>JAOPTO010000923.1:0-137852 GCA_033822845.1 Tetrapedia diversipes
TTTAAAATTTCGATTAGAATTTCATGGGTACAATGTAATTGAATCGCCTTTAAACTTTAGACTTTCCCTCAGATATACGTATAATACATTTTTCAATATTCACTTGTTTTTTCATTGCCTATTTTTCGAAAAAAAAATTTATAATCTGTCTTACGTGGGAATGCCGCGGTAGGAATAGGTTACGTGAAGTGTCGGTAGGGATAGTGTTAACCCTATAATTTTTAGTCCTTGCAGAATAGAAGTACGATGTACTGCACACTGCTTCCTTCCCTCGACTGTCTCTCATTCAGCTTTCGCATAATTAAAAAATTTTGCATATTGCACATTTTTAAAAATTCCGCTTTTCAAGCCTTTGCGGTCGTCGAATGTCCCCTCTGAGGGGACATCGTGAGTCGAACAAGCTACTGGGCTGTCTCCTCTCAGGGGACATCAGACTTTGTTATTCCGATAAATAATTTAAAACAGTTTTTGGCGCATATTTTTTATACATCCCTCTACTTTCGAACATTTAACGTTCGAACACACTTTCAGGAACCAATTGTGTACGAAAGTCGAGGGGCGTCTGTATTTTTATCTTCTTTCTTCTATTGTAACAAAGGGTTTACCCCGTTGGAAATAGAAAAATAAAAAAAAATAAATAAATAAATAATAACCAAACAGTCTGGACTTAAATGACACGTATAATTTTTACTTAATATTTTAACATACCTAACCTGTTCAAAATTGTCAGCTGAAAATAATCTCAGCCATTGCCTCTCAACAACCTCCCCAGTGGTCGAGGGTTAAAGGTGTAATAAATTTCCAACGGAAATATTAAACAACAGAAGATTGTTAACAAAGAATAGATTATCGTTCCAAACGTATCGGTAACACTCTTGCGACGAGTTAACTCGTCGCCCTAGGTTGATACGTTAAAGGACACACGAGTCACGATTGTTTGATAACTAAAATTCGAGGATACAGCGGTCGAGCAGCAAGTTTCCTGGCCGCGGTTGAACGACGACCGGGCGTAATTCATGGGACCCCCGTGGAAAAAGAACGAAACGAATTCCAGGGGAATCGCGATCGCAAGGGCCGAGTTAACGGTAACACGCGATCGAAGGACGTGGCCGCGAGAAGCAATTTATATTCTCCCATCCCGCCATCTTCGTTTTTTTTCCCCTCTTTCTCGTTCCTTTTTTTCTTTTTTTTTTTTTCGTTTCCTCGACTTATTGTTAGCGTCCGACCGCGCACATTTTCCATGGTGCACGGTCACGTTCGAACGGCCGGCCCAGATGTTTCTCTCCCCTTTTTTAAATCCTTTTTGCCGTTTGTTTCCACCACGCTGTGAACCGTAAATCGATATTACGGATAGAAAATATTTTTACTGGTCTCGTTGGTGGTTTCGGTTAAACGGAAATGATTGGAACGAGTGTCTGGTTAGAATTGAGTTAGGAGACGGTGGGTTGGGAACGAGAACGTGGATATATACTGTTCGGTTGGAAAATTATTTGCGCTTGGAGAATTTTTCGTAAAAAATTGATTGCCATCCGAATACACTGTACTGGGTACGAAGAATATTGATAATTCGATTTCCAACATACAATGTTTATACTGGTAACCCTTTACTAATGTAACGCGATTTATTAACCCTTTGCACTCGGTTGTCCACTTTCGTGGGACATCGTAATCCTAGCATATGTTAGTTTCGCAAATTTTCAGACGTTAGCTCAGACCCGGACGTTAAATAGTCATATATGTAAATTTTAATACACGACTTAACTAAACTAAATGAAGTTTAATATACGTGAATCATAATAAATATTTCGAATTTGTAAATGTTTGAAGTTACTGTCATTAAACGACTAACGAGTGCAAAGGGTTAACATTAGATTGCCGGATGTTGGGTATATACTTAGTTTGCCTGAAACGAGTCAATTTGATTCAAACATGAAAATTGAAGTTTTAAAAAATTTTTATTTTAAAGAGAGTTCATTGAAAACAATTTTTATATATACATTCTGTTTTTAAAATATATTTTCCGCAGATTTTTTTATTACATTTAACGCCCTTACTCCTGTTCCTTTTACATGACACTTGAACTTGACAATTCATAGGTGAATCAAATCGACTCACTCCAACAATCTAGTAATTAATTTCGGCTGGATAAAATATTCGTTCCTTTAATTTTGAGATTCATGCATTATACGTGCAACAAGATTTATATATAGTTTCTAATTTTTATAATCTTATGCTATGTGTACCATATCGGTGGTTTATGTTCTTTTAATTGTGTGAATTTTTTAACGACTAATATATGTTTCTGTTGAATTTCATTTTTTTTTTTTCTAATTTTAGAGAAGGGTTAATTAATCGTTGCGTTGTAAATTCACAATTGCGGTACTTCTTGATTGTTGTTAAAAGTATTTTTCAACGTGACGAATAGATTTTGAATGTATACACCTGAAGCATCTGTCATTGGATGAAAATGGACCCTTTTCTATCCATTGGAACGATGTTACTCGTTTTGCAACCTGGTGCTAACTTATTCCACGGTGCAAGTCAGAGATCTTCAAAAGAGCGATCGTGGTAGTGGCTTGAGTCGTGGGTCGACGACCTTCTCGTCGCTAATTAGAAATAATTGCTAGAATAAAGAGTGTCGTTCGCTCGAGCAAGGATCATTCTGCCTGCTTGCTTGCCTGTCGATTAGACCCGCTTGTATCATGGAATTTCTTCTAGGTATACACGGTGTATCATTGACGATGAATTGAGGAAAATTAAATCTGTTGGAATTTTTAATTTTTTTTTTTTTTTTCAAATATAATTTTAATGAAAAATCGAAAGAATGAAGACTCCAATCCGTACGGCTGCGAGATTTCTTAGGGAAGTTAAAGTAAGAAAAATTTAGTTTTCTTGAAGATTTTGAACTTCGTTGTAAATTTTGAATATTATTAACGATGATTGTTGGATCACGACTCCTTGTCGTGTTTATATTCCATTTTCGTTTAAAGTGAAACGCAGTTCCCATAATAACAGTAATATTAAACGCGAAAGGAACGTTTAATTATTACACAATAGAGTGTAATAAATCTTAGGAAAATTAACTTTGCCTTTTATTAATAGATCTCATAACAGAGCATTTAATTTGCATAAGAATGAACCCTATTACACTCGCGTCTAAATATTTATTAGCAGAGGAAATTGCGTCATTTGGTTAACAAAAAGCAGCCGGGGAAGCAGTGTAATAAATATCTCCATAATCCAGAATAATTCCATTTGAACGTGGTCATACGTTCCGATTAAGAAGATTAGCTTACGGAGGATTAACAATTCAATTAACCGCAAAAAACTCCGCTTACTCGGCCGTTAAATCTGTTTTATTTTTAGATCAACGGTAGTATCGTTGAATTTTATTGAAACCTCATCTGTTTCAAAATTAATCATTATTTATATCGAATTAGCTGTTGCCCGCGCGGAAGTACTTTGATTTCGGATTTAACTATTTTCAAGAGATGTGTCCAATGTTGATTTTTAATTGCAAATGGTTAATCAATTATCGTACCTAAAATCTCCACGAACTGTTCATGCCATCCGCGAATACGCCGCAAATATGTCCAAATCCCACGCCTCATTCACCCTCTCCCAGGATCCGCCGATCGATCGAATGAAAACCCAGGCCACGTTCAACCGACACCATGGCGAGTCGATCGTGATCGAGCGGGTCGCGCGCGACAATTACGCCGCTAACGCGTCGCAGCCGGTGATATCCCGAGCACGCCGTCCGGTGCGTGATCCTCGTTATTATTAGGCCCGGTGCATGCGGCCGATGCAACGTCGTTACGAGCTTGCACCGGCGACATTTCGTCGATGTACGTGGCAATATATTAGGGGGACCGGAAAGTAATGTCGTTTTATGTCATTCCATCTCTAAAACCAATTGATAATTTCAATTTGTCGATCCAACATTGAAAATTTGTACGCTAGATGGCAAAAGGTTGTTGGTAATGAGGGTGATTACTTTTAATGATTGATTAAAAATAGAAACTGGTTAAAAATTTATGTGTTGCAATTTAATGTAAGAAAATGACGTTACTTTCTGGTCCTCCCTTCGAATCTTTTTGTTACGATCAATAACGCAAATATGTAATAATGCTCTATTTTTATGACTGGTGCCCTAGCCAATAGGTTCTCAGGTACGTCAGTTTATCAGTTCCCTATAGTACTGTACGCCCGTGAAAAGTTGGCTAGGAAAGGAACATGGGTCTGATTGGTTCTAGTCTCTATAACCCTAGCTTTCCTAACACTATTATAAACATAGGATACACGTATTTTAACTATTGGCCGAAACTATGACATCGACAAATCGGATTGGATGCCAACGCGTGATGGAAAGAATTAGGGGTGGAGCGGGTGAAGTATCCCTCCTCCTCTGTGTCGTTCCATCAGCCAACTTACCAGCTCCATTAAAGTACCAGAGATTATCTTGAATTTCTAGGAGAAAAAGAATCGGTCATTCGAATTGTCTCGACCGGGAATCGAACCCGGGATTTTTCGTTTGCTAGGCGACTGCTTTAACCGCTGAGCTATCTAAACCAAATCGATACCTCTTCTTCTCCTAGTCTATTTAACCCTCCGCGCGTTTCTCGAGTACTGCCTACCAGCAACTCCGGCAGATTTCTGGAGCGGAGCGGCCTCAGATAAAGGAAATCTTATTTTGAGTGAAAAATGCATTTGATTTGATTCATTCTATAAATATGCATTTTCCTATTGTAAATAAAACACGAAATTTTTAATTTAATACCGAAACTGACGTCGATTTCTTACAAATTCGAGCGCTCATTGTGATCTCACCGGTAACCGGCGACCGGTCCGCACGAAATCGCGGCGCGGTGTTCCGATACACCGACGCTCGGCGTCGATGGATAATTTATCGCGCGTTTGGCGTTTCCGCGCGGTCGTTTAGGCAGGCCCGGCTGCCGGCCGGAATATAAATGGCGGCGTGCGCGCGATTCCCATGCAAAATGCATGCATGCGCGTGCAATCCCGCTCCCGGCGGCGTTGTTTCGCCGCCAGGCACAAATGAGATCGTTAATAAACGATACGCTTTATTGTGATTTACGCGCCGCGCCGCGCCTCGCCTCGCCGCTCACGAGGACGCACGGCCCCCGCGACGAAAGCCCGTTTTTCAGACGTGTCTCTCGACGTGATGAATTTATGTACGAGGGAAACAGAAAGAATTTTGTTTTCTTTTCTTAGGCTCGATGATTTTTAGGGGTGGTTCGAATGGGATACGGGAGATGGTATTGGATTTATATTCGCGTTTGCTTTGTAGGTAGTGGAAGTTTGGGTTCTTTAACGGTCGAAGGTCCGTTTCGACCCAGCTGTAAATGTTTTTATATGACTTATATAGTGTAGTGAATTTGATTTTCATTCGGTTACGTTGATATGCGTACAGTTGGATGTATGTAAATTTCATACACAATTACTTTTTACATTCAATCATCAAGATCGTCTGAAATCCGTCTGGTAGGGGATGATTAATTGTTGGATCTTTTAACTGTTAACCGATCACAATAGTTGTACATAATAATTGTACGTGGGTTTATTAGGAAGTAGAAACTTTTAACCGTTTATTAAAAATTTAACTGTACTCTACACTCTTCCGCTGAGTTCAAGTATCCTGTCTTGTATTCCTTTGTTCTTCAAGATAGAATGCTCGAAGTTTCACACATTTTTTTAATTTCAGTTTTCTTGGATATTTCGAAATGTTAAATATGTACTACGATGCTTAAATCTAGGAGGATGGTACTGAAGAAAGAATCCTGAACTTATAAAACACCCAAATTCGCCCAGTACTAATTTCGCGAACGATCGATTCACGCATGCAACTTTGCTACGACTACAAACACGAATGAATTCTCTCGTTTCCAAGAACCACGATAAAATGTCGATGTGAAACGTGAAACCAAGCTGAAACCTGTTAAAAGAAAAGAAAATCCGACCTAGGCCAAATTCCATTTACCAGCGTCGACCGAACAATACCCTGCTTTAAGCTTTCCCGCGATGGGAGGGTGGGTGGAAACGGGCATTGTGTACGATTTTCCCATTATTTCACGGCATTTCAACAGGGTATCCCGTGGTCGAAGCAATTGTCCGCCACTGAATGCCGTTTGCAGCGCGCTGCCATTTCGGACCGGCCTTTTAAACGGCTTGCATTTGAATAGAATACCACTGTAAATACGCGACAAATACACGCAATTAGACCGGACTCTCGGAATATTGTTCCAACCCTCCCTCGGTTATTTCCTCCCGTTTGGTAGTTGAAAGGAGTTGGCGATGGGATTCGACCTCGAACGGGGTCGAAAGTTGGAGAGCATCGAAATTGCGCCGGTTTCCGGTGGGCAAGTTCGGCCAGTTGGTGACAGGGGGCGGTGTGACAATGGTCGCTAATGGGAGATTCGTGGTTGGTTTCTTGGGGAGTTCGATGGGATTCGGTATGGCAACCCTTGGGAATGGAAATTGTAGTTGTTGCTTAACAAATGGTCGGTGGTTGTGGCAGATGTTTGTAGAATTTCAGCTATTAAGCCGGCGACTTTGCGTTAACGCGATACTTCATTCAGAGTAGCGTTCCATAAGTTACTTGGTGTGACAGTTTTACGGTTTAATATCGTGGTCAGGGAAGAATCACTATATCAAGCGACTTTAGTAGTTTCCTTTTCATAACCGTGCTACGAAAAACACCAATTTCAACGGTATAATTTATCCGGGAAAAGATCCCTAACACGATGTTATCTCCTGCAAGGACGAGGCTAGTTGGTTTATAGACATTATTGCCGTTAAAAAATGTTTCTTCGCGTATTTCATACGGTTTTAAATAAAATAGTAGCTGCTAATAGCCGAATACATCCACCGAGTCGTGTGTAGTCGGTCAGATCTAATAATCATAAATTTTCACTTTCATTAAAAATCCTTCTCTCCCCGCGGTATCATTAAGATATTAATGACCGACGACGTCAGCTTAGTATAAAATTACAAAGTTGCGCAGGAAGCAGTTGCTGTATTACAGGACCGCTCGATCATATCAAGTAGCTCGTGCTAATCAGCGGATTCGTTTTTAATGTCCGAGGACGCGGTTGCAACCTGTTGCCGTCGACCCGGTTGCACGAGCTAATTTTATCGAACCGGTGGAACAACGTCGTTTTCTCCTCCGTTCGTTGTTCTTCCGAAGGTAACGAGCGGCCCGGGCGTTATCACGGCGAGCTCGTACCCGTTTACGCATGCAACGTTTTCATTTACTCGTTTGCCTGGGAACAGAATGATACGGGCGACCTGATCGATGTTGAACAGTAATTCGAGGGAGAGCGTGAAGTTTTCCATTTGCAAACACGTTCGCCTTGGTTGATAACCAACTTGCCAAGCGTGTAATTCGTTAGGGCACGTGGAGATGATTATTTTTGGCGCGTGGATAAGTAAAAAATTTTCAAGGACTGCATCGAAACTCATCGGGACGGTACAGGGATTAGGAAGAAAATTTTAGTGGTTTGGTTAGAAAAATTGGGAGGGCATTATTCTACTACTAGAACATATCAAACTGTGAACAATAATTTTTTTGAAAGCTAAAACTTTACAATCGTTCCTCGAATATCTTCGTAAAAGGGGAATCGATTTTCCTTTAACAAATTTCAAAACATTCATTAAAAATATTCATTGATGACACTTACGAAAAAATCACCCATGTTAACCACATTTCACTCAATCCTGAAAAGATTGCATAATTTTTCTAGTTAATCCTATCTCACATCTTGCTTTTCGCATGTCCAGTTTTCCCTGCTACGTCCCTTTAAAAATTCCATCGCGGTTCACCCCATGGAAACGGTCGCTCTCTCGGTTCGCCGTGCGTTCACCCTCGACTCGCCGCCACCCTTACGCGTTTCGCGCGCCGAGAGAAAGCGCACGGGGGTGTAGGTACAGGCTGGTGATATTCAAACATTTATGGTGGAAATATCAGGGGGGCGGGAAGGTCCCGTGGGAGGCGAGGCCCGCGTGCTCTCACCCTCGCGTCATCTGCGTCGGCGAGATAACGTTTCCGGCGTGTCAACCCCCGCGTAGGGGAGGAAGGCACGAGAGCAGAAGGACATTGTGCTCGTTGTTCCCTGCCATGGCTAATGGCCAGCCCCTCCCCTCTCGAGGAGCGAGGAATCTTTAATTTCCACGACGTTAAGAGACACTCGTTTCTCCCTTGGGCCTCGTACGCGAAACGCACCCCATTGATTCATGGGGGCGTACGCGGCTTAGGTCGTGTCGTGGCCTTTTCTTCTCGATGCTTTTGGTTCCGTGATGCGATGTCCTCGGTGATGGGAAATGGGGTCGGTTTTTCTTTTGTGCTGAAAGGGTGTAGGGGGTGGTTTTTGGAATATTGAGGTATTTTGTGATCGCCGGTGCTGTGTTTGTGGAGTAACAGAAGGGTTTCCGGGCTGGTTATAGAGGGTTTGTTAAATTTTTTCTGCTTCGTTAAAAAATGAGCGACGCGTTCAGAAAAATTTGGAACACTTTTCAATGAAATATTCAAGATTTTTATTTATCAAGGGTTTTTATATTTACACAGATTTCCTCTTACATATTTCTACATTATTTTTAACGCGAATGATGTCAAACATCGCGTTTGTTTGAATGAAGATGGAGATAGAAATCACATTATATAATTTCATTTATAACAATTCCATACATCTAACTCTCTTTACTCTTTGCACTCGAGAGGTGACCGCTGATAATCAGACGATAGCAGTTTTGCAAGTTTCCGGATGCAAGTAATCATGTTTAAGCAGTCTTTATCTGAATTAAACGGATGTTAAAATAAGTAAATTCTGATTTCCCTAATTTCAGTACTGTGTACTTATAAATTTTTAAAGACAGAGAGTCGCCTTTCGATTGCAAAGGGTTAATTTCAGTAACCATCTACGACAGATGCTCTCGCTAACGACCATAGAACCTCTCTTCGACGCGTTTCCGCTAGATTTCACGATTTCTCTAGCTACCTTCGTGATAAAAAGCACGTCCCTCCGGCGACGAATCAGGAGTATAACCGTCCTCGAGAGGATCTGGCTGGCTGTGACGCGTTCGATGGCTCCTTTCTTCTCTCCAGATTTTTCCTCAGTCCCCTGAAGAGCACCCTCCAACCCCCCTCGCCGTCTGACCGTCTGTGTACATCGGTGACGATTTACTTTTTCCTGGCGTGTCGCGCGGGAACAGCCCCGGGCGTGATTTTCTTTCCAATCTGCCGGAACCTCGTCTCGAAGGTCAATATTCCCCCGGCTTGAAGGTAGACGCGTTGTATCGACCGCTACCGTTGCCCTTTGTAGATCCGAAAGGTTGGATTTATTATAAATACTGAGATTTTTAGTGAACGATCGCGTTAACAGCGTTTTCCAAACATTTAAGAAAACAATCTTTAAATCGTAAAAGTGAGAAATGTTAAACCTCGATTACAAGAAAGAAAGGGATTCTTCATTGAACGTTTATAAAAAGCTCGAAAACTATTAAAGAATTTCAGAAGCAAACTGAAACCTCTAAATTTTTAAATCTTTAAGAATTCTAAAAAGATCGTCGAGCTAGAATTTCAATGGGAAGCGTTCTTATTCTTCGTAACATTTCGAAAAAACCGTAAGAAACCCATATTCGTCACCCGGACAGCGGAAGTCGATTTTCGTCGTGAAAATCCGCATTTCACTCGTCGACACCTGGCGAGCATTCCATTCGCCCGTTCGAGTATACACGCTCGGGGATCGTTTCGCGTCATTTCTATTAGTTCAGTCATCGACAGTGTAAACACTCTTTTGTGGTGCGCGCGTTGTTCGAGTCCGGCATGTGCTCGAGACTGCGGCTCTCCCCGCAGTGTGCGCGCGCGATACCAAGCAGTTCCAAGGGAAGAAGGCAGTGGTCGTCGTAACGAGAGACAGACACACACACAGAGGGAGAGAACGAGAGAGAGTCGACAGAGAAGAAAGAGAGACTCGACAGTGAAGAGAGAGTGAGGTGACAGAGAAGAGGGAGAGAGTAAACAGAGAAGAAAGAGAGAGAAGGAGAGAGAGTGAGTCGACACAGAAGAGAGAGTGAGTTCACAAAGAAAAGAAAGAGAGAGAAAGTCGTCAAAGAAGAGAGAGAGAGAGAGACTTAACAGAGAAGTGAGAGTGAGTAGAGAGAGAAGAGGGAGAGAGTAGACAGAGAAGAAAGAGAGAGAAAGAAAGAAAGGTAGACACGGAGTGAGTAGAAGAAGAGCGGTTGGTACGCGTACGGCTCGTGACAATGTCAATGTTTGCGTCGTTGCACCGAAGCACTCTCAGAACGACCGGAGACTGAGTGTCTTCAGGTTGTACAGGAAGAATGGATTCGTGTCGAGGGTACGTAGAACTAGTCGCTCTTTGCGGGGACTACCTCAATGAACCTCCATTAATTTCCAAGCTTTCCCCGGGACCGACTCAGCTTCCTTCTCTTTTCCCTTGGCATCTTCTATCGCTCTCCCGTCGCCTCCCTTCTCTTCCTTGTCGGTGAATCGTCAACCTTGTCCAGCCTCCTAGCTTCCCGACGAGATCCTCTTTTCGAGTCTTTGGCATCCGGACGTTTTCGCTCGGATCGATCGATGGGATCGTCGAGTTGTTTGCCCTCGATCGAGGAAGGTGTGTTACGTGGCCCTCGAAAAGGGCGTGGTGGAAGTCGAAAGGGACGGGGAGGGTTCTTTCTTTTTGAGTTGAGGGAGACAGGTTGGGTTGAAGTTGGGTGGAGGTTGAAATAGGAGAATGCCAGGTATTTGTGTTGAGCTCCGTTGGGATTCCTCGGCTTCTGGCCTGTTTCACGGTGGAGTGTTTGAGGTGTGAGAGGTAGGTTCCGGGCTTTCGAGAGGCGAAAGTATTTGCTTGGAATTTTTCCACCTTCCGAGGGGAGAAGTCGCGACCGCGGGTGTGATTGAGAATTCGTGGAAACCCGCGCGCTTGTACCCAAAATATTGTTGCGATCCACGCGAGCCATCCCATAATGAAATTCCTAATCAGAAATTGGCGGATCTTGGAAGTATTAGAGTTGTCGATTAAACTGCTCGAGGAAATGACAGATCGATGGAATTCTCCGGTACCTTGCTGCGAACAAAGATATTTTGTACTACTTAATCCTACTCATCATACATCATACTTCCTCTATGATTATCGAAAATTAAAAATAAACGCGGTTATATAAAGGGTCAACCCTTTGCGCTCGAAAGGTGACTGTCGCTCGCCAAATAATAATTTTGCAATTTTTCAAACTCAAAGCGTCTTAAACAGTCGTATAAATAAATTTTAGTGTATCGCTTAACTATACCAAATGAAATTCAATACGAGTAAACCTTATTGAATATTTTAAACTTGACGATCTTTGAAGTTAGTATTATCGGACACCTACTTGTCACCTCTCGAGCGGAAAGGGTTAAAACCACCGCACACCGTTTCGCACAGAACGCTGCGAACTTCTCACGCTCGCCTTCCGCCAGTCGTTCGAGACACGTTCGAAGTCTCGCTGCATAAATTGCAAGGGTCGCGTAGCACCTACACGGGATCGAGCTTTCCTCCCAGAGCGAAGGGGCGGAGGGGGTTACACTTTGACACGACTGGATACTTGTTCGTCGTGTAACAGGTCCTCGCGAAGGTGGCGTCGGCCATCAGCTGTAGTATGGCCCCTCCAGGTGTTCCGGTATTTGTCGTCGAGCACCGATCTCCGCGTGGGCGCGTTTTACGACCGCTGGAAGGGGTTGGGGGGGTGGTGGTTATGGCGGCGGTCGAGGGGCGGGGGCGTACGGAGATCTGATTTGCGAGCGCCATTACAACGCGAGCTCCGATCGCCGCAACGGCAACTGTTGCATTTATGAATGCGATTACCCTTTAATATATCGCGCGTGTAACTCTCTGCTCGCTAATTCCAGGCCGGGTGGAGTCGGCGATAAAGTCGGGACGGACTTACGACGGGCATTTTTTTTAACCCTGTTACTTCTTGTTGGATGCTTCCCTTTTTTTTCTCTTTTTGATCGGTTTTCGTTCTCTTGTTTTCTCGGTCGCTGGTTAAAGCGAGGTTTATCGTTATTACGCGTGTGCCAGGGGATGGGTCGCGGGAAAGGTGGGTACTTTCGGAGGATTAATCGGTGGGAGAGGGCAGGTAGTGGGTAGAAAAGTATATTTGTGGATGTCGAATTATAGGGAGCACATTAGTTTCCTTCGATGTTGCTGGGATTAATGAAGAATTGTATTACTTTGGGACACTAATGTTATCTTTATGCTGAATCGAGTTATTCAGGATCTTCTATCTGTGCTATTCTCGTTTACCCTTCCAAGTTGAAATAACTTCAGGGTACTTTTCGATGCCTCTGTTTTAGCATACCATCGCTACTCGAATCTTTTATAATTCATAGGCTTACAGAAAAGTGAAGATAAAGAAAAAGAATAAAGGAATTAATTTTTCTTAAAAATGTCCAAAGACTGCGCTACATATCTTACTGTTATAAATACAACAATAGTTACACTGAAATATGGATTTCTCGATTTCCTTAAAAATCAGCCCCCAATTTTAACACTAGAACTACCGACAATTATAGTGCACTCATTTGCATGGAAGAGATGAAATTGAAAATTACACGAAAAGATATTGAATACATAGAAAACAAATCTTTATTTATACTTTCTGCAGAAAATTATAGTAAATTTTTGAAGTTTTACCACAGTGAATTTATAAGTCTGCTATGAATAATCAGTCATTTTGACTGCTCTGGTAATTCTAGTGTTAATATGATACACATTCCATCGTGTTACCCATCCCATTGTTATTAATCCCGTTAACCCACGATGTCCACGCGTGTACGCAGCTGTAGTTCATCCTTTCGCATTATCTCCGAGGAGGTTAAGGCGTTTCAGATAAAGAGGGGCCGCGGAGTTCAGATACGATCTGTTCCTCGCGCGAGTTAGCGCGCGGAACATGACGCGTACACGAGCGATCGGAGGAATTCCAGGCGATAATGCGCAACAGATGACGCGATCTGAAGCGTGGCCCAGTGAATTTATGCGATCCGGGGTAATGGATGTTACCGGGGGATCGCGTTTACTCTGTCACTTGTTACACCGCGTGCACGGTGGTGGAGTTACGTAAGGGGGGAAATTTATTGGCCGCGGTTTTGATTATTTGGTATAGAGTTGTAATTGTGAATATTTATTGGTTCTTAGAATATGTGGTACGAGAGTGAGGAATGGTTGTATGGATGGATGAGTGTGGCGAAAGCATGTAAAAGATATATTGTGTATAGATCTTAAGGTTCGAATGTGGTGATGAATGATCTGTATGATTTATGTACATCATAGTTATAAAAATAAGAGAATGTTAAAAATAGCGAAAGTGATTGTTTGTGTGTGTTTTGTCAATGTCAGTTGATCATACAATGATCTCCATTGTATCTTCGCGGTTTTTGTTATTTCAATCAACAAGGACGTTGTTGAGTAGAGCAGGCTACCAGGCTGCCCCCTCTCAGGGGACATTCAGACTTTAGGCATCAGACCACAATGTCGTTCGATCAATATTTTAAAGCGCAATTTTTGATGTATATTTTTTTACATCGTGCTACTTTCGAACATTCAACATTCGCAAGCATTTTCAGGAATCAATTGTGTGTGAAAGTCGAGGGGCACAGATTACGTTGAGTTGGCGTGTGAAAGAGGGATTGGTGTCTACAATAACTATAATATTGTACTTAAATGGTATTTTTATTGTTAAATAATATTTTATGGAAACATCAAATTCCGTTTTATTTGTATGTCAAGGGGTTAACCCTTTGCGGACGGAGCAGTAAAGAAAATAGTTACGTCACGCGTTTGAGTTATAAAAACTAAAGTTGTATTTAAATAAGTTTTTCATAAAATCTAACAAAATCATAAACAAACAAATTTAGGTCAATTTGACTTCTTAGGCTAGTATAGCCAGGCGTATCTTATACGTGTCGTTTACGACACACAAACGCCAGTCGCAGCGCGAGAGTTGGGCGGATATATCCGACACTCGTCTTCAATGGGTTAATGGAATCGTTGAAAATAAGGAATGAATTTTCGTTATTACCTCCTACTCCTCGCAATACAAGCGCTGCCATGATTCGGGACTTCCGTTCGCCCGAAGGATTCAAACTGGATTGCGCCGTGCAATTTTCAATCACGATACATTATCGACGAAGCCAGCCGGGTGTCGCCCCGACCGGAATGCGATACACCGTTAATTGATTCTCATCCCGTGGCAGTTGAATGAAATTTCTTACGGCCGCGGGAATACGCCATGAACGCGTTCCCATCGCGCTTATGCTAATTCGGGCCGACCAGAAACAGGTGTCGTGCGACGCTGTGTATCACGAAGGAGGGGAAGAGAGGAATAAAAAAAAAAGAAAAGTTATGTCGTTGGGATTGCATAATATCCGCCGGGTAATTATAGGATCCGATCGTGGACGAGTACGCGCGAGCCGGCTTCCGGTGGTGATTGTCGGCTACACGGCACTTCGGACAGGTTTTTAGGAGATTTTCTTTTTCTCAGTGTACGACGAAAATTGGATTGAAAAGTATGATTAAATTAATCGCACGAAATTTTGTTCAACTGCCTACCTCGGTGTAAAATACTACAGCGCTTCGTGCGTTGTAGCTTTAAAGAATGCAAATTGTGCATTTTAACCCTTTGCGCTCGAGAGCCGACTATTAGTCACCAAATGAATTTTGTAACATTTTCAGACTTTAGTTTGTTTATTAATTGGACACGGCGGTTAGATAGTCGCATATGTAAATTTTAGTACATCACTTAATTAAACCGAATGAAGTTTAACCCTTTGCCGTCGAGAGGCGATTGTTAGTCACCAAATGTTAGTTTCACAATTTTTTCGACTTTCGTCAGTTTGTTTATTAATCAGACCCGGCGGTTAAATAATCATATATGTAATTTTAGTGTACGACTTAACTAAATTGAACGAAGTTTAATATAAGCGAATTTTAGTAAATATTTCGCACCGAAAAATCTTTGAAGTTAATATTATTTCAAATAATAAATAAATGTTAATATTATTTTAATAATATTATTTACTAACAATCATCTCCCGAGTGCAAAGAATTAAAAAGTTCAAACCGTGAATTTTAAAAATATCTTTTCCACGGGGCAGTTCAGTTCGTCATCCCCAAACTCGTCACTTATATCGTAGAGGAAAAGAAAAATGCAATTATTTCCCGTAGCCTTATTCGAATTACATTCTATCGTTGCAAGAGCTTTCGAATTTCACAAATTTTTCAAGTCGCTCCACAAAGTCTTCTTGAATTAATCTTTGAATAACGACAGACGGTTAATTGGAGTTCTACCGTATGTCAGCAAGTGTCTGCCATCTCTCTCTCTCTCACCCTCTCCCTCCCACCCTCTCTGTCTATCTATTTCTCTCTCTCTTTCTCTCTTCGTCGAGCCGTGAACCTGTCCTTAACGCGACACCGGCAGGTTTCCGCGTCAGCCTGGAACATTTACAATGTGGCTAGAGGCGCGCTTAATATGCGTGGGCGTTTGGAGCCGCGGTGCGTGATTCAAGGCGGGTTCTCACGAGCCACTCGTGCTCGTCGACCGTTCGAGGGGCTGGCGCGGAGAACAGGGGAACCCGGGCAGACACAGTCGAAGGAAAAGTGACGAAGACACGCAGGGTGGCGACGGGCAACGGTACGCGCTCGATCGTTTAGGAATTCGCGAATACTTTAAACGGGAGTAAGTAATTCGCATGGGCTCTCGTCGCGTGCTGTCACGAAGGGGATATACATAAAGGGTTCGTGGGTCGTGTGGGCGTGGAATACAGGGTATTACTTGTGGATAGATATTCGTTTAGAGTCTATGCAATTATTAGAAAACAACGTTGTTCCATTTTGGTGTTCGACGACGTAAATATTTTAATTTTTAATTTAAATATTAATATAAATTAAATATTTTACTATTTTAATCTTTAACCCGTGACGTTACCTTTCACCGTAATTAACGTTAACCTGTCAAATTAATTAGACTTAGATATCTTGGAAGATGAAATTTATTTTGTTTATTTACTTGTCTGTATGTTGTGTGTATCATATTTGCGGTTAAAGATCAATCGAATTTATTGGCGACGAGTGAACATTAGGCGAGGAATAACGTGAATAATAATTGACGAACTCCGTGGAAAATAGGCATATGCCTATTAACATAGGTATGATAATAGATCATATACCTGTATAGAATTTTAACTGTTTATTAATAATAATAATTTTTTGGTGTCTCTTATTTATCGTATTGAAAATATGAAGATTAATGATATTACGGAATGCTCGAAAGAATTTGGAACTTTTATTTTACCTCGGCATAGCGTTTGTGCTGGACGAAATTTTTCGAAACAGAAGTGGGGGGTCACTTCTTAGTTTTCGATAAGGCGTTCAGTTCCGCGCGCCTAATTATCATTCCGTATTGCGCGTGCGTCGCGGTCTCGAGGAAAGCTAACATTCCAGAATTCACTGCCGTTCGAAATGCCTACGAATCCGTAATATCGCTCACACGAGACGATTTTCAACGACGTTCGTTCATTATGCGTTGTCATGCCAACGCGATTCCTACGCTGTGGCGAATAACTTCGATCTTTACGATCCATAAAACTGGCTAGACGAACAGTTTGTAGAAATACGTTAATTTTTTCGCTCGAAACGAGCCACCGGAAGTGCTATGTAGAATATTGAATAGGAATCATTAATTCCGTTGAAATTTAAATAATCAAGTAGTCTAAAATTCTACAGATACGACTCATAGTTAAAAAGAAATTTATTATATTTGTCTTGTACTATTTCTTTTCTAATTTGACGTTAAATAATTCTTGGTCTTTAATCGAAAAATATTTAAACCTGAAAACTTGGTAAATATGTTTCTTAAAATTGTTGCACTATTGATTAGAGAAAAAATTTTGTTTACGTTATTTATAACGCGACGATATCTCAAGTATTTTCCCTTTCGATGACTCGCCCCTTCACACCTGTCCTTTTTCGTCTAACGCATAATACCATCGTCTGCTGTAACTAGAACAAACGTGTGGCGTACGTGATTATGAATATACTCGACGTGCTCACCTGAATATCGAAGCAGGTGTCCCCGTTCATTCAGCGAACTCGCTGTCTACTCGAGCGAGCGTTGCCTGTAACCAAGGTATTCAAGTGTCTGTGGAGCATAATCCAACGTTCTTCGTGACATTATCATCGCGACCGTTTCCCATTGGAATTGTTGGTCAAACTTCCAACAGATCTCTGTTCTCATTGCACTTAATTCACAATTCGTGAATTAAGCGAATTGCTAAGCGAAAGGTGGGATCAATTTTAACGCTTAACCGATCGAATGTGGAGATCTCTCATTTTGTCCTGAACAGAGCGCTGCAATTGATTCTATTTGCTTTTGTTATCAGTTAGTCTTGAACTGGTACTGTTCACAAATTTTCCAAAATACAGTTTTTAATAAATTCAACATCAGCTTAGGACCAACTAATAACAGAGAGTAAATAGAATCAATGACACTGCTTTGTCAAGGAAAAAATGGGAGATGTCCCCATTCTAAGTGTTAACTCACCTAACCCTAAAGTGTTAATGGAACGAAAATAATTGTTGTGTGTTCGATCGAGAAAAGTGTAGTATTGATTAAAGTAATATTGGTAATATTGATTTAAAAATAGAGAGAAAAAGAGAGATAGTGAGAATGTGTTCCAGAACAATTTTCAGAGTGTTTAATATATTTATTTATTTTTTTTTGAGCTCAAGGTCACATCCACAAAATGGATCATTAGCGACCACGTTTATTCGATATCACATAAACAAATTGTATTTCTTATTCTCACGCATTTACTCGCAAAAAGCAACGCTTCGGGAAGCTAGACAAACCGCGTTCTATTTTTACCCGCAAAAACGACCCAACCGAGACTTGGTGTTCGTCCGTAGCCCAACGACGTCCCTTGGCAACGCGTTAAGTCGAATCGTTGACCCTATTGTAACACACGGCACACGGTCCGCTGGCAGCGCCGAAACCACCTTGGCGATGTCGCGATTATACGCTGCGGACATGTGTACGACATTCGCGCGATAACGTGACGGAACGAGGCGCGCGATTTCACGATTCCGCTCGCGTATCCGCGCGAACAATTAGGCTCGCCGTCGAATTCCTCGCGCGCCATAACCGGCAGCAGCAGCCCCGCCAACAGGGCTCCCCTTGGGCCGCCGCCGCCGATTATTCGATCGTTCGCCGTAGGTACCGTTGCGCGTTAGGAGGGTACAACGATACGCGCTGTGAAAGTCTCTTTCACGCAGACGCCGATTGTAATTATCGGCTCGTGTGAATGCTCGAATGCACGGGCTCCTCTCCTTTCTTACGTTCGCTGAAAGGGATTATGACTTGAGCGGCCGTGTAACGATTCTAATTACCATCGACAGCTTCATTCGCGCGGAAACTGACGCGTCTTTTATGCACGCACCTTGTTGGGTGTACGAGGCTGCTGTTGCACGACGGGCATTGTGGGTCAAGGAGCTGCTAGAGCTGGATTTTTGTCATGGGGTCGTTTTTTTTGGGGGGGGGGGGGGGTGAAGATTTTTGCGGAGATGGGAGCAGGTCTGAGAATGTTCCGTTGAGAATGTTTGATGGATGATGCGCGATGATTGGAGAGTTTCTACGGTGATGGACCGGCTGGGGTGAGTTTGATGTGTAATACTAGTGGTGGGCCTTTTAAAGGTTATTACTAAATAATTCCGTTCCGTTATTCTCTGTGCGAGATCAATTGGGTATTCAGGAGTATTTCGAAATTAAATTGCGGTGTGTTATTTAGGTTCGTCGAGACGTGTGGTTACGCGTCGGATGTCGAGTTGCGTGATAAATAGACGGCAGATTTTTATTGGGATGAGTTAAAAAATGGAATTTAGGTAGAGCTTCGTTTCAGTCTCTAGACATTACAGTTTGCAATTCATCTTAGATATTTTATACGCTTGTAGCAACGCATCACGTATTCTTTGCACCACTTCAGTCTCCCACAAATGCACAAGAATCTGTAGTTTGGTAATAGGAACTATCTTCGTTATAAAACTAAGTAGTTACGTGCAATTTAAAATTTGAAGAAGACAAAAAGAAAGGAAAATCTGATAAGGATAAATAAAATAGCGGAGACGGTAATCGAAAGTTTTTAAATTCAAACTATTTACTAAATATTAAACGTCGTTTAGTTTAGTTAAGTAATACACTAAAATTTACATGCATGACTATTCAACATCTGAGCCTGACTAACAAACAAACTGACCAG
This sequence comes from Tetrapedia diversipes, assembly GCA_033822845.1. Classification (NCBI taxonomy): domain Eukaryota; kingdom Metazoa; phylum Arthropoda; class Insecta; order Hymenoptera; family Apidae; genus Tetrapedia; species Tetrapedia diversipes. The sequence continues at coordinate 19,328 of JAOPTO010000923.1, forward strand.
TCTGAAAAGTTGCGAAACTATCATTTGGTGACCAACAGTCACCTCTCGAGCGCAAAGGGTTAATAACTAAAATCTATCTTTGTGATTAACGTAATTGTTATTCTCACGAGGGAAATAAAATTCGAGGAAAATTGTGAATTTTATGATTCATCGAGGGAAAGAATGTTGTGTTATCGAAAAGTAATATTCTGAACTTGTTAATATAAATTTTTTTCCCTGTTTTCCGTTGCGATGGAAAATATTAGTTCGTTGGGTACAAGAATTATAACTTAACGTTATTGATTTTTATTCTTTTCGAAAAAAAAAATAATAGTTCACCGTAAATTGACGATATGCTTTTTCATGTGTTGCAGCAAATCCTACAAAAATCGTCGGTCTCGGTGGAGATCGAAGTTAGACCGAGGCAACTGGTGCCCGACACCAACTGCTTCATCGATTATCTGCCGCAGTTGCAAAATATCGCGAAGGCGACTTCTGGTCCACAGCCGATTTACACGCTCATGGTGCCGCTCGTAGGTGAGTACATTATCAACAGTTTTGCACCGTTTACGTTTCTTCCAAGCGTTTAACCCTTTGAGTCGTGCGACGTTAACACTAGATTTACCGACATTTCTCGTATATCTATTTCTAACATATCTAATTACCAAGGAATAAGGTATACATCGAGTAGAATTTGAAATTGTAGAACTGAGAGGGAAATAGATTCGGGTATATTTGTATTGCTCCATCAATAAAAATGAGCAGAAATTGATAGGAATAAACTATCGTCAATTTGACGGATCCCGTAAATCTAGTATTAAGCGTGTATATAATTTGAGCAGTAACTGCAAAAAACTTAACAGAACCATTTATTTCATTAAGCAATAATAATATGAGCAATGTAAAAAATAATAAATTATATCCCTTAAATTGAAAATTTAATAATTTTGCATTGAACCCATATATATGAGTTTCTCAAAGGGTTAATATTTATGTGCGAACACATATTTCAAAATTGCAACCCTTCAGTCTCACGTCGATTTCTTCGTGCATAAATTCAGCAGTTAATTGGAATTGAAATCGAAATGAACGTAAATTATGTATAAAATTGTGTGTAGCTTCAAGAACTTGTATAAATTATGCTAAACAGAAACGACGAACTCTTGCGGAAGAGAAAAAGCCATTAATCTCACCCTTCCGCGTGTGACTCAAAGATTCAATAAAATCTGTCTGAAAAAAAAAGATCAATTTCTTTGAGTACGTTTAGACGATTTAAAATTCGTTCCATTATGCATACATTCCAGGAATCGAATTTATTCAACTACTTTCGTGTCTTTACCTCGCATTTAACGTCTACAACAAATATTTCTTCGAACCCAGTGTACACATGCAATTACATTTAAATCGTATTCGAAAAATCACTTCACCTCTTTCCGGAAGCACTTTCGATTTCTTGTTTCTCAATGTTTGCTTCTCAACGCGATCCAGGAAATATTTAAGAAAGAAACGAAAATAATTTTAATACCGTCGCCAAAAGCGTTTCCGAATCGGTTGTACCATCGTGTTTTCAAATTGCTTTCGCGTATAAAAGTTGTCGATTATTCTTTGCGAATCAGATTAAAAAAATTTTTTTGCCATTATTCATATTAATAATAATAAATAATGTTAACACTATGTCGTCCGGTGGCTCCACTGTTGTGCCATCAGAAAACTATCGGGTAATTGCCGGTGCCATGCGCAAAACATCAGGCAATTACAAACGTAGCAACTTTGTGTTTTTATAAAAACCCGTGCCCTTAGACAATGGCAGACGAAAAAGAGGACACAATTGTACGGAGGATAAAATTAGTATAGAAGAACTTCGAAACACCGCCGGCGGTAAGCGATATTATTTAACTCAGACCCACAAGAAAATCTAGATTAGTGTAGGACAAGTACACGCAGGCTTATATTAATCTGATAAATTACACTTAATCGCGTCGTCGAATGTCGCCTAATAAATCTCTAACGAATCTCTAACGAATGTCTAACGAATCTCCAACGAATGTCGCCCGGCGGGCATGCATCTCTTTTTATATGCATTAATACAGGTGGTGGGGGTTTGCCATCATCGAATGTTCGAGAAGGCGTTCTTTTTACCCATTAGAGTAAACCGCCATCGAACATTCGAGAAGGCTCCTTTCCACGCACCTGCGCTACCCGCCAGGACCGAACATTCGCGACGAACAAGCGACGAACGCCTCATACACACACTCACCCTCACTCTCATGCATTCCCTCACGCTATGACAAATTCGGCACCTCTACATTAGACGTGCGGACGGCATAGTGTTAAGAACCTTTTTTCTACAGTATTAAAACACTAGTACTAACAAGAATAAACAATATTTATCATTGGTCAACAACATGAGCTCTCTCAGAGTAAACTATCGTAAATAATATATTACTTCTTAAATTATTGCATGCTTGTTATTCAATTTTTATAAAATGTACTCCTTGTCCAATAACTAGGGATGAATTTCCCCTTCGTACCGACCATATTTCATAGTTGAAATCAGAATAGAAAATTGTCGATTTCAATAGTAGATCATGAATAAGAGTGTTGCTAGACTTTACTAACCTTAACGATTAGCCGATCGAATGGGGAGATCTCCTTTGCCATTGATTCTATTTACCTCTGTTGAATTGAAATAACAAAAGTCGCGGAGATGCGCTAATCGGTACGAGTGTTAGGAATGGGCAGCAAGGGTACTTGGATAAAATAAAACAACTCGAGCTCTGCTCTCTGTGAATTCCTCCGAATGACTTTTTACTGTTTCCTGGCCGTTCTTACGCTCCTAGGGTCGGGGGTCGGTCTGAAAATTACCTGCCCCGACCGTCACACCTTTTTATATGAGGAGGTACAAATTATAATAATGTTTTTTCCAAATCCAACAACCTCTGTTAACAGTTAATCTTAAACAAGCGTTGTTCACAGTTCATCGAATGCATTTTTTGCTCTTCTAAATTACAATTTTTAATCAATTCAACACCAGTTCAAGACTAACTAATAACAAAAGCAAATAGAATCAATTGCAGCGTTTTGTCGAGGAAAAGATGGGAGATCGGCCCGTTTGGTCGGTTAAGCATTAAGAACTTTTTTTTTCTACAGCAATAAAACAAACATTGAGAAATTTCTAAGAAGGTGGTATCGAGTTTGTTCTTCCTTTCTCGAAAATTCTTCACGCGTTTCATCGATCGTTCGTTCTCCCGTAAACAGTATTAAAAGGATCGCCGGAGGGCGATCGTGTCATCGAGCGAGCATCATCGTCGGGTCATGGCATAGGTCGAAACGATGCGCAAATATGTTACTCACCTTGTGACGACGATCGTCATCGTTGTCGTCGTCGTCGTCGTCGTCATCAGTGTCTTGGCCATCGTTTATACAGAAAGATTCGTAGAATGTTTCCTTTCCCTTCGTTCGCGCGCTGAAACCGCGATAATTTGCTCTTTCGATTGACATACTTGTAACAAATTGCCTACCGTTCGCTTAGCGACACAAATTGTGACGCAAATTGGCTAATTTGCTATCTATTTGTTTGCTATTAGCGGATCATCAATCCTCCGTGACGTGGAATCGTTTGTAACAGTTCGCGAGGCTGATAGACCCGTTTGTTTGTTAAAGCGTTAAACGAAGGAGAGGCGATTACTGGGCCGTGTAGATGTTTATGCAAATTTGTCGCCGTTGTGATTGCAAGCGAATGAAATTGAATCTAAATAAGCTTTCCAACTTCGAATATCGTAACGAGTACTTTGTTTAACGCTAGAACTATCGACAATTATAACGTACTTATTTGCATGGAAGAGATCAAATTAAAAATTACATAAAAAAATACCGAATACATAGAAAACGAATCTTTATTTATACTTTCTGCTGAAAATCATAGTGTATTTATAAGGCTGCTATGAGTAATTGGTCGTTTTGACTGCTCTGGTAGTTGTAGTGTTAAAATGTTTTGTACATATTTACATGTTAACACTTATCGTGCACTTTCTCGTAAATATCATGATTACGTTAAAATCCGTTAAAAATGAAGTTATTCGTTCTAAAAAAAAAATACCCTCTTCACAGAACATCGTGCGTAACGAATCTTTTCACTCTTCTTAGACTAATTACAGTTAATTGCGTATTTTTTCGCGAAAGTTATAAATTGATCGCGATGCTCGTGCCAAGGGCGACGTACTTAAGAGGCCTCAAGGCTGTTCGAAATTGAAAGGCCCATCAATCACTGTTACGCGATCGCGAATTAGCGATGATTGGCTCGATAATTCAGGCGAATCAATTTCGAAGTATCGGGCTGCCATTACCGCGAGTCAGGACGATCTCTACGGAAGACCGAGTTTCTTTGAGCCGTTCATTAGCCGGGGCCTAGGTCAGGCTCGTCTCATTGATCGAGTAAGTACGATCGATCGACCCTGAATTTCGTCTGTGAAAGTGGATACGAATTTTATTTGGCTCACTCTTTTTATTTATTTATTTATTTATTTATTGACGGGTAGGGGAAGCCATTGGTGCATATATAAAAAATAGAGAATTTTTTACATTTGTTGATATAGACAGAAAAACTATAAAAAGAGAGAAACATAATAGGTTTACGCATCAGACGATAAATAATAGAAAATAATTAATGGAATACCGATAAAAGTAAATTGATTGATTACAGGTTGAAAACCTGGTTTTTAAATGAGTCAATACTATTGCCAAAAAATTTAAGTAGAAAATAACGCCATGGGAAAAATCAGAGGTAAAAAAAACAAAAATTGACAAACGCATATATGCGTCCATAGCCCCTACGAGCAACTTCCGTCAAACGCATATATGCGTCCATAGCCTCTACGAGCAACTTACGTCAGGACGTACATACACGTCTGTAGCTCCTACGAGTAACTTAAGTCAGGACGCATATATGCGTCCATAGTCCCTACGAGCAACTTACGTCAGGACGTACATACACGTCTATAGCTCCTACGAGTAACTTAAGTCAGAACGCATATATGCGTCCATAGTCTCTACGAGCAACTTACGTCAGGACGTACATACACGTCTATAGCTCCTACGAGTAACTTACGTTAGGACGCATATATGTGTCCATAGCCCCTACGAGCAACTTCCGTCAGGACGCATATACACGTCTATAGCACTCGAAAGGTTAAACATCTACTAGATTTGCCCGTCACGGTATAAGAAATATTCAACAAGCCCCTCTTTAACCACCCCGTACATCTCGAGACACTGTATAATTCATAAGAGCCACGCCGGTTGATGGATCTCCCCGGGGTTCCTCTCTCGAATTTTCCCACAATCTCGCAAACCGTGCCCGCGTTTCTAATCCCGTGCACGGTCGCTAGAAAAACGGTTTCTATCGCGTAAACGGGCGTCCGTGCGAGCATTCCATCGCGCCGCCCCATAAATCTTGGCGCCGTTCACCATACGGCGCCTGGGCGAATTTTGGGTTGGTTAAACGCGTCGCGTCGCACACTGAGATATTTCAGGAAATTTCTTACTTTTTATTCGGTAGAGTGAGATTATAGGAGGGTGCAGGTGTGAGTAAAATAAAATGAAGCGATTAGAATATTATATTATATGTATTTAAAAATAGTAACAACTTAATAGTATATGATCTAACAACGTAAACGTTAATCACCGAACGATAGTTTCGCAAATTTTCAGATTTTCGTTGATTTGTTTATTAGCCCAATTCAGAGGTTAAATAGTCAAACATGTAAATTTTAGTATATCGCTTAACTAAATTAAATGACGTCTCGAATTTGAAAATTTTTCAAGTTAGTATCGTTAGACGACTAACAGTCATCTCTCGAATGCAAATGGTTAAAAAGAAATTATGGATATTACTCATCTATATGAAAGTTTGTTGGGCTCAAATAAAGAGTATAAGTCTTACTTAAGAGACTTTATTAAAAGGATTACTCGAGATTACAAATTCGATACGTGTTGCCTACGTGTCTTTACAAAACAACAACCTAATCAGAATGAACATACATCGAGTAGGTGAAACAAGAAATAAAAATTGTATGTAAATACACAGGATGGCGTTAGGGGTTACTAAAGCCTAATTCATGAAGTTACTATTAGGATTGAAATTAAATCAAGGAAGATATCTAACTGGTCTGTGACGTTCTAACGTTTTCTGGAGTCTTCCGTCTTCTTTTTTTTGGGACGGTGGGGGGGGGGGCAGGGAGGGCTTTTCCCTGCTCCTCAGTTGAATGTTCCTGCGTGGGGCTTCAGTTTGTCTTCGACCACTGGTTTCCCGACGATCGGTGAATAGGAGCCGGGTAAACAGGGGAAAAGTGTAAATACGAGAACGCGAGGGAGGAAGGAAAAGCGTCCGAGACGGTTTATTTGCACAGGCGTATTGCCTCGAATACAAGAGCAGCAGAGATTTGTCGAGGGATTCTGTGAATAGGTGAATTTTGTTATTCCACTGAATGCATATTGTATTTTTATCGCGGGGCTTACAGAAGCGCAAACCTACAAGCGTTTGGCCAGAAATTCTACGATTAAATAAACGCATATCTGTTACAAGTGATAGCTAAAATCGGTTCAAAGAAAATTTTGCGTTAATTGTTAAACCAATCATTTCCTTCATTGAAAAATCCAATTCTTTAATTCTAGGTTTACGGGTCAATTTGACGGGTTTTGGATTTCATAAGTAAAATTTGTAAAAATAATTACTATTATTCTTAGAAATTTTTGCTGAATTTTATCGATGGAACGATACAAATATACCCAAATCTATTTCCTTCTCAGTTCTGCAATTTCAAATTCTTTTGGGCGTATACCTATTCCTTAACAGTTAGCCAACCGAATGAGATCTCCCATTTCTTCCTTGACAAAGCAGTGCCATTCATTCGATTTACTTTTGTTATTAGTTGGTCCTAAGGTGATGTTGAATTGATTAAAAATTGTATTTTGGAAAATTTATGAACAGTAACTAGTTCAAGACTAACTAATAACAAAAGCAAATAGAATCAATTGCAGCGCTCTATTCAGGACAAAATGAGAGATCTCCCCATTCGGTCGGCTAACTATTAAGATATGAATATTAAACGTAGATATACAAGAAATGTCCGCAAATCTAGCGTTAAATTCAATTTCACAACGTCGCCATCAAAGAGATTAGTTCGATCAAAATAATTCCCTTCTCCAACTCTGCATAGATCGGTCTAACAATTTCCCACTTTATATATTCGATTACCAGCAAAATTTTCGTAACCAAGCTAGAACTCGTTAGTCAGCCAAGGGCGTTCGCAAGAACGTAATTTCCCTTTTCGTTGCATCCGTAATCCGAGGCATATCCACCGGAGATCGAGCGAATCGTCGTGAATCCGTATCGAATTCTGCCACCGTGTCCTAGCGATGGAGGTTGCCGCTGCCAGGGGTAGACTAATGCATACCAAATGTCGTTGAATCTCCAATTGAAAGTGCCCGTTGGAACGAGGGGGGTGGAAGTGGAGGAGGAGCACGGTGGTGGTGGTGGTGTTTGCAGTTGGAATCGTGTCTCGGTATTTCTGGTGCTCGCCTCGTGTGCACGCCGCTCGATTATCGGATTTCAAGGGGTTTGGCTCGAACCACCCCCGCCTCCCGCCCCTTGTGAAGGGAAAGGAGGGTGGAGAGCGCGAACAGGCAACGAATCGAGACGGAAAAACACGTCTGCCTGTGGATTCTTCGAAACTTTCTGGCGGTCGACCGTCACCGGCAACGATTTATTCGAGGAGGGCTGTTCACCCTTCTCCTCGCTCCTTATTTTTCCCTTCTTACGTATCTCTTCATCGTGGAACTTCGTTTTCTTCCTCCCCGTTCCGGTCGATCCTGTCAGTGGGTTAATTTATTTGAAAGGGAAAAGTTCCTCGGATTTCTCGGTTGGCGATGTCGTGAAAGTTCGCGGTCGAACTGGGGGATGATCAGTCGGTGAAACTCTGTGTTCGTGGAATGACTGCGTGAAAGTTAGTTTGTTTTAAGGGGTCGGGCTGTAATGCCAGGGACATGGAAATAAAGTCGGCTATACTGTAGCCGACGTTCATACCAAAGTGGTTAACACGTTGAATGCCACGGGGTTCACCGGCACTCAACTTGGCAGTGGCGCCATGGGGGTCACCGGTGACCGTCGCGCTCAGATTGGTAGAAATACATAATTCGAACAAATATCAATACTTATCGATTTTTCATTATTATCATCGTTCATGCAATGGTGTGAAGAAATTAATACGGTATAAAGCATCTAAAAATAGTTACACACTGTAGCTTATTTGTTGTAATATGGCGCCACGGGCAAACCCTGTAAAACTGGCGTGGCATTCAACGTGTTAAATATCATGATCCTTACCTGCTCCTTTCTCTGCTCGATCTCCGCGAGTGTATTCTCGCGTGCCTCCTTTTGTCATCCGTGTAGCACCGAAAAACGAAAGTGTGCGTTCATGCAAAATCGACCGGCGAGCTGCCCTTTGACCCCGTGGCGGACAGCCACGGCCCGTCTGGCCCCGGCAACGGGCTTACGTTCACAGTTAGGTTCTCACGGCTCATACATGAATGCATGTGTACTGGCTGGAAACGACCGGCGATTGGTCCGACGGGCCACGATCTTTACGTGGGCGATGCCCATGGTGGTCGTCAACCGATGGGGAACGCCATTTCGAGCTTTACTGCTGTTGGCTGCCGTACTTCTGTGCCTGCTTTCAACTAATAACCATCGCTGTCGATGGACAACCGTTCACGGCTCACCTGAGCTTCACGTTCGATTCGATTGTGTGTTGTTTGGCTGTTCGATCTGTGACAGCGATTGATATTATTGAGAACGGGTGTTGAGATATGAAAGAGTGAGTAAGTGAGGGAGTGAGTGAGTGTGTGTGAGAGAGAAACAGAGAAAGAGAGAGGGAGGGGGGAGAAAGGAAGGCAGGGGAGAGAGAGAAAAAAAAGAGAGATGGGGGACGGGTGAGAGAGAAAGGACGAGAATGGGGGGGGGGGGAGAAAGAAAGAGAGAGAGGGGGAGAGAGAGAGAGGTGTATATATATGCAAATGGAAGTCCATCTGTGGGTGCGTATTTTTGGGACTGGGCCAGTTTGCGTAAACTGTGTATGTGTGATCGATGACTGAATAGAAAAGCATGTCAGAAAGATTTTAGTGTAATTTGTAATTTTATTATTAATGTAATTTGTAATTTCATTATTAATGTTAATTCACTTTGGTGTTTAGAATTAGGCCATTTCTGATCCTTATGCCTACAAAATGAATGATAAAACATCATTCATAAACAACTAGAGAATCGCGTGCCACAATCATTGTTCTCATCGATAAGGTATATTATACAGTTTGCAGAAATTTTGTTTGCGGAACCAGAAGCTGCTGTTAGAATCTCACGTTCACGCGAAAAATCTTCAAACTCGATCTCTCTCACAGAATCATACGTATAAAACGTCACACTTGTTCTTGCCTACTATCTTCTAATTAATTCGAGCTAATTAAATCGACTGCATGCTTTCTGTGCAGCGGACAAATGAAACCACATTGCGATACCGAATCGTAAACCGGATGATAACCGAACGATAAAACGCGAATTATTTCTCCGTACAACGAGAGTGTCCGTAGAATCAGTGGAACACACGCGAATTCGCTGGTTCCCGCGGAGACACGGAAAAGTACGAGGTTGTTGCTTGAATACGCGTAACCAGAAACTGTACGCGGGCATTAATGGCGGAGAGTTCGTCATAAAATTCGCTCGGTTGAATAGAAATTGTTTTATTTAAAATCCGGCCTCGCACAAGGAGCGGAGAGAATGCACGGAATTCTGTCACGTATTCCCGTCGACAGTCCAATTACCGCGTGTCAGAGACACTCGAAAATTGTTCCTCTGTGTATACGGCGTCGCGACTCCGCTCTCCTGATTATTATTAAACGTCGCGCAGTGCCACGTAAAATTATGCCCGTTCGAAATGAAAAATGGCAGCGGCGAACAATGAGCCCCGGGGGAAACCGGGTTTAATAACGATTCCCGACGAACCTTTGATTCGCTGTTAATTAATTCACGAATTAATATCGAGGAGCAGGATTTTTGTGTTACGATGGAAATTCGATATCGAGAGGAATTCGATTCATAGCTACTTGGATTCTACTGAAATCCGTGGAAATTTACTTCGTTAAGTTATCCGTCGGCTGTTTTCGTTTAATTTTACCTAAAAAAGGTTTTTGCCGGAAAACTTTGTTTCTCCGCGAGTACATTTTCAAGTACAATTTTTCGCATTTAGTTTTCGCAATTTCGATGGGTTTCACGCAGGGTTTTTTTAACCTTTTGTAATAACCTAGCAGAGCTAAACCTGAAACAGTTTTTTCCAATTCAAAGATCAATGATTCTTTAATTATATTGGAAATATTTTTAACCTCTAGACTACTTTGGGCACCTGCATGCTCTTATAAATTTTGCATTTGCGATACTGAGAGCCCATTTGGCTTTCTGACACGGAAAAGCGTCTATAGTTGCCCTGATATCTACAGTAGTAACTCAGTTCAGAATACAAACAAATAAATAATATTGTTTTAATACAGTAAAATGCAGTTTTTTCATTACTAAACTATTTTTTCACAAAAATCCATCCCTACCCAAAATTTCACCCAAAGTTCTCGGCGTAACTGAATTCCTACCCTATAGTTCAACCAGTGCGTGTCAAAGTTTGTCGTAGTCAAAGGGTTAAAGTCCCCCTGGAAGTAACTGGCAGAAAGTCTATCGCTACCTACTATCGTCTATCTACCATCCAGAAATTCTCGCTCGTTACTTATTGACTTCCCGTTTTCCCGTTCCGTGGTCCCGAGGGATCGGCTTTCTTCTCCCGGAACGAGCGAAATTGCGTTCTCGCGGATTCATCAATAATTCGCGGGCGAACGGGGCCGCCGATCTGTGCTACCCCCGTCCCTATTTCGAGAGGAGCAGTCGGCAAATCCTCTCAGGATTTATTGGATCCACGTAGCCCGTAGTTGTTCGTGCTAAAGTGGAACTCTGATAAAGCTCGGAAAACTGTTCTGGGACACGAACTTTTCTCCTCGGGGGAGATACGACGGGAAAAATAGAGGCCGTATGTGGGCCAGCGACGATCGAAACCGTTTGTTGTTAAGCCAAGTGGTAAATTGTGAGAGACAACGCTGTTTCTGCTCGTCGTTACGGAGTTTCTAGGTGAATCATGTCGCTTCGAACTGGAAATTGTCGACGGTTATTGTTAACGATGGACCGTGGATTTTTTTTTTGCGTTTTTAAGCGTGGAATACACAAAAGGTTTACCAAACGTTCCAAACGTAGCGTAGATATTGCGATATCGGGAGAAGAGTTCGGATGTGTTTGGATAAAAATTTACATTTAACTTTACAGGTTTAGCAACAGATACATTGAAAACTTACAAACTGAAGCATGTAAAAAGCTGATTAATAGGTTTCTAATAGGTCGGTAAAGTGTTAAAGGCAGTTTTTATTCGAATCAACTTTCACCGATGATATATTATTTTTTTTAGCGTCACTGATGCGATCATGCAACGTGAGTTTGCAGTATCTTAAAAGAAAAAGTTCGTTTCATTTGTACCAATCGTATTATCATTGAATAATGCAGTGCGTATTTTTGGTGCTTATTTTTAACCTCGAAACAAGGCGAGTATCCACAATTATTTTCAATGCGAGGGATTATTTTGACGTTACGTCGCCGGTTAAAGGTGAAACCAATTTTCTGTATATTCTTCGTTAAACAGCTCTTTCTAAATTGGCTTCACCTCGTTCTCTTGTTCGTTTATAATACAATATTTGCGCGATCGCCCTCGGCACGATCATTCTACACTATTCCCAAGAATAAACGGTCAATCCCTGACCATTCTTACACAAACTTACGCCATTTGGCCCCACCGCCCTCGGTTTCTCCCGCGTGACTCGACAGGAAGTTCGTTAGGGGTGCTTTCACACAGGGGGGGTTGACGGGCGAGGTCTAAGTAAACACTATTAGAGCTCCTTCGTTGAAATTCCGTGTTCACGCTTATTTTCTCCGGGCAACGTGTCGATGAAAAAACTTTTCTACCCCCCTCCCCCCCCCCAGTGCAACCCTTGCTGCTGTTACTCCGAACGAGATCTCTCTCTCGAGATTACCTCGCGTCTCAGAACGTATTAACGCAGCGAATAAAATAGATTATTTTAATCAGGAATTTTAGAGTATCATACTATCAAATATCGTTCTTAAGAAATTTCCCTTAAAATTAAATTTATCATCTATAATTTATTAGCCATCATATAAATTATTAGATTAAATTTAATTTTATACTTTAATAGGGGGGAAATTTTTGATCGTTCTTAAGAAATTTCCCTTAAAATTATATTTATCATGTATAATTTATTAGCCACCATATAAATTATTAGATTAAATTTAATTTTATACTTTAATAAGAGGGAAATTTTTAATCGTTCTTAATTTTAGAGTATCATACAGTTGTTTTGTTAATTTCGCAAATATTACCGTTGGTAATTGAATACAGAAATACTGCGAAGCAAAAATTAACCATAAACCAGCTTTCTCTTAATTCTTTGGGGCACGGCGGGATTAATACTGTCCCACGTTATTGATGCACGTGGTAATGCATGGTGGGACATTTTTAGACCCACCTCGAAATATTGCAATAGCTGCACGCGCATAGGTTTATATTTAGTCTTACTTACGCAAAGCAGTTGGTAATACCATAAAAAAAATGTTGCAAATACGTTCGCTTGTGTTGGTAAGTTTCAACATGTCAGTATTTCGTTAATAACAAATATACCAATTTTGTTTAATTTAAAACGCAACAAAATTTCTGTGCAATATGGGTCCATTTATTCTCTGAAATTCTGTGCCTCAAAGAGTTAACGTACTTTCTGAAGGGTTTCTTCCAAGAAGCTAAGCCACATCTGGTATTTTAGAAAGTTCGAAAACATCGAGAAATAGAACTGCAGGGGCTGAAGGACCCGGAAGGGGGTTGTAAGAATTTCGACCATTACGTTCTGCTAGTTTTGTGACAAAACTCGCTAGGTGCGGTCAAAATTGCTCTTCCTCGTGCTATATAAAAGTATTAAATAAATTATCAAAGTATTATTTTACAAATAACAGGTCATTTCGTTTAGGAATATAAAACCCCATTCCCAATAATTATTGAATATTAAATATATGCCGATATTCATTAGGAAGAATCGAAGAACAAAGCTATTGTCTCAGAATATTAAGTTAAAGATGTTAAAATGAATTTTGTAGGCTTGTTTTCATTCGAATAAATTTTCTTTTCATCTTTTACAAGCAAATCTTCCTCTTTCTGTCGCAGTTCTGAACGAACTCGAGGGCTTGGCAAGGGGTGCGGACGCAAGGGACTGTCCTCCGGCTTCAAGGGCGACTCTGGATCCGGAGCACGTGGCCAGAGTGGCGGAGAGTGCGAAGGCGGCCTTGGCTTTCGCAAGAAGCAGAAATCCGGCGATTCGGTGTTTAACCACGAGAGGAACCGTTCTTACGTCCAGCACGTTTACAATGGAAGAGGATGTCGACAAGGTGAGTAAATTAATCTTAAATCGTCTAAGTAGTCCGATAAACCCCTGAAACGATACGCGTGAATGGTTATTTCCGGTTTTTTGACTTCTCTTCCGATAACCCCTTGGGTTCTGATTTATTTGAAGAAATTCACGTCACAAAAAAGACTCTAGTAATATGTAGTTTTTACGTAAAAAGAAGAAAGCTCTGATCAAATAAAATAAAAAAAAAAAAAAAAAAAATATCCACTTGTACTTGAATTACATTTTTATCACAAAAATAGACTTTAGTAATATGTAGTTTTCACGTGAAAGGAAAAAAGCTCTGATCAAAAAAAAAAAAAAAAATATACCCCTTGTACTTGAATTACATTTTTATCACAAAAATAGACTTTAGTAATATGTAGTTTTCACGTGAAAGGAAAAAAGCTCTGATCAAATAAAATAAAATAAATAAATATATCACCTGTACTTGAATCACATTTTTATCACAAAAATAAACTTTAGTAATATGTAGTTTTTACGTAAAAAGAAGAAAGCTCTGATCGAATAAAATAAAATAAATAAATATACCACCTGTACTTGAATCACATTTTTATCACAAAAGTAGACTTTAGTAATATGTAGTTTTTACGTAAAAAGAAGAAAGCTCTGATCGAATAAAATTAAAAAAATAAATAAATAAATATACCACTTGTACTCAAATTATATTAGCTCATTTCAATCACGAAATGAAACACGATAAGAAAGTACGGGTAGAAATAGCGATCGAAAATTGTTGTATATCCCAACCGCACAGCGTTGCACCCGGAAGTATCGAAGTAATGCAAATTTCTCGGTGAACCGAGAGAAAGGGAATGGCTTCGAAAGGGGGGAACCCAGCCAGCCCTCCCCACCCCTCTTGAGATGCGAGTTCACGAGGAAAGGGAAGAACGTAACTAAGGATTGACCGGTGTTCATTGAAGCGCGAATGTTATGATAAGGGGTCGGGGATCGCGGAACCCCCACGTGGCGAGCAGATAAACTCTTCCTCTCGCGGGTACGCCAGCTTCTGGTGTGCCTGCCACGCAGCCAGCGATAGCGGTGTTCGCCTTATCTCGCTAGTAACACGCGGGATACACGGGTAGGATAGGATCGTAACAGAGAACCTTGATCTGTCAAACGATAGATAACGACCGTTTTGCGGGGCTCGTTTCCGTTTTATTCCCGCGAGCGTTACCAGACCCTTCGTTCCTCGATTTCTTCCTCTTCCTCGTCGACTTTTGCCTCGTTTTCGACTCTGCCACGGCTTTCCCGAGTGTTTCAGCTGGTGAACCATATGACGGTCCTTTGGTAACACAAGATATACTTCTTGTGTTGACTGGTAATCGGTAAACTGGTCATTTTGTCACCACCTTTTCACTTTATTCAGAAACTGGATAGATTGTATTTTTTCACAAAATTTCGAAGATAAGATCTAGGAAGGTGAGAAAGGCAATTTAGGCGTAGGGAATACATGTTTTGAATTGCAGGAGACAAACAATTGGGAAATTAACTTCTTAGGTACGACGCGCCACTACAGTGGCTTTCGCTGATATCATCTCTTTAGATATATATCATATTGAATTGTATTATTAATTATTAAATAGTGAATTGTAAAAGTTAAAGTATGCATAATATATTTTGAAGAAAATTACAATTTAATCGTCAAATATTTTCGCAGTACTGTACCGTTTATGCGTAATTCTCGTCAAACTCCAAATTCTCGTCCAGATAATAGACCTCGCGCACAATTCAGCCGTGCTTGAAAGGTTAATTAAGCGCGAGTACGAAGCTAATTTATCTTGTAAATTAATGTATTAGATAAAAGAGGTGGGGTGGTTTTAAGAAAAAAAAAAAATCGAACACCGTTCACGAATATTTCCCGGAGTATATTTACGTTTCCAAGTATATTACATACATACCGTGTATTTCCCGTCTGAAAACATTGAATCATGGTTATTACACCGGTTTTCGGTAAAAAATATAACTTTTCCCCCTCGCGTGTCTCGCGATTCTCGATTCAACAAAAATCCAGCGAAAAACGGGCGAGCGCCACCGATTGAAATTCCCGCGACGCCGAGGCGCGTGTCGTTTCGTGAAAATAATAAGCGGAACATCTGTAATTCCGTTGCAGGACGGGCTGACAAGAAACGATGACAGAATACTGGCTACGTGCTTGAGCCTCTGCAAGGCGGGCAACAAAGATCAAGTGAATGCAGGTACGTACGCACGTTTATATACGCGGGGCAACTTTCGTGCTTCCGCGCATACCACTCCGACCGGGTACCCCGAACACGTTCCAAGCGTTTCCCGACGCTTTGATGGTGATTAATACCCGCCTCTGGGCCGATTGTAATGCTCGTTCCGGAAAGAGATTAACCGTTATCGGCGTTGACAGTGCACACGATGCCGCGATCGACGCGCTCGTTTACTTTTGCGATTTATTGGCCGACGTTACGCTAATTATTCGCCTCTTCCTGGATCGCAGGAACCGCGACCACGTCGATTTCATTGAAAGGTTCCGTGCCGGACCGTTTTTTGAAGAAAACTTCCGTTCAGGCCGCGTGGGGCGTATACAATCCACACTTTTACGATTAAGTAATTTCTTTGACCTAGGTACAACTTATACAATTTTTCAGTAGTACAAGACCATAATTAAATTTTTTTTTTTAAATTCTTCATTTTATAACGAGAACACTCGCCCAATGGCTTCAACGGAAAATTTACGTTGGCACGGAATCTGTTAACATTTGCGATCTCGCACCAATTCATCAGTACAGACGGCATGTTATTTGTATGTCAGTCACTACGATTCGGTTATCCACTGACTAGGGTCCAATGACTAAAACAGTACCTGGAGATTTGATATACCATTCTTAGAATTTAAAAAATAATAATTGCAAATACAAGCGCCCTTCGACTTTCGTACACGATTGGTTCCTGAAAGTGTGTGCAAGATGTTGAATGTTCGAAGGTAGAGGGATGTAAAAAGATATGCACCAAAAACTGTGCTTTAAAGTATTGAATGAAGCAACATTTTAGTCTGATGGCTAAAGTCTGATGTCCCTTGAGAGAGGGCAGCCCAGTTGAATTTTAAAGACTGGATTAGACTGAGGAATTTTGGGTGAACGTGATCGAATGCATCGAGTGAGAAAGGTTGACAATTTGAAAGAAAGGAAATGAGTATTTGGAAGAATACATGACGGGGAAAATGCGAGCGCGTGGCAGAAAGAGTTTGACTATGAAGACTGAAAGAGTTTGACTGTGAAAGCAGAAAGAGTTTGACTGTGAACGTAGAAAAAGTATGATTCTGAAGGAAGTAAGAACATTGGAATTACTAAGTTGTAAAGTCGTTTAAATAGTTATCATTAAACTATTTTAATTATACATTTATTAATATTCTAATCACTTCACTTTATTATATTCACACTTGAGCCCTGCCATCCACTAAATAAAGTAAAAGTAGAATTTCCCGTGATAGCGAATTGTCCGAAAGTAGAATGTGCGAAAGTAGAATGTGCGAAAGTCGAGGGCGTATATGCGCGTACAAATCGCGTATAAAATCCCGAATAAGAAAAGATCGTTCTCTCCAATGGGCCAACATCTGAAACAACCTCAACCAGACTTGTTCTCGCCACCGCGAGCACAGCCGAAACCTCAGTCGGAAAACTAACCGTCCCATCCCTTGTCGATTCTCGTTTCAACAGAAGAGGGTCAGCCGCGACGACTGAGAAGGGAGGTCGTCCTACTGACAGAGGACAGGAACCTGAGGGTGAAGGCCCTGGCCAGGGACGTGCCTGTGAGAGAGGTGCCCGACTTCATGCAATGGGCCGGCCTCGGCTGAGACCGTTTTCCGACCAAACACACCCGCTAACGAAAAATCTCCCGTTACCACCCCCGCCGAGAAAAACTTTGACCAGCAGCAGCAGCAGCAGCAGCAGCAGTAACAGCAACAACAACCCACCATCAGGACAAGAAAAGGATTAGAATGCAAAGCGTGGAAGAAAGAAGCAGAAGAAATTAGGAGAAGGTACAAACGAAACGAAGGGGGATGCCTCGTGCTCTCCTTCACCCCCCGCCATCATGCCCGATCAACGGCCAACAACGCGCGTGCGACGGATCTTCCGTTTTACACGTGTAAGTTCGTCCTGATTGTCGAGGTCGGGTCAGTTCCGCGAGATGATGATATATGTGTTCTGTTGTCGGCGAGAGGACGTCGGAGATAGAGAAGGAAAGAGAATGGACGCGTCGCTTGTTCGGTCGCGTGTTTTCCACGAACATGTGTTGCTCGATCGGCGGAGGTCGGGATTCGGCTGGTAAAATTGTGGAAACTGGTGGTCTGTTTTTAGAGTCGGGCGAAAGCGAGTTTAGATGATTCAGAGAGAGAGAGAGAAAGAGAGAGGGAGAAAGAGAGGAAATAATGATTGGGAGCAAAAAGGGTGACCAGCAACTTATTAAGCGCGATCGCGACGTTTTCCATCCGGTTCCATTCTCCTCTTTCTTCTTTCGAAGTTTATAATTGTAGGATCGATTGTTTAACGCCGATCGCTAGGAAAGTTCTTCGTAAGTGGATAACACAAATAGACAGGTGTCGAGCGTCGCGAGAGCGCGAGAAACGAAATAGAGTTTCGGAGTAAAGGGACACAAAAAGAGAAACTCGAGTCGAAAGAGAAGCGAACGATGAACGTGATAAGGTGAAAGAATTCGAGACGGGAAGAATCGGTATTTTTACACTCGCGAATATTTTTGTCGGTTGATTTTTATCGATGACCACCGCGCCACTCGCGGTCGGTTTTTTTTTTTTTTTTTTTTTTCTTTCCGTGTACCTTCCTTTTATCATGTTTGTAACGATCTATACACACGTATATATGTATAGATACTCATATATATGTATATATATATATTTATACGCACTTTTGAATATTTTATACGCCGTATGCGGTCGTTGGAGGATGCGTTCGGAATCCGCGTACATCCCCCTCCGCGTGTGTCGTTTGCCTTTCCTTTTCTTCTTTTCTTTTTCCTTTTTTCGGTTATGCTTTACGTTCTTTTCGCAAGCCTCGCAACCGAACGGTTCCGGAATTCGTTTTCTCTCTCTTTTCTTTTCCTTTACCTTCCGAAAACCTTTTGTCCTCCATTTCTTTCGTTTCTTTTTCTTTCCTTTTCTTTTAGCTGTACTTTGTAACGTGTAATGCAATCCTCGCACGCGGTCAGTTCGTTCCTCCTGTTTTCTTTTTTCCGTTTTAATCTTTTTTTTTTTTTTTTAGATACGATTTTAGAAGTACCGTTTTATTTTTTGCCCCTCCTTTTCCTTTTTTCTTTTTTAACGAATTTCGTGCTTTTTTTCGTTCTTTCGATGCCTTTATTTTTACTCACGGTTTTTTTTCTTTTAGAGGCCTCGTAACGCCTTATGGATGGTCGCTGCTCGCGATGCAGATTGCATTTTCGCTTTAAGAGGTGAACGTTGAAATTTCGCAGGCTCAGCTAACGGGGGTGGATGCGTTTAATTAAACGTGTCGCGACGCTCGCCGTCGTGCCAAGCTCGCAAACGTATTGTTGCTGGCAATGTAGTTAGAAATATTCTCGTGTTAATAGACTTCGGCAGTTTCTTATATTTGTAGTTTTTATAAGTGAAACGTATTTAAGGCTTGTCCGTAAATTTTTTAATCTTTATACTTATTAGCTTATAATCAAAATATTCTATTCCTATCTACTGACTTAACTTTCGAACGAGAAATACGCTAATTTAGTTACCAATTTTCTAATTATTAAGGTTAGAACAGTAGTGTGTAGTGTTTAGCGACGTTTGTATTACAGAATAATCACGATAAGAAGAAAAGAAAAAAAACGTATTAAAATCTTGTCACATTTTTGCATCAAGTTTTCAAAATCGCTAGAGTTGTAGAATGAAATGTTTCGCATACCGTTCCACGAAACTGTAGCTTTACTCATCGTTCTAGAAACAGCTTGTTTTTATCCAATCACTAACACACCAAACGGTTTTACTCGAGTAAAGATTCACTTGTTATCCATTTCATAGTACACATGGTCTCAGTCCGCAAGGTGTTACGAGAAGAATTTATATATATTCATATATATATATATATATATATATTTTTTTTTAATATTGTGATTTATGCGCTCTTCGTGGGAGCATCGAACAATGGAAATAATTTTTACAGCACCGAAAGACGACCATTTTAAACCGGGCCAAGAGTCACGGAAAACGTTCCCGTTTGCATTTTCGGTAACGCAAAGTTTTGAAAAGTTTGCGTTGTTACGAGGTCCCGGATCCTCATCGTTTTCCAGCGACTGCGCGCGTTTTCATGCCGAGCATGTTGCGAATGTCGCATGAATTTTTCAATCGAAACATCTGCACGCGTCTAAAAGACGAAGATACGAGATTGATTACGTGGATCGATCGAAACACGCACCTTTCGTTGGCGCGGTCGACGCCATTTTGTCGACTTTCCGCCATTTTCTGTACGCAGTCGATCATATTCGCGATGTTCTCGCGAAAATTGAAGTTAGCTTGCGAATCAAGTAGGTGTTGCTTCGTTGAATAATGGAGACTGTTTTATCGACCGAATGTGCGCCATTTTGTCGTTAAGTGGAAGCCATTTTGTCGAACCGAGAACATTTCATTAGATATTATTTGATAGATTTAGATAATGTTTCTTGTCGATCAAATAGATATTAGAAATATTTGATAATTTTCAGATTATCGCTTCATTTTTCTGTCAAAATTAGTACAGTTTTGTCGATAAAATTGAGGTTATGTTATCAACCAAGTAAGCGCTATTTGATGCAGTAATTATGTTTTGAATTTTCGTTCATTAAATTAACAAATTTATTCTTGATCAAATTTGGATTACTTTGTTATCATAAATTGTAGTATTTTATTTGTGAGACAAAAATGGCGTCGTTTCAGTAACCGAGATCACGTGCACGTACGCGGAACGGTCAAAAGTTTATTGACTAAATTTATAAATAACACGGATAACTCGGAATGGAATCGAAAAATTCGATGTTTCGTTCATTTTTAATGTCTATCTGCACCTCGTGAAGTCGTTTTCCATTTTTTATCACTGTACCCTCTGTGACCCACAACTGTGACGCGTCACTCAACATCCAACGTTATAAACACTTAATCAACGGTATACAATCGTAATCGATGGAATATTAATCCACACTTAAGCACTATACTATCTTGCACTTAGTCATCTGTAAACTTACATGCACACAAACACGATATAAAACGGACAACCATTTCCAGCTTTATACGTAAAACTGTTGAAACGATCATTTCACGTTACACAGGGGGTCGTCGTAAATCGTGCATTAGCATTAAAGGTTACTACCAATACTTGACTGTGTTCACTTAGATTTGAAAATAATATCGAGTCGTAACTAAGGTCTAACGGGAAACGATCGATCGTTACGTTGCATCGTGATCCGTATAAAAACCGTGAACGAGAAATATTTATCTGCGTGCAAAAAAAGAATAAAAGACAGAAAGTAGAAAAATCGGTACGTGTACGCTTTTTCTTATCGTCTGCACCGACAAACTTCGTCTCAAAAGTAATCGAACAATAGAAATTAGGCGACGGACGTCTACAGATGTCGCGCATAGCCGTTATTTTCGTGGATCTTGACGTTTCTGGCACGATAATGACGATCGTGTGAAGTTACTCGATGGAATATCAATGATTAACCCATTGCGGGAGATTAACACTAGTTTGCCGGATGTTGGGTATACACCTATTTTGTTTAAAATGACTCGATTTGACTGAAACATGAAAATTGAAGTTTTCTAAAAAAATAAAACTTTATTTTAAAGAAAGTTTATTCGAAACAATTTTTACATATATATTCTTGTGTTTAAAATATATTTTCCGCAGATTTCTTTATTACATTTAGCCCAAACGCCCTTAATTCTGTTCCTTTCACACGATACTTGAACCTGACAAAATCAGAAGTGAGTCAAATTGATTGACTCCGGCAATCTAGTGTTAAGCTTGTGTAACGTGTTATATACTTGTTACGTGTTATAAAAGGAACTGCATGTATCTGGTAACTTTACGGGGGAGACAAATTTGTTCTCGCTAGACCACTATTTCTCTAAAGTATACGCTGTGTTTATTTTTTTAGAATGTACTCGTCGTGTCTAATTGTTGTAGTAACTTGCGTGGTGTTGACGGTGAATCGTGAATTGTAACGAACACGTAGACGAATAGATCGACCACAAAGGGTTAATCGATTTCGAATTCAAAATTCATGTAGATTTCGGTCGGCATCGATGTCGAGGTAGATTATCGTGAACAGATTTAATAACATTTTCGCCATGAGCTTAATGTTATACGTGACGCGAATAGCAATGAATCGGAAAACGATCGTTCAGATTCGTTCGATTTTTCTTTTTTTAGCAGGCGATTGCGATTGATCGATTTTTATCTTTAACGATCGTAAGGAAATTCTTGAGATTTTTTAGAACGATTGGTTTTGCATTTTTTCTTTTCCCCCCCGGATGGCGTAATCCATGGACCCTCGATCATGGTTCTCGAATTTTTGAGGGTCGATCGAAGTCGCGACAAATTTTTAATCGATAAGGCGCAGGGGACTTATACTATCTATTTTTGTACGGTGTCAAATAATTTTATCCTTCGATTCTGAAACACAGTTTACCAGGAAAATTGTAATGTGCTTTTAGACATTTTCTAATTGATTTTGAAACCTAGTAAACTTGAAATTTAAACGTTATTTTTTTACTCTACACGTATACACACGCATGCACGTACACACACACACACACACAGACACGTTTATCCTTAAGATTTGGACTCATCATAGTAAAGAATGACAACCATAATCGTGGGTTCGCGAGATAATTGCAATTGCTGAGATTTAACATTCTAGCCGTCATGATTCGCATGAACGAACGAACGAACAAACAAAGAAAGGGGGGGAGAGCTTGAGAGTGAAGATGATGATAAACAAAGGGACTGAGAGAGAGAGGGGGTAGAGAGAGAGAGAGAGAGAGAGAGAGAGAGAGAGAGAGAGAGACGAGAACGCGACGTGTCCTATTTTTCAACAAAACTCTAGTTACTTAACTCTAACCTTAGCAATTAATTGATTGTGCTAGAAGAGAGCGAGTGAGAGAGAGAGAGAGAGAGAGGGAACAAATGAAAGAAAAAGCGATCAAGAGAGACGAAAGTAGAACACGAAGAGATGCATGAGTGTAATTAAACTATAAACTGGCTCTTGATCGTGGCTCTTCGATATTTTTTTTTTTCTTTTTAATTAGTCGTACGCGTCATCGCTATTAACGTTACTCTTTTCCTTTTTTTATTATTTAGAACGTATGCGTTAAGTGGTAGACACGATTAGCTAGGTGCTATACCGTGTTCAAAGCTCCTCTTTAAGTATCCACAATTTTCTGTATTAAAGAAAAAAAAAAGAAAAAATGATAAAAAAAAATTTATAAAAATACTCGACCACCACACCCGCGATTCGTTGCGTCGAAGAATCGCGTAGAATTCCACTTTTCTTGTTTTTCCTTGGTATCACAGTTCCACCAGCCCGTCGTATCTCGTTTTCACGATTAATTCATGTTTATGGCATTTCGACAGATTTTGTGCCTCGGGAATGTAAAGTAAAGGTAACCGTTTTAAGTGAAAAATAGAAAATGATCAGGAAATCAGTTCGTTGCTTGTTCACCTGATAAAAGTTTTACTCACAATTGTGGTATGCATCGTTTTTGATTCGCGTGGCACCGAATCTTTTAATAACCCTGTTACGGTCGTCGAAGCTTTTTTAATTCGTTGTTCAACGATCTCTTTTAACGAAACAGAATATGTGTAAAAATCGCAAGGAAAATTACGAACATAATAATCTGACAGCTTCTGCGTATCTTTTCCCAATATTAGAAAAATTAAAAGAATTAGAAAAAAACCATCGAAAAAAAAAAATCAGGAATAAAAAAAATTTAAGGATTTAAGCAATTAAAATTGCGAACATTTTAAGAAGAAAATATAAAGATAAAAATACCATAGCAGGGTTAAAAGTCGTCAAAAATAATTTGGTCGCGCTTCACGAACGGTACATTTTACCAAATTTTCCGAGAAGCTTCAGTTCCACCGAAAATATCGACGGAAGAATAGCGAGAAAATGTGAGAGAATGGGAGATGATGGAGAAAAGAGCCAGTTAGAAATCAATCGCGATATAGAAATGTCTGTCGAAAGCCGGTTCCCGGCTCGATGGGAACGATCCACGCCACGCAGCAATAAACAGAACCGATCGTCGAATATAGTAGCCCCCCCCCAGTCGAATCGCAATCGTTGTCACGTTGGTTCCTCCGCAATAGACCCGATAGTGCAATAACAGGTGGCGAAGTGGCGTTTCCGGTCGATCGGCGCGCGTCCTCTGTTTGCAGGCGCTCGACGGTTTCGATTCGATGAATCGGATAGTCGAACGCGCACCACTGGTATATCTTGATTGAAACCGCTTCGAAATTTTATCCCGTTTCACTCTGACGAGTTCAGACGGAAACCGGTTGCGTTGCATTAGCGATTTATATTATGTGTTATTGGATATAGAATTAAGGATTTGTTTTTTAGGGAATTAACTACGGATAAAATGTGTTAAGTGTGTTGGAGAGATTCTCTGTTATCGGATAAGGGAACGGAAGCAGCATTTTGTCGTTCTAACGCCACGTTTTGTGCCACGCGAGCCTATTCGCGATGTTTTAACGTTGAAATTTCGAAAAGATACACATTTGTCGTCTGGGTTCCGATTGAAAATTTTTGAAATCCAGCACAAGCACCGTGTTCTCTTTGGTCTTCAACTAAGACGAGAGTCTTCAATTCTGGCGTGTTTACAGCTTCGTTTTCAACGCGGGACGTGTTAACCCTTTGCTCTCGAGGCCTTTCTCGTATACAAGTAATAAAGTTTAAAATTTAAATAATAAAATTTCATGAATTTGTTTATTTTTACATTGAACAGAATAAAATCTGTTAAATATTATACTCTGGACGCATTCAATCTCCCGGACGCCATAGCGGCACTGCTCGAGTGCAAAGGATTAACCCTTTCGCTACCAGCACCTCAGGAGACAAATCGCTGTCACACCGTTTTATTATTTAAATATCATATCAATTATAATATCGTTTATTGTTTTATAACATAACCCATTTCTGTACGGCACGATCTGGTACAAACTATTGTCATAAACTGGTAATGGATGCTCGTCACGTATTTCTGACGCCGGGCTCAGGTAAGAAACTAGGGTCGTCGCATATATGTGAAGCTGGTAGCGAAAGGGTTAAATAGAACGACGCTCGCCGAAACACACGTGTTGCTTGAAAAATGGAAATGATCCTCGAAATTTGTAGCGACAATTTGTTAGAAGAAGGCAGCCTGTGTCGATCCTCCGCTATTTCCCCGCGAGTTTCTCCGCTTCTCGAGGTACACCGATGCCAAGCTCAAACTCGGCCGCGAGACGCGTCTATTTTTCTACCGTTCCCCTTCGCGTTGCAGCGATTAATTTTTTATTCCTTAATCACGAACGCCCGGTGTTCAACACGAAAACTGTCCGTGTCCTGTTGCGACCTAAATTTACATTCCATTCCATCGACCGCGCAAGTCTTTTCCACGGGAACATCTGTGCCCTTCCGGGGGATCGAGACGCTGCTTTCGTTCGTTTTCGATTGATTTTTACTGGCTGGCCGCCGTAAACGAGAAACGAAGCCGAGAACGAGTAGAAAAAAAAAAAACAAAATGGACAAGTTGTATAGATAAATAAATGACGTAGATTAAAATGTGACGTCGACGAACACGAAGGATGTGGATTCGTTAGCGGCGACGTCCCGGAAGCGGACTCGACTCGCTTCCGGAACAATTTACAACCGTAAGTGTACCTACAAATGCATATAAAATACACGTTATATTAAAGTACGAATACAGACACAGTCACACGCATACACACACGTATATACCGGTCACCGATTTTAATTCAAGAATTCTCGCAATACCAATTAATATGCGTATAGTAATTAATATTGTAAAAGAGGGGTGGAACAGTTTGTTTGTGTTTCCCCTCAGGAAGAGAGTTTTTTGAACGTCGTGACGACTACAGTTATGATGATGATGATGATAATGATGATGATTATGAAAACGATACAGCGGTAGAATTTTTAGGCTAATCATTTATTACACTTATGAGGAATGTCACTACTATAGTGTTACCACTTTGATTATTCAATAAAACGCGACGTTGACGGAATCGCTGTTGAATTCACAAAACTGGTATATTTTTCTTATTTCTTTCAGCCTTATCCTTTTATTTGTTTCAGAGTTACGGAAATAATCTCGAAGGTAAGATTTAAGATAAGGTATGGTTGCTCAAGTTGTACCGCTTAAGAAAAAATCCGTATAAAACTGAGAATTCATCAAAGAAATACAAATTAAATGTGTTATTCGAAACTTGCTTAAATATTGTTGTTATTTATTACAACGAAATTGGTACAATATCTGATCGAATCAAATGTATATTTGCTTGTGGTTGTATGCGCTGTTGTCGCTGCAGTTCGTTTAAAATTCAAGTGGTACAACTTGAACAGCCTTACCCTAAATACCTATTTTCGTGGTAAATATAAATGCTTTAGATCTCGATCCCGATCAAGTGCGTGCTTCTGTGTAATCGTCCAGCCTTTTCCCAGCCCGAGCCAGAGCCCCTTCGACCCTGCGCCGCAGTCAGGACTCGCTTGGCGCTCGCTCTTTAGCGAGTTCACCGGATATTCAGGTCCATAAGGCACAGCCGAGGGGAGTCGAGGATCGAGAGCCGGTCGAGCACGCTCGACCTCGTTATACTCGCTTGGCTCTCTAACGCGGGCGCTTCTCTGGTCAGGTTCGGAGAGCTCGTGTACTATTGCGAGCCGGTGAGATGTCTCTCGGGGAATGGGAGGGGGGACACAGAGGTAAAGGGGTTATTCGTTCGCACCGCCAGTCTCCTCACTACCGATGTTCACAGTCACACGTTGACATAGTAGTGGTATGCGTTTGCGAAAAGTTGGTTAAGCGGGATGACACAGGGGTTAGAGGGATGCTTCACTTGGAATATCAAAAGATCCTTCCTTAGTGGTGCCTACGTCATAAGAGGGAACCCATTGTCCGAATTTCATATTTGTAACTTCGGTAGTTTAGGCTTTGCAATGACGAATCAGTCACGCTCACGCTATACAGTCATACGTTGACGTAGTAGTGCTATGCGTTTGCGAAAAGTAGGTTAACCCTTTGCGCTCGAGAGGCGACTGTTGGTCGCCAAACGATATTTTCGTAAATTTTCAGACTTTAGTCGGTTTATTTATTAGTCAGACTCAGAGGTTAGATTATTATACGTGTAAATTTTAGTATATCACTTAACTAAATTAAATAACGTTTAATATAGGCGAATTTTAGTAAATGCTTCGAATTTGAAAATCTTTGAAGTTAGTATTATTAGACGACTAACTGTCACCTTTCGAGTGCAAAAGGTTAAGCAGGATGACACAGGGATGAGAGGGATGCTTCACTTGGAATATCAAAAAATCCTTCCTTAGTGGGTACCCACGTCATAAAAGGAATCCATTGTTCGAATTTCATGTTTCTAGCTTCGGTAGTTTAGGCTTTGCAATGACCAATCAGTCACGCTCACGCTATACAGTCACACGTTGACATAGTAGTGCTAAGCGTCTGCGAAAAGTTAGTTGGCTAGATGACACAGGGATGAGAGGGATGCTTTACTTGGAATATCAAAAAATTCTTCCTTAGTGGGTGCCTACGTCATAAAAGAACCCATTGTCCGAATTTCATGTTTCTAGCTTCGGTAGTTTAGGCTTTGCAATGATCAATCAGTCAATCAGGACATGACTTTTTATACGTATAGAAGATTTTACCATCGAGCATACCGTATCCCTGAAATGTTCTACGTAACAACTGCCAATCACGACATCGACAACGAAACAGCGAACGAAAGTAAACAGAAAAAGTTGAAAGCTACAAGTTGAAGCTCACCACAGAATTGTCTTGGAAAAAGATGAAAATCAAAGTCGGACACGTCGGATCCCTTTTTGCCTCGTTGATGTTTCTGCGCGTGAACGGAAAAACAGCAAATTGAGGGCAACGCGCACAGAACCGAACAAAGTTCTGACGGGCGCGCGGTCGTTTCGAGGGATAAAGAAAATTGAATGATCGATATGGCGACCGTTGATGGCCGCGGTAACGGTATGCCGATACGTCCGACAGGGAATTGCTTTTCTTCGCGGCGAGGAAAAAGTGTTGGCGAACTTTCAGTCGGCCGTTGGAACGCAGTTATCCCGACGAGTTATAGCATAACTGTTTATCTAATTACCAATATTGTAACCCGGCTACTAACCGATATACGACCGGCATAAACTTTTGTATGATATAACGTTATAATTTTACGGTGGGAAAAACCGCGCAACGTAATTTGACTAACGATGTGAATTAAGGGCCCTGTAATCTCGAAGTTCTGTTCTGGAATGCTATTCTGGGTTACGTTAAACGCTCGTGCAATTAATATAAAATATTAATATACCTTCTATATCGAATCTTATCGCTTCTACGTATAATTTATACTTTTCCTTTCCTTTTTCTTTTTTTTTTTTTGAGTAGTTGTGAAACTTGACTAATCCTAGATAATTAGACATTCGTCTAATAAACTACCGACCCCTGCAATTTTTTTTTTCTTCAGCAAGTATGATGCTTGACTAACCCTAGATAATTAGACATTTGTCTAACAGACTACCGGTTCCTGCCAGTTTTACGAATTCGAGATCTGCCAAGATAGTTTAACATCTACCAAGACTGCAAACACTAATTGTTTACCACTTTTCTATCTTTTAATTAAAATATTATTTTATAATACTTCTCTTACGTTACGCTAAAATTCAGACCGAACTACTTCTTCCATAACAAAAACCCACATTGAATTACTCCACTAATTACCCACATATCATCAAACAAATTCAAACGTATCGTTATGAGATCGTAACCAAACGAAAAATCACCAAAAATGTTGACTCCGTCTTCGAAATTGAAAAACTCCGTCACGAAATAATGTATCCAAATACACGAATTCCGCACGAATCGCAAAAAAAAAAATCGGCACGCAATACCGAAACATCGTTGAACGTCCGCAAGCACCGCTCGTCGACCAGGTTCGAACGAATAATCACGAAGTGGCCGCGGAAGGGAAGTGAAAACTCGGTTCAGATTTCCGGTCGAGTTTAGCCAGCGAAGGGAATGGCGGTGGCGGCAGCAGTTCCCCTGGTGAGCGAGAGTCCGCCAAGCTGGTTATTTTTAACCAGCCAACCTTGAACTTGCTGCTGGCTCTGCTGCTGTGCTGCTGCTGCTGCCGCTGCTGCTGCTCCTGCTGTGATCCGATCACCAATAAAGGGACTTATCTAATTCTGAGAAAGGCGATCGGCTCTCTTGGCTAAAGGTAAGTACCCACGCTGTATTCCCAGCAGCGGCCTGGGTATACCACGTCCTGGCCACGGGGACACGCTCGAAAGGGACCCTCTTAATGTTCGCTGGTATACATCCTGTTAGAAATTGAATACAGAAATACAGGCGCCCCTCTGCTTTCGCATAATTTAAAAAACGCAACTTTTTAACGCTAGATTGCCGGAATGAGTCAATTTGACTCACTTGTGATTTTGTCAAGTTCAAGTATCGTGTGAAAGGAATAGAAGTAAGGGCGTTTGTGCTAAGTGTAATAAAAAAATCTGCGAAAAATGTGTTTTAAACGCAGCATATGTATGTAAAAATTGTTTTGAATGAACTTTCTTAAAAATAAAGTTTAGTTTTTTTTTGGAAAACTTCAATTTTCATGTTTCAGTCGAATTGACTCGTTTTAAGCAAACTAGGTATATCGGTATACCCAACATCCGGCAATCTAGTGTTAACACTAGAACTACCAGAGTAGTTAAAATGACCAATTGGAGATTATTCATAGCAGCCTTATAAATTCACTGTGGTGAAGCTTTCAAAATTTACTATAATTTTCTGCAGAAGGTATAAATACAGATCTGTTCTCTATGTGTTCGGTAGTCTTTCTTGTAATTTACAATTTCATATTTTACATGCAATTAAATATACTTTAATTATCGGTGGTTCTAGTGTTAAAGATACGTATTACGTGTGCTTTTAAAAAGTGTAGCTTATCGAAGGTCTGAAACAGGTTCCAAAAATGCAATCGTAAAGAATGCTTTTATTCAACTAAATCCAAAATACTAAATACATTTAGGATATTTGTATCACCGATTAGCAGTTGTTAAAACAATATCGTTCCTATTAATTCCTTCAAACGATCGACCGAACCGGAAATTAAGTCTCGATCGGAGAAACGAACCGAACGACCAAGGAACGCGCCAGTTTACCAGAAACGAGTGCGGCCGAATGGCTTTCCCGACGCATCGGCCAGATCTAAGGGTTCTGCTAATCGCAGTTATCAGTCCACGTAGCTGCACGTGCCTCGTGCACGTCGTTTTTCATTCGGGAAACGCAACAAAAGTGGCTTTCGCGGCTCGTAGGCACAGCCTACACCTATATAAAGATATAACACACGACACACACACACACACACACACATACGCACAACACACCACACCATACATATAACACATGCAGACACAAAGAAACAAACAAACAACATATCACACATATAACACACGCAGACACAAAGAAACAAACAAACAACACACCATACATATAACACACGCAGACACAAACAAACAAACAAACAACACACCATACATATAACACACACACACACACACACACACACACACACACACACACAAACAAACAAACAAACAACACATCACACATATAACACATGCAGATATAAAGAAACAAACAAACAACACACCACACATATAAACACGCAGACACAAAGAAACAAACAAACAACATACCACACATATAAACACGCAGACACAAAGAAACAAACAAACAGCACAAACGCGCGCGCATACACACATGTATGTAGAGATGTTGCGGTGTGCAGGGCGGCTGTACGTCAGGAACGCCGGCATGTCCGTCTATGGTTTCCCCTTAGGTGGATGCTCGTGATAACTCCCGCGAGAGTTATGCGGTAGCCGCCGCGAGATAACATAAACTCGCGCGTTATCTGATCAGACAATGTATCCGGTGATTTGTGGACTCACGAATGGGGTGACCTGCATACCGAGATACCCGGCGCTGCGCTCGCTCTTGGACACCTGGAACGTCGAATCAGCCCCGGTGAACCGCTCATTTCGATCGCCGATCCGCTCTGATCTCTCTGCGGGAGCGCGTGACTCTGTTCGTTAGCCGGCTACCTTTTATCGCGTCGTGTGTTTGGAATGGACGCGTAGGCGGTGAAAACGGGTTAAGGTGTTTCTGGGTGGGACGCGAAAGAGGTTACTGGTTTAGCGCTTTCGAAAGAAGGAAGAGGGTTTTGTTCGTCGCAATTGAACATCGAACGTTTCGGGAGAATCGAGAAATTTTAGAGGTTAGAGCGAGTGGAAGCTCGTTCGATAGGTGCGAGGTCCATGACAGAAGACGTAGGTGTCTCTGTAATTCTGGAAAACATTAACGTGTGTCTATACTCAAGAACCTATTAAAAAAGTTTAAGATTACACAAACGCGAAATTGTCAAGGAATATGAAAACCGAAATAGAAGAATAGTTAACAACTTAGCAACAATGAGATAATAATACGAAACAGAGTATAAGAATTAGCCTCAGATTTGAAATCCAATTGAAGAATCATTCAAAACTATTCCCCTCCTCCGTCCTCCATCTCCAGACAACACGGATCTCGAACCGAGTTTCGTTCTCGTAAAAATAGGCCCCCTTTTTATTACGCTCGCGCGGAGTCCGCGAAGCATTACGTTTATAGGAGCACGTACGTAATCCGCGAGTAGGCCTGCACTTGTCGGACGGGGGCATAAAGAGAACGGCGTGCGCCGGCATAAAAGGATCCCGTGTCCTCCCGTGAATCTAAAATCTCTCTAGGCTTGCACGGCCAGTTTTCGAGCGGTGCCCACGGGGAGAAAGAGGGACGAAGAGGATAGAGGCACACCACCGCCACCGTGGCGGAGGAGCTGACTGCGCGTAGATCCGGCCAGATCCTTCTGACACGCACCACGGAACCCGCATGTGCTCGTCCGCGCGCCGCGTTTCCTGGTAGCAATTAACCCTTTGGCTGCGCGGCGAGCGGCTGCCCGCAAAAAACCATAGCATTGTGCGCCGCGATATTCGCGTGACAGTTGCGCCCAGGCTTGGTCGGGAGAGACCAGTCGTCGTTGTTATTGTCAACCAAGTTGATAAGGTCACGCTGATTCATCGGTAATACTGTGAGCCCAGCCGATGAGTTTGCCGAACCGTCACACTCCGATAACCCTGCCTCTCGTCACCAGTCCTTGAATCACCGATCCTTGTATCACCAACCACTCCCCACTCCTAGCTACAATCATATAAATATAACCCAAAATTTACAAGAATGAAGTTGGTATTGTGAACTCTACTGAAACCTACGTGTCATTATTGTCCGAATCCTGGAAAACTGGGGTATTCCCTCGGAACATCTACATTGTGTAACTACGGATCCGGGGAAAATGGGCGTGTGGAGTAACAGAGGAGGAGAGTGTGTGAAATCGGTCTAAGGGCTACGTCGCATTTGTCGAATCGTATTTCCGGGTCTGTCCCGCGTGGGTGTGTCCAATGGCACATTCGCAATCGAGACCCAAGAAAAGCACTCCTATTAAAGACGTTTCTTTATACGTGAAAAGAAAGAGGATTACAATTTATTTGATGATTGCAAAATGGGGTCGGAACTCAGAAAATACTGAAAAACATTGATTTATACTACAGTCCCTATAAGTTGTTAGGGGACAACGACTTGAACGTCTGAGACGTCCTGTATTTACATTTTTCGCAGTGAAAGGGTTGAATTCACGCACCTTCCCCTCTGTTTTCTCGTTTGCTCGAGTCTCCTTCTCGCCGTTCCTCTCCCTTTGCTACTTTATTCTTTCATCTTTACACGGAGGCATACTCGCAAGAGCTTTCTCTCTTTCTTTCTCCGTCTCTCTGTCTCTGCCGGCTATTTCGTTGAACCGGCCCGTCGAGCGAAGAGTTACGACAAGTTCAAGATCACGGGGTCGTTGCACGTGCTCGAGAGCGGAGGTGTAGTCGTGCTTTATCGCGAAGTCAGCTGGCTGAGAGCCAGATGCGCTGGGACCAGCGCGAGCCGGCTGATTTTCGATCCTCGCGGGTGGCCTCCTCCTCCTAATTGTCCCTCTGGTTAGGGGGCGAAGGTTCGGGGAAGTTTGGAAGGGCGAGGGACAAGGGATAGAACGGCGAATCTCTTCCTCGAGCTCTTTTTCTCGGTTAAAAAGCTTCTGGGGACAGCGAGCTGAAGTATTAACGCAGCGGTGTCGAAGGAAAATTGTTCAAGACGTTATGAAAGTTCACAATTTTCAGATTATTTATGCGTAAACTCCCACCTGTTCAAGCAACATCGTTTAACGATTACAACTTAAACGAATTTTCAATTTAGCAACTACTACATTCTTACTTCCTTCAGAATCACACTTTTTCTGTCACGTGCTCGCATTTTCCCCGTCATATATTTTTCCAATACTAATTTTTCTTTTCCCTCTAATTTTTGTTTTCTTAAGTGCTCATCTTTTTCGCTTTGGAAACACTCGAGTTCAAACATTCTATATTCACACGATAATTGCCCAACTCAACCATTCTTCACATTTTCTTAAACTCGTATCCACATTATTGTATTCTTACATTATTACTATTATTGTTATTGTTATTATTATTATGTATTTCTTTTTCTCCCTTTTTCGTGGAGGGGTTTCCGCACTGGACGGGACTTTGCCTAGTCCAGCTTGGTTTTTAACTATTGTGGTTTAGGTGGGTTCTGACTATGCTGCATATATGTAGTATTATCGCTTTTTTTATTTCGCTATGGATATCTGTGGTTATTTCTAATTGTGTTAGGTGTTTTTTGAAGTTCTTTGGTGTTAATCCTGTTGCTGATATTATTAATGGTATTATTTGTACTTCCTGTTGTTTCCATAGTCTTTTTATTTCTTGTGAGAGCGGTGTATATTTTTCTATTTTTTCATTGTATTATTATTATTATTATTATTATTATTGTTGTTGTTGTTGTTGCTATTTCTTTTTCTCCCTTTTTCGTGAGGGGGTTTCTGCACTGAACGGAACTTTATTATTATTATTATTATTATTACTATTATTATTATTGTCGTAATCATCGAGACTCTCCCCTGTTCTGAAGGGGTAGCCGGAAAACGTGAACGATAAACTTGGAAGCCCTCGAAGTCCCGCAAGTCCCCCCCGACGCACGTCTTCCTGTTGGCTCGCGGTCGAGTCCCACGCGTTCCGTTTCCGAAGTGTTGCGTAAGAGTCCGGCGACAGGCACCGCGACGCACGCCGATTCCCGGACGAGGTTCCTTACCCTCCGGTCACTCGGATGCGTTTTCTGTATTCGTCGGAGGCGCTCCAGCCTCGTCTGGGTTACGAAATGCAGAAGACGTACCCGCGCGAATGCGGTAATCGCATTCCCCTCGCCGATTCGTGCTGAAAGCTCCGCTCTTTCGGGGAACGTGCTCGATTCGCGGAGCCGTTCGATCTACGGGGTGGTCGAAATGTCCGGCGAAACGGCGGGAATGAAACTGTCGAAACCTGACCGATTTATCATCGCAGTTTGGACAATCGGTTCCTTTTACGACGTGGACACCCATTAACCGTTTGAGTCTCAAGCAGCGCGATCGCGCTGAGATTTTATGTCGAGAAAACCCAGCACGTTTCGAACGTTGTGGACAACTGACGGTGCGTTACCGATTGTCGAAGCGCGCTGAGATTTACTGAAGTTAGTACATTACACAGTTCCTTTTAATATAAATAGTACATTTTACAATAGGTAGAATAATACTATAACAATGCAATAATACATAACAAAATAAAAATTTAAATACAAGCGCTATTGCGCCGCTTGGTATTTCTCTAGATAAAATAAGACAAGCGCTATCGCGCTGCTTGAGTCTTTTCGTACTCATTTAGGGAAAGCGCGGTTGCGCTGTTTGGGATTCTTTGACAGTGTTTTTTCAATACCCTTTGGGACTCAAACGGTTAAGGAAGGATTTTTTGACATTCCATCCATAAGGGAATTAAAAAATAGGGGTTGAAAGATTGTTCGAAATCCGCCGATTTTGAACCAGGCATTATGAAAGCCGATATCCTTTTTCTCTCCCCCGGGTGCTTCGCGCTTCTTTTTCAACCCCCTGGCTCTCGGTTAGTGGTTTGCTGGACGAGATCAACTTCGTATCGCGGTCGTTTAACGAGATTTACGCTATGCACGGTTATTTCCCGATAGTCGATGCGCTTGCACGTGAAAAGTATGCGGAACTCGATACGCGTTTCAACGGCGGTTCGCCGACGAACGATGGCCAGTAACTGGCTCGCGTTCGGTTATCGGGATACGCGAAAGTTTTGGATCGTTTCAGTGGTGCCTAGGGTGATCCCGAGCATAGGTGTCCTGCAAGGGAGTTTCGTAGCGGGGAAGCTTGTGTTTCACGGTAATATTAGTTCGGAGGAAGTTAGAATTTTCGGGCGGGGACGCATCGCGTACGAGACGAGAGTAAACGTGGAAGATTGTATTAGAGTATCTTGGAATCGTTGTGGAAAATTCGCAGGAAGTTTATTATTGCGAAGGGTATAATCATGGAATTAGGAGTTAACTTAGTAGTTTTTCGATAGGCGATGCTTTTGTTTTAACACGGAACTTTCGGTCGACTCATTTTTGCGTAGATGCATCGCTAATGAATTGATTACATAGTGATTTTAGAGCAGAGTCCTTTCCATGTCTCCAGATTTTCCCCCTCTCAACGCGTCCAGGGAATATAAATACAGGACCTTGTTGGGCGCGACCACACAGATATATTCGATCTATCGTAGTCAATCTATCGCAAGTAATCTTCACAGTGTATCTATCATTTAATCGTTCAATTAGTACATACAAATTTGTAATAACACAATAAAGACCTCTACATACGTATAATACATTTTTCAATATTCACTTCTTTTTTCATTGTTTATTTTTTGAAAAAAAAATTTGTAGCCTGTCTTACGTGGGAATGTCACGGTACGAATAGGTTATACGTGAAGTGTCGGTAGGAATAGCGTTAAGAAACCAGCCGGCGTATGCGCGCATCCGCGCGTCAGCCGGAGCGTGATCGTGAACGCGTCCCGAGCGGAAGGCCTGTTTCCCGTTGACGAGACCCGTAGCCAGCTTCCGTCGCTCGGGTACCTTAGGCAAGGCACCGTGAGCGCGAACGAAGAAGTCAACGGCACGACAATATGCGTTTAGCCGGTCGCTGGTGGTATTACCTAACGCACGCTGCGAGATTGGATCTCCTTTACGCAAATACACACACACACACATACACACGTGTACATTGAGAGACAAAGAGAGAGAGAGGAGAGCAACACTGGATGACTTCCTACATAGATAGGAATCACGGACGAGTATACTCTTTAAACGACGAGATCGCTGCTTCTCCGTCCTTCTTTCTCGTTCTCTGCATATCCACCATTATGCCATTCCTATGAATCCATAGGAACGTGCATCGATGTATTTGCTGGTCTTTCGATGGTGGATGTACCTGCTTGTTGTCTGGTCGACGTACCGATGATCGGTTCGTCGATCGTTTCAGGATGCAGAGAAAAGTTATGGAAGCTTCGTGATTCTGCTGAAACGGTACACAGTTTCTGAAATATAGGGCAATACTTTGGATCCTTTGTTCAAAGCAAAAAGCTATGAATTTCTAAAAAAAAAATTTCGAAGTTCAATTTTACACCAAATGATATTTCTCCCGTTGAAGAGACATCGGAGCTCAAACGTTTGCTTTCATTATTTCAACAATTCGCGAACACCGAAAAGCGGATTTATCAAACTTCATATCTACAGCAAATTTCTTACCTTTTATTATTAGAGAGATGGTAAGGTTCGGGTGTGAGTAAAACAAAGCGAAGTTCTTAGATATTATTAATATATACATATTTAAAATGGTTTAATGATAACAACTTAAACGATTTTACAACTTAGCAACTGCCACGTTCTTATTTCATTCAGAATCACACATGCTCGTACTTTCCCCGTAATATATTTTTCCAAGCTCTCATTCCATTTCTTTCTAATTCCAAAACCTTTTTCACTCCATGCATTTGGTCACGTTCACCCAAAATTCGTCAGTCGCTCAGTTCTCCCAAGTGCTCATCTTTCGCGCCTTAGAAACACTCTGGTCCAACCAATTCTACGTTCGCACGCAAGCACTCCTCACATTTTCCTAAACTCGCATCCACTCGATCGCATTATTCCCACAAGAATAACAACAAGTACAGGTTCCCTCGCGAAGGCTGCCGCTGAACGAAGTTCCGCTTGGCTCGCTTACGCACGAGCGACCGGAAGAGCGACGTCTGCCGGCCGCTGGCGTCGGTATCCCGTGCGCCCGTGGTCGCGAGCGGTGGGCCCCGTGGGCCCCGGATCGAAGGGGACGATGAAAAAGGAGGAAAAAGGCGCGCGCCGCGGCACATTGTTCATTCAGGAGGCGAGCGCCGCGGCCATAAGTCATAGATTAGATTCAGATCGCTTTGAGCCATTGTATGCGTATCGTAGCCGGAGACAATGCCCCAGTGAATCAAGCCTACGATCGCCGGGGCCCCGGGGAATCCCTGTCGCTGCAGTGGCCGTGCCGTGGCCGGCCCTCGGGTTCACAAGTAATTGTCCGCCGGAGGACGGGAGGGCTTTGAAAGAGAGACGGGGCAAGGAATCCAGCGCCAGCGTCTATCTTCGAGATACGCGCGCCGGCAAACGCGATTCCATTACCTTGGCCTTGCGAACGGGAACGTGTCCCGGGAATAAAGCTTCCTCCCGTTTCCTTTCTCCTTCTTCGGCTTGGAAATTTAGGCGCGTTGAGCGGCAACGGGTGGCGGGGGTTTGCCGTGCACTGAAAAATTATGGTTCTTAATTAACCATTACTGTATGCAAATTTTTAATTCTAAAATCAGCTACATCACTGTTTGGCAACTAGATGCCTACCATTTTTGAGTAGGAATATAGAACTTCGAGGAGGTCTAAATAAAGAAATAAAGAAATAAAGAAGTAAATAACTAAAGAAATAAAGAAGTAAATAAATAAAGGAATAAAGAAGTAAATAAATGCAGGAATAAAGAAATAAAGAAGTAAATAAATAAAGGAATAAAGAAATAAAGAATGAAATAAAGACATAAATAAATAAATAATTTTATTACCGTTTCATCGACGTCACTGTAATCGTCGTCGAATTCGTTGAACGAAAAGACGTTAACGCAATCCATCGGAATGCAGCGATTTAAGGAACGCGTGTTTCGTTTTTTCAATCGATTCCAGGACCCGGCAAATTCGTTTACCGCGATCAGTTCGATCGACGGTCACGCGTATTTCAGATCCGTGAGCGTGTCCAGCGTGTTTCTAGGAACGTGACGCGTGTTCATCAGGAACGGAAGTGAAGAATCTGCGCTCCCTTTGGCGTCTGATGAGGAAGGATGACGGCACGCGACAAGCGGATGCGAAATTTTCGAGGACCGGTTACGGTAATTTGCACGTCATGATACATGTGGAACGGATACGAAGAAAAGGTGAACGAAAAACGGATTGAAATAGGAACGAAAAATCTCTGTTTCCCCTTATTACGTTTTCCTTGCAAAGACACGAAAAATAAAATGATTCGTCAAACAGAGAAGATTGATTATAAATCGCAGCTATTCCTTTATCCTTCATTTGTGTACAATTCATAAATTTGCTGCAGTTTCATTTCCTTCTAATACTTGGGACCTTAGAAGGAAGACGCAAGGAAACGAAGCCAACAAAGATAACGAAGCTAACCCTTAATTAGGTTAACCTCTAATTAGGGATGTTCTCAGCGCCTGCGCTGTGTTATTTATCTGATGTTACATTATATTTCCGAACTACGCTGCCCAACTATCATCTATCATCTTTCTAATCTAAGTTATAGACCAGTACTGAATCAGTAACTTGCAGAAAAATTATTTTATTTACTTAAAATCGTTGCTTAAAACAATTATTATTGTTATTTTAAAAGCGAACAGCTTAGAATTTCTACCAAATGTTCAGATGTTCCATTATATTTCCGAACTACACTGCCCAACTATAATCTATCATTCTTCATCTAAGTTATATACCAGTAGTGAATCAGTAATTTGCAGAAAAATTGCTTCATTTACTTAAAATCGTTGCTTAAAACAATTATTATTGTTATTTTAAAAGCGAACAGCTTAGAATTTCTACCAGATGTTCAGATATTCCACTATACTTCTGAACTACACTGCCCAACTATAATCTATCATTCTTCATCTAAGTTATATACCAGTAGTGAATCAGTAATTTGCAGAAAAATTGCTTCATTTACTTAAAATCGTTGCTTAAAACAATTATTATTGTTATTTCAAAAGCGAACAGCTTAGAATTTCCACCACAAAATGTGATATTTTTTAAAAGAACCCTCCGTCTCCTCGATACATCAGCCAGTCAAACCAGAAATCATTCGCTCCATCGTTTGTCCCTCCGTCCGAGTCACGATCGCTCGATACGGGTCAACGCGGCTGTCCTCTAGCAAGAAATCAAAGAAGAAGGGAGTCGGGTAGAAAGAAAAAGGGGGGAAAAGAGTAGAAACGCAAGAAAGGGAGGCGAGGTGGAGCAATTGAAGCAGGTGCTCGTGATTCCCATGGCCCTGGCAGACGATTACGGCCGATTACCGCCTACACGTACCGGGACGAGCGACGCCCGCGTTCGACGATCGATCACGTAAGCGGCCTGCTCGCGTCCCGCATACCAACCACCATTATTTATTTATATTGACCAGCTGGCCAATTCGTTCACACGTGATGGAATTGCTCGCGCGACTCCGACCAGCGCCTGACTCGACTGGCTGACTATCCGATCCTAGCAGCATATCATTGCCTCCACGAATAGAGAGTGCGAGAGGCGTCTCGACGAGTTTTCCTATCGTTTAATCCATTCAGTACGATCGGTGATTAGTTCGGTTCGTGTTGCCTAGTCGAGAATGGGAAGAATTCCACCGTCGTTCCAAGTTTTTGAAGGTTTCAGAATCATTGTTTAACGCTAGAACTACCGACTATTATAGTGTACTTATTTGCATGCAATAGAACAAATTAAAAATTACATGAAAAAATATCGAATTTACAGAAAACAAATCTTTATTTATACCTTCTGCGGAAAATCATTATTAATTTTGGAAGCTTGGTAAAGTGAATCTATAAGGTTTCCATGAATAATCGTCAATCCGTCATTTTGATTGCTCTGGTGGTTTTAGTGTTAAACTGCAATCGTCGCTGATCTGTCGCTCATTCTTTTAACCCTTTGATTACTATGAACGCATATATGCGTCTCTGGCGAAATCTACTACAGTATTGTCTCTCTATGTGGCAGTTTGTTACTACTCTGTAATTAACAGTCGCTATCCCCGCTCCTTGGAATAGTCAGATTCATATTGAGTTTTGTCACAAGACTAGCAGAACGCAGTGGTCGAAATTCTTACAACCCCGTCCGGGTCCTTCAGCCCCTGCAGTTCTGTTTCTCGATGTTTTCGAACTTTCTAAAATGCCAGATGTGACTTAGCTTCTTGGAAGAAGTCCTTCAGAAAGTACGTTAAGAGAAAGCTGGTTTATGGTTAATTTTTGCTTCGTAGTATTTCTGTATTCAATTTTCAACAAAAGATATGAACAACAAGGGAGAAATAATAAAAAATAAAAAAATTCTGATATGCTTCAGATAAGGAATAAAATTAAACAAATACCGATGATAAAAATTACAAACGATTAGAATTTTTCTATTTTTGTAAAATTACGTCACCCACAGTTATGTCAGCCATCTGAACGATGACGTACATGTACGTCACTCGTTCCGAAAGGGTTAACGCGCGTTCGCTCGTCCATTCAGCTCGGCTAGTGTGCTCGCAGACGGATGCAGCTACTTTACATCCATCGAAATGCGCGCGCGCGCTCGCCAATGGATTCCGGTGTACTCTGTGTGTTGTACATCACTTAGCAGTAGCATTACGGACGACGGACGCGTTTAATGGCTGTGTCAGCGTCCACGCGCGAGCCAGGACGCCGGGGCACCGTGTCCATTTTGGTCTGAATAGTTCTGGTTCGCCCGAAATAATGGGATAAGTGTGTTGTCCGAGACGAACACGGATTTTTTTCGGTTTCGGTCCCACATGGGGTACCTTGTTGGGTTAATGTAGTTATTAGGGAGAAAGTGGAGGTTGGAGGGTGATTGTTGTTGTAGGATAGAGGGTAAGTACCTCTGGTGAGGTTCCATTAGTTGAGGTTTATTTCGGGTTGGGGTGGTTTTCATGGACTGCAATGGTTAAATTGGAGTTTGAATGTTGCGGTACTTGAACCATGAAGTAAGCCAACATAGGCAATATGTAATTTTTCACAGGAATTTCGTAAAAATTTACTAAAATTTAAATTTTATAATGCAAAATTTCGTAAATTTACTGTGCTGTAGCTTACTATGATTTTCTGTGGAACGTTAAAGGGTTAATTTTTCTTACGTTAGATAATTTTTCGTGTGATGTTCAATCGAATTTTTAATAAGTATGCTTTCGTCATTGATAATACTCGTGTTAACGTGGAAGTGTTCTGACACTTTGCTTGGATAGAGTCATTGAAAATAATGTTCAGGTATGATAGGTATTTTTATTAGTCTGCATAACTTCATTATCGGAATAAACTTTATTCAGTTAGGGTACCCCGTGAAATGTCCGAATAGTACGCGGCAGATTATTCTGAATGAAACACTTAGTATTCGCTGTCGGTATAGTTCACTACGTTACTCGAATAAACGCTGTACGTTGGAATTGTTCCACGAAGTGTCTAATGGACTTCGTCGGATCCACTCGGGCCTCGCAAAACTATTTCAACCCTCTGTTCAGATTATTCGATCTCCCAAATATTATGCATTGTATCACAATATTATATTAGCAAATTAACTAATTAACGATAAATATAAACAACGTTATCTATTCGTTCTAACATTCTCCAACATAAACTCCACTGACTATCATCCAAACCGAACCTCAAAACACAGACGATCGGTGAACTTCCGCTCAAAAAAAAAAAGGAAAAGAAACTCTCACCGTTTCCCATCAAAGCATTCCCCATTACTTAAGCCT
Source organism: Tetrapedia diversipes (assembly GCA_033822845.1). Lineage (NCBI taxonomy): Eukaryota > Metazoa > Arthropoda > Insecta > Hymenoptera > Apidae > Tetrapedia > Tetrapedia diversipes. The sequence continues at coordinate 61,231 of JAOPTO010000923.1, forward strand.
AGTGAACAATCAAGTAATCACCTCGTGCATTAATTTCAATGCATCATCTAGATATACTAAATTGCCTCTTCTGTTCAGACCAGCCCTTCTATTTTTCTAATTTCAAATATTGCGATCCCTTTTATCGCATTTGTACGTATGCGAATAATATTAACACATCAATTGACTTTTTTGCAATTAACATAAATGTATTCAGGTCACAAGTATACAGATGCTTATCCTCATAATTTTAATTTTACTATGCTTATGTGTTATATCTATCCTTTCTTTTAATACTTCTATCTTCCTATCATGTACTCGCCGTTACTTTGTTCGCTCTTCTCTGTTTCTTATGTTCACCTTATAATGGGCATTTGCCCGTAAATAAATAAATTTGTTAAAGTCCGTCCCTGCAAAGCGTTGCCTTTTTCGACGATCGAGGTCAGTGGTCTTCAAACAATTGGAGCGATCAGCTGCGTCTGCTTCCCGATTTGTCAAATAACTCTGTATATTCAATCAAACGGTATTCACTCCCATATCGTGTAATTCTTTAACAAAATTACCAGTCAAAACCCAATCTACCATCATCCAACATCTCTCAATCTTCTCCTATCTCCTCCCCAATTGAACTTTCACCCCCCTCTACATCTAATCTTATCCGTGACACCTGAAAATGTCGCGGGCCACCCTGACCTCTTCTTACACCGTGACGAGTACTCGTCCGGCGCGTGTTTCGCGCTCGTTCGTCGTTCGACGAGCCGCATGAAGCTATACAGTTACGTAGGCATAAATTTGTTGCGGGATTACAGTATATCAGCCGCCGCTGAACTTATCAATGATCCCAGCTAATGGTGCATTCATTAGACGTGTCAGGCGTATGGTGCGGCGCGCGTGCGCCCGCGCGCACGCGATCCACGGTGCCGATCGACGGAGCTCGGCAATCTACCGCTAGCTCCGGGGCCCTTATCGCCGCTTCGAATCGCCTTTATCGGTGGCGATCGACGGCCCGCCGACACCCATCCTCTGCCGGATGCGTAATCCAAGCGTTCGGGCCAGCCAAGCCGATTCGAGACGCCGTTTACGCTCGTATTCCGCGTTCCCGTATCACGAGCGGAACACGCGTTACACGCGCCGATCAATTTACTCGGACATCGTTCAGAGGTGATCTCCAGAACGGTTTATATAGGCAATTTGCGAGCCGGGGCTGCTATTGGTCGGTGTTATGGATTATGATAGCTCTTAACGTGCGCGGAGCAGGGTAGTTAACTTGTTATTTGGATTCGTAATAGGCTCTGGATGGTAATAATTCGTTCGTTTGGAGGGGGGAGGGAGGGGGGCTTTCTTTTTCATTTTTGTGTTAAAAACGATGGGTGGTGTACATCAAATTAATTGGGAGATCTAAGGAGGAATTGCCGTTTTATTATAATCAAATGAGCCACGCCTCCTGTATAAAAAGTATTTTTAATAAGATAAAGAAAGCATTGAGCTGGCCGTGTCCGAGCGTGGTTTTAATGTAATATTTGTTTCGAAATATTTAGTATATCTGAAATAATAAGCTCTGGTTGGAAATAATTCGGACGAACGTCCAATAAACGGTTCATGACTCATAGAATGAACGCTATGGTTTTATATCGTTGCAAACAAAGGAGATAATTAGGTACCCTACCCGCCTAATAAGAGACAATTAGATAACCCATAAAACCCATCTTCTCCGAAAACTAAAGCCGGCTTGGTTAACGTTACCGAACGTCCACCAATTTTTGATTCCACGAATGCCACGAAGAGAGAAGAAATAAAAGGAAGCTTAAACGGTATCAGAGCGAGGGCTTCGGATTATTGATATAACGGCCACGTAGTGGCACGGAATTTACAGTTTCAGTCGATCGGTCAACCGATCGGGGAGCACATTTTCCCTTATTCCCATGCACTCGACTGCTATCCTTGGACAATGGCATACGCGACGAGCAGCACGGAAATTTGTCGCGTTCCTTCCCCTCCCTCCCGTTCCCCCCCTGGCCGTACCTCTTCTCACACGCTCACCAAGTTTGCGGCGTGGCGCCAATAGAATCGAGGGAACGCACGAGCGTCGTTCTCACGAGGCGTACGTGCGTGCGTGCGTGGCTGCGTAAAGCTCGCGCGAGCTTCTCTCGTCGGCGGAGGTGGAGAAAAGGGGATTAATGGTGGCGACGGTCACTCGATCCTTGTCCGTCCGAATTTTCGAACAGTCCTGGGAATTTCGAAGTTCGATCGTTGGAAGACGTTAAAAATTTTGCGGCACGTATACTCCCACACTTTCAGATTTCAAGATTAATTGTACGTGCAATTATGAAATTCAAATGCTCGAGTTTGTGTATCGGTTGTACTATTAGAAAGCGGTAGAATAATATTAAAAGATACGAAGGTTTGACAAAGCTTGATTCGAGACAACTCGAGGCGTTTTGAGGCTATTGCTAGTCGCGGGGCGGTCACGCGTAAAGCTACGGAACTACGGGGTCCGCATGACAATGGGCACGGAGTCTGCACTCGTTTAGATCGGACGATTATACCGATTCCGTGGACGTCTTCCGTCCAGCGTTTACTGAGCTGGAATTGAGAAGAAGCGAACGGAGGAAAGTCGACGCAGAGAATCGGAAAGTGCAACGAGATAGCACTGTGGGTTTAACCCAGTGTAAGCAAGAGTTCTTTAGGAATAGAAATCACCCTCGTAATTACCTTTTAATTGGCGATGCGACTGAATGCTAAGAGAGTTAGGATAGACAACTGGAATGTTGAATGAACCATGTTGGAGCTGTTGGTAGTCGTGCACTACGAGCAGCAATTAAACATGATTTACTCGACAATGTGTGATTTAAGTCACGTTTCTTCCTTTCCGCGGACAACATAATCTTAACAACCGAAAACAGAGAACTATGTTAATCGTTCTTGCTTTTAGCTTCTCTATTCCTGGCTACAGTTGCTTCATCTAAGCTGGTAATTTATAATATAATAGCTACTTCAGTTCCTTAAAAAGAAAGGTTCACGACTTCGTTAGCATAAATCCATAAATATGACATTCCATTACCATCACAATTTTGAAACGCTTGTCATTCTCTATTCACGAACGTATGCACGACGTTCAGCTGTCAGTATGCGATTTCTCGTTGAATAGGAATTATTCTGTAGGCAAAATTCAGAATTCAACGATTTTCCTCATCTTTTCCCCCGTATACACCAACAGTAACGCGCGTTTTGTTTATTCACGATCTTCTTCTGTTTACTCTCCCGGTACTATTCAACGTCTACCACAACTACCAACACGAATCGCCTCTCACGGGTTACCTAGCCTTGTGCAGCTCGCAATCATAGGAAACCAACGTTTCATACGTAATTTCCGCTTCCTCGGCATAATCCTTATCCCGTCGATCGCTCGTTCCCCGTACCAGCAATCCTGATTCGTGACGGTTGCGAAGTCACGTTGAAATAAAGTCGTTCGTCTGGCTTCCACGTTGCTCCGTTAATTGATATTCAAGCGAAGTATAGGCTGGCCACGGAAAAGATGCGTTGCGTTTCGACGTTTTCTTGTAGCTGTTTCTTTTTAATTTTTCCGTTGTTCAACGATTCCCGCGGCACACGCGTTCAGGCCCGCTCGATTCATGGTTAAAACCCATGGAAAACGTCCTTCTGTACGGGGGACCACCTACGGGCGCCTCTTCTTATTAATGTTAATAGATGTTTCGTTCTCCGCTGGTAAAACTCGCCGGGGTTAACGGTACACAGGCAACCGCTGTGAGAGAATGGCGGCCTTGTAGATGGCCCGGAAGATGTTCGTTCGTGAACAGAAACTGCATGTTCAGGGATACTTGCGATGCTGTAATTTATACGAATCCGCGGATCCATAAGCGACCGATATTCTCGGGAGTAAGTGGTACGTAGGAACGACATGATTTATTTTTTTCTGCCGAACGAGGACAATCGAGGCAGGAAATAGCGTAAAACAGAGGGATTCTTAATCTTTTTTTTTCCAACGAGGAAGTTCGATTCGGTTAAAGGTAATGCAACGGAATTCTAACATTTTATTTGGTTTAATTGTTGCTGTTGTTGGTCAATGTTGGGTATAGAAAATAATATTTTATATTTAAGTTGTATATTTAAATTTGATTTGATTCTGATTGGCAAACCATTTTCGCGATTTCTGTGTTTATTCGGTAATTTATAACAGAATACCTTTTTCTGGGTCGTCGTAATCATTCCATTGAATTCCACGTCCCATAGATCCGACATAACAATTGGAAAGTAGAACAAATTAATGAAATATTTATGGAAATATTGTTTTCTAATTATACGGATGCATACTTCTAAAAGGTGTTGCTTGAACTCGTATAATCGGTACAATATAATATCGAGTACAATTATTCATTCATTGATCATGATCGTTTATTCTTCAAAACCGCATTGATCTAACATCACATAAGAATACGAATGTCCTCGTTCACACATTCAGTTACTAATACATTCGCTCGCGTATCGTTTCTCGCTAAATATTCCGCTCGCATCTCTAAACTCCGTCTCTATTCGAATCAAATTCGTCAATTAGCCTATTCCACGTATCTTCAAACATGCCTTAAACTTTCATCGCTAACTGTACACGTCTTTCTCACATCGATACAACTATACCGCTATAACAAATCGCTCGGAATAAATATCACCACCAAAACGTTGAACGTTGAACGTCTGCGAGAAAAGAATCTACGTTCAACCATACTTAACGCTAGATTTACCGATCTTTCTTGTATATCTCATTTGTGATACACGTATGATTAAAAAATAGGTATACATCGTACAGAATTTTAAATTGCAGAGCTGAGAGGGAAATAAATTAGGGTGTATTTCAATCGCTCTATCGATAAAAGTTAATAAAAATTGTTAAGGATAATAGTAATTGTCTTTGCCACTCTTGCTTGTAAAATCCGAAATCCGTCAAATTGACGAGTCCCGTAAACCTAGTGTTAACCTCTTAAGTACTATGCGCCACTATAGTGTATCATATCTTTAAGAAAAATTAAGAAAAAGACACTTGTCGTAGATATTGGGAAGAGGTTAATTTTAATAATCGAAATGATGATTTACGATTAATTTAAGTTTCTCATATATTAAAATACCTCTGTATACGGGCTGTTGAGAAACGTTCGCGAGGAATTTTCAATTGAAACATAATAATTATCGCTACAATTCTGTGTAATGGATAAGAAAGTATGCTTAATTCTAATTAATCTAATTAATCTAATTAATCTAATTCCGTGCCGGACCGTTTTTCGAAGATTTTCCGTTCAGGCCGTGTGGGGCGTGTACGACCCATACTTTTACGATTAAACAATGTTTTTGATCTACGTACGCCTTACAATTTCTCAGTAGTACAAAACCATGATTAAAATTTCTGAAAAACTCTTCATTTTACAATCAGAATACCCCCATCGAATGGCTTGAACGAAAAATTCAGCGTAGGACGGGACGTGTTAATTCTGCCCACCCAGAAACCATCCCGCCTACCCCCGTAACAAATCCCCATAGCTCCTCAATATCATCAGGCTGCTGTTAACGCGGAAAGATAAACCGAGATCCGATTATCTCGTCAAGGCTGACATCCCCTGTTTCCGCCGCGAACAAGATCCTCGAAGATGAATCACGTGACGAGGAACGAGGGTATATTAAGATTCAATTTGCGAGACGAGACTCGCGTCTGTATCATAAATGGCCACCGCCAGAAACGGATATTCGTTCCCCTCCGGCGAGATTCTTCGCGCGACCGGATCGATTCGATCCCTCGTGTATGTGGGGGGAGGGGGGCGAGGGGGCCAATGGGGGAGCGTCTTGGAGGGGTTGCCACGGACTCGATAACGTCTAGGGAGAGAACCGTCTCGAGGGGTCGCGTTCGTTGCTTCGTCCCTCGAAATCTCTCGCAACGTTTCCCCTTTCAGCTGATTTGCTCGGCCCTGGTTGGGAAATTCTTGCGCCTGCTGAAAATATCAGAGACGCGATTTAACGGCGCGTAAAGAGGCGGGTTTTCACGGGGTGCAAACAAGTTGTTGATTTTATCGAAGAGGAATCGAGTTGTTTGCGCTTGTCTTAAGTGGATCGTCGGGGCCGAAAGAGGAAACGGGAAGTCGTTGGTTGGGTTTTTAGACGGCTCGGTTGTGAAATTCAGGTAGACGTTGCCGCGAGACGTGGGATTGGTAAATTGAGGAGCGAAGTCGGCAATTCCGTTCACGAAGAACTGTTATTTTGCTATTAATTTTGCTCGGGAGTCGTTAAACGGGAGATTGACAAATGCAAATTATAGCATGTAGCGGCGTTTACCATTTTTCACCTTTCATTCAATTAAAGCGGAAGCAGAAAGATTTATTATAACGTGTCATTCTTTTTATAATTTTAGTCCATCCGTCGATGTAAACTACCATCGAAGTAAGCCAAGAGAATGGCGGTATTTCTGTGAAACGTTCAAAATTGAACCTCGTTTGGTCCTTCTCCGCCATCCTCGGCATCGTGGATCGAGATCAACAGCTAGTTTCTACACACACAAATCTAGATCTTCATATGAATTAAAGAATCCAATCAATCGTATTATTACTGACTCCAACAGCATTTACAATCGTATCGATCTTTTCCGCGGACCCTCGCACACTTTTAAAAGGTAATCGCGCAGGTTAACCGATTAAAGTTATTCCTAGTTGTAGAACAAGAATAACTTCTTTTTTACGCTAAGTTTAATTATGTACGTCCTTTGATTTTCCTTCTCTTCTCTTTTCTTTTCTTTTTCCGTTCAAACATATTGTACAAAGAGCTTCGGTTCATTTATCAATAAAATAGAATGAAATAGAATAAAATAAAAAGATTTGCAAGAAAGTGTGTTACCAGCTAATAACCCTCGGCGGCGGCATCACACGCTCTGTGATTGTGTGAGCGGCCATTAAAGCGTTAACGATCAGTAGGTGGCAAGATTAACCGACAAAGACGGTCATCGAAGGCGAGAAACGCGGAGGAAAGCATAACAAGCCGGCTTCTCCTCTGGAAAACCTCTGACCACGAGCTTCCCATGTACCACATAAGATAATGACTCGCGATCCGTGGCATCGTGAACCAATAACCGTGCCGTGGCCATAGGCCTTCGCCTGGTGCACCTCGTTCCACCGGGGTTCAGGCTACGTGCCGCCACGGGAGGAGCTCGCCTTCCTCCGCTCGATCCCGGGGATTTTTCGAGCGACAGAGAAGAAAGGGGGAGGCGGTCGTGAGAGCGAACGAGACGGAAAGGAACAGGGAGGACAGGCTTGAGAAAAAGAGGGAGACAGAGAGAGAGAGAGAAAAAATCAATGGGGGAATAACGGTGACACGCATGGGTCAGTGCGTTTGTAACCTTTAGGGGCCTGTTGCTCGGCCAAAGAGAAGCGGGGCGGGAGAGGGAGAGAGAGGAGATAGTCGAACGCGAAACGGTAAACGCGGCGAGAGTAGGATGTTTCCCTTGACGTAATTCCATTCGACATTCTCGCGCGGTGATACCAAGCAATGCGCCGAGCACCTTGCCCCGCCGTGTCGTTAGGGTCGGCGACCTTTGCCGGGCAGGGAAAGAATTCGTTTGCCCAACTATTTTCGTGCTATTATTCGATTAACCCTTCGAGTTAAGTGCTTCGGACGGCGCACTGTCGTTGGAGATGGAGTACTGTTTTACTCGTACATTGACGATCGCGTTGCAGTAAGCGGGAGATCGAAAAAATTGGCAAATGCATATTTTCACCCGTGGTCCCGACAGGCGACCTTCGTTAGCACTAAAAGGTTAACGTCGAAATGTGTGGCCACGGGAAAGGTCATAAGGTGAAGGAAACACAAACTGACAAACGCGTATATGCGTCCATAGCACTCGAAAGGTTAATTGCCATAGATCGGCAATCACAATAACAATAACAATCGGGGGTCGCGAGTCTCCGCTGTGTTCGATTAGGCTCGGGTGCGAGGTCTCTTTAACCCGTCGTCGTGGAGATCCTACGAGGGATCCCGCAGATACTTCACCAGATGGAAAGGAACAGGGAAAGAAAGCTTGCAGAGAGTGAGAAAAAATAGAAAAATCTCATTTTTGTGAGATTTGGAGAGACGGATTTGTGGATGGATCTATAGATTCCCAAATCTGTAAATAATTTTGTATCCGAATTAATGTATTGTGTATTGTATTCCTTGTATTCCTTTCTTTAATTTTATTATATTTTATCATATTGAAATCGGCAAAATTGATGGCTTGTTTCGATTTTTAAAGATCTCCAATTTTTCTGGTTGCCAAGTCAGGTGAGTTTTTTTAACGCGAGAGATTCTCTATTGTATTTTCGAATTCAGATAAATCGATCACCACTCAGATTTTGTTCGTGTCGCTTCCCGAAAAAAGAGGGAGAAACAAATTCGATTTTTCCCAGCAAACTCTCCCCTCGATAAGAATAAATTCGTGATCTATATTGTATTAGAAGCGTCGGGCGTTGGCCCGCGGCCAGAACACGTTTTATTTCTGTTCCGTGCTCTTCCTGCTCGCGTCCCTGATCGGAAAATCGCGGCACGTCGCACGCGCGGACACTTTTTTGGTTAGAAACATTCAAATTTCTCGGAGTGACCAGAAATAGCGGGATCACCGTGGCCGAACGATCGCACGGATTAGCATTCCGCCCGGCGATCGTGCGAGGTATTTCGATAATTCGACAGAGACGTGTCGTCGATCGTGATCGGCGAGCGAATTCGCGAAACGAGGTGAACGGTGTGTCGAACCGATGTCCCACGAAGCATTGATGTCACAAAGCTGTCTCTCTCTCTCTCTCTCTCTCTCTCCTTCTCTCTTTCCCGCTTTTTCTCTCCTTTTTCGCGCGATCACATAACGTATCCCCGTGCACATACTTAATGAAACGAATCGGCTGAGAATGAACGGCCACTGGATCGCACGATTGAGTCGAAAATTCTTCGTGGACACGCTCGGATCGAAGTTTGGTCACGATTCTTCGATTTCCTACGTATCGTGAGCTCCACTGCCTCGCCGTTGGCGATCTTGTCGCTTATCGGGAAGATTGAAGGCTTCTTATGGAGAAATTACGGGTGTCCGAGATCGCAAATTCGAACGTAACAAACTTCAAGCCTTTCTCGTACAATTTCTTCTTTCTCATTTTATTCATTTAAATCGCTATTTGTCTCCATAGCTGTGCTTCTAGTGTTTTTACACATTTCCAACGAATACATCTCCATGAAATTTGTTATTCGCTAACAATTTGCGAAATAGCACATTAGCGGGGTAATTACGAACTTCAAGTCCTTCTCGTAGAATTTCTTTTTTCTCATCTTATTCATTTAAATCGCTATTTATTTCCACAGCGGTGCTTCTAGTATTTTACATATTTCTCAACAGATACATGAAATTTGTTAATCGTGATAACAATTTGCAAAATAGAACATCAGCGAGGTAGTGGCTGCTGCTGTGTACCTCGTTCGCAACAGCTCTCATCGATTAACAAATGTAACCACCGATCGCTTAATAACCTATCATTCGTTTCACCACCCCTACCGCGTATCATTCCCGCTCGCATACGTCTTCGTTACCCGGCGCGAGGCGCGAGGATGAGTAATCTCGACGGCTGGCGGAGCTCGTTCGTTAGCCGAGTGGCGTACCAGTTTTTCACGGGCGCACGCGACGCGACAAAACGAGCGCCGAAGAAGAGGCGGACGCTGATTGCGCCGCTTGTGCGCCCCTGCGCGGCATTATCGACGCGTCCGGACGTAATATAGAGGCTCTCCTAAACGGCGACGTTCGAAACGACACCGGGGAAAGGAAGAGAGAAAAAGAGAGGGACAGAAGGAGAGAGAAAGAAAGGAGTGAGAGGAGAGGGGAAAGAGAGAAGGAGAAAAGGGAGAGAGAGGAAAGAGAAACAGAGGAGAGAAAGAGAGAAGGAGAGAGAGGGAGAGGAGAGAGGAGGAGAGGGAGAATGGGAGAGAGGAAAAAGAAACAGAGTAGAGGAAAGAGAAATAGAGGAGAGAAAGAGAGGAGGGAGAGAGAGGAGAGAGAGAATGGGAGAGAGAAAAAAGGAGAAACGACCTCGCGAGCAGCCCCTTTCATTTTTCACGGCGATCCAATTTAACATGGTGCTGGAAGGCCGAGGATGCAACCGCGAGGCTTGAACCCCCATCATTAACCGTCGAATCCTGGCGGAGGCTCGAAGGTGCATCAATTATTTGGCGAATCGAGAAAGGGACCCCCACTCCTTCTTATCCTCCCTCTTCCTCCTTCGTTTTCGTACCTCTTCCTCCACCTTTCCTTCGCGTTTCTTTTCGTTGGCTTCCTTCTTCGTTTTTTTTTTACGGCGAGCTGGTTCGTTCGCGGCGAGTTTCTATGTCGAGCGAGCAATTGCGCCCATACATCAGGCTCGCGCGATATTCGCCATTATAATGGGTGGTTAGCCGCGTCAGCCGCCTTTTTTCGCCCTCTTATTGTTCCTTCTTTGCTTGTCCCGTCTTTCGACGTTCCTTCCGTCGGGCCCCGCTTCTTTCGGCCCCGTTCCCGCGCCCTGGCGCGGATTCTTCTATTTTCTCCCGGCCACGGTTAAGCAGGAATGTTTTAATTGCCGGCGGGATGCTGCGTTTCACGGAGAAAGCGGAGGGACTGCGGTTGGATGCTGCCGGCTGTGGAGGAAGATGAGCGAGAGGTGATTGTAGGTTGGGATGGTTTCAGGGTGGGTCGAACGAATTTCGGGTGGCGAGGATCGGTGATGGATGGGTGCAGCCGGACATTTTTTGCGGTTCGAAAGCACCTATCGTCGCGTAAATAGGTTTTTATTGGATTTCTTGCTCGCGTAATTAGGGTTGCACGCAAGCACCAATGATACGTTGTTAATAACTGGAGCAGTGCATAAGTAGGTGCCCTTCTCTGGTAATTTTACGAAGCAGCATAATATTTTGTATTTTGTCAAATTTTTTAAACTACTGTCGGATAAAACTTTTGCTGGAGCTGTTTAACAATTAACAAGTTTTTTTATATTTGGGTGACGCTCTTTTTCTTCAAGTTAAATAGGATTTTAAATCGAAATTTTGAAAGGATTTTAATGGAATAAGTATCGAAGTATAACGTATATAAATATAAAATACGTAAAATAAAAATAGAAAGTTAAAATTTTTGCTGTTTTTACATTTTTCTACCCCACTTTTCCATACAATCAGAAACTCAGCCGAATCTTGCTGGGCGACGAATCTTGAAATATTACATCAGCAGAGATCTTTTACGTTTATCTTGAAAATTGGTAGCTGTGACAGCTGCTTGACCGTCATAAAAAGGTGTTTCTCACCGAATTCATCATCCGCTGCACCCTGGTCTTCAAGTATTCGAAAAATGTCAAGAATTTACAAGGAAGATCTCGTTTTCGAGGTGCGACGACAAGTCGCTCGGCGTGAAATTCAATGAAGCCGAGCGGCTCGAGGGTGCTTAAGTTACCCTCGCCGTGGTATGCGTGTTTCGTTAATGCGAAAGTAAACGAGAAGAGCCGGAGCGCATCGCGTGCCGCATTATGCGCGTACTTTACCCTAAGGCCACGTTCTTGCTCGGTCGGGCCGTGCCAGCAATGAGATATTTTTATTACCCCCGAGGTCGCACAAGCACGGTTCACCGTCGAAGTTTTGTGGCATCGAACAAAATAATAATCGTAGGAATGAGATTGAGTGGTCACGAAAATCATTTGTGGGAAAATGTGAAGAGCGGTTGAGTCGAGCGATTGCCTTGTGAACGTAGAATTGGTTGGACTAGAGTGTTTCTAATGCGTTAAAGACGAGAAAACTGAGCGACTGAGGAATTTTGGGGGAACGTGACCGAATACATTGAGCGAGGATGTTTAGAATTGAAAAGAAAGAAAATGAGTGTTTGGGAGAATATGTTATGGGGAGAATGCGATTGCGACAGAAAGAGTGTGATTGTAAAAGAAGTAAGAATGTTGAAGCTGCTAAGTTGAAAAGTCACTTATATACTATTAAGCTATTTTAAACACATATATATATATTAACCCTTTGCACTCGAGAGGCGATTGTTAGTTGCCAAATGATAATTTTACAACTTTTCAGACTTTAGTTAGTTTGCCTATTAATCAGACCCGGGGGTTAAATAGTCATGTATTTAAATTTTAATATACGACTTAACTAAACTAAATGAAGTTTAATACAAGTGAATCTTAATATATGTTTTGCACTTAGCCCTACCATCACACCTGAGCCCTATCATCTCTCTACTAAATAATAAATAGCAAGAAATTTCCTATATAATTTCCTGGTATACGATATTAAAAATGCTTCCCTGTTTTCTCCTTTCTCTTCCGATCACAGACATTTTTGAGTCCGATCGATGTAACGGAGGCCGAGAAAAAGGGTTCATGCCAAGAGATCGTAAGCAATTGCTTTTGTTTTTAGAGTTCTACGTATGGGTACAGCTGTAGCGTTATTGGAAAAGGAAGTCTGGTTTTTGCGAGGTCATCCGGAGTTATAGTTATGGGGAAATATTGTGGTGCTGTAAGGTGTGTTTCTTCGAAGGTTGCAGGATGAACCGTGTTCAGATTCAATTTTTTCTTTTTTTCTTTTGTTCACTTAAAACGCGAGGTATCCTCGTTTTATAGATCGAGATTCTACAAGTTGTTGTTGTGTAGGATTAATCGTTCTTCAGAATTGCTCGTTTATGATGTATGTTTTCGCATGGATACTACGATACTTCTATACCCATTGCAATTCACGATACCGTGTTACTCCATCTTTCACTGTTCACAAAAATGCACCCGAGAGTATACGTTTCTGGTGTACAACATTCCTTCAAAAAATGCGATATAATCAATATACATAATCATTACTTTTCATTGAAATTCTTTCTCTATTACGTTCGATTAACGGGCAAATTGCAAAATCGAACCGCCGGTGTGCCCGGCGAACATAACGTTTCCTCATTCAGGATAGAACAATAAAAGAATTATAGGTCTAAAGTACAGGCTCTTGAATTCCCGATGATTTACCATAAAATCTATTGGCATACCATGAACGTCGGACCACAAGTCGAACCACAGGAAATATCTTTCTTTTTTACATGCCGGCACACATGCACCGCTGCATGCCAATGTGATATAATCGGTAATAAACTCATAATCCCAATAATAATTATTATTAATCTACATAAATATAAGGGTCTTAAAAATACAGTGCAAACGTTAATACGTACCCTCGCGTATCCAACTCGTAATCACGATCATCGGCCGTTCAGGTTATCGCATCGAATCGTCTACGCTGACGCCCACCACGGCGGTAGCGCCGGAGACTTCGATGCCTGCATAGAGAATGACGCGGCGAGTCGCTACTCGGGAATACCACCGGCTAGGAAATATCCGTTACGCGAGCGCGCGTTAGATGGAATAAATTTCAAGGTCACCGTGAAAGCATAACGGGTACAGGTGAAAATAAAGCGTATCATTATGCAAACGAACGGGAGACGCGAGGGCACGTTTAGGAAGCGCGTTATGAGATAAATTGCAAACGATCGCGATCAATCTGTGCGGATGGATCGTCGAGTCCGTGGGTAAATGATAACGGGGAGGGTCGATCCTGAGGACAATGGGGAACGGTGAACTGACACAGGGTGTTCGTCAGATTAGAAGAGAACTCGAGAGAGTCTCGGGAAAGTAACAGTTAAACGAAAAGAAAATCCGCGCAAAGCGGCTTGTCAATTTTACGCAATTCATCTTTCTCGATTAATTTTGTGCATGGGCCGAATTTTTGTTTTGAATATAAAACAATTTATGGAACGGAAAATCAACGATTATAATCCTACGTATGCAGATGAAGAAAGATTTTACATTGTAGAACATTATATAATTAATATGTATGCGCCATCTCATGAAAAAAACAAATTATTCGTTGAAATGTGAATAAATTAACATGTGACCTGAAAGTTACACGGGCTCATAGAGGGTTAATCAGCATTTAAGAGAGGAGCCGCGTGTTTTTTCTGTTGAATTTCTTAAATATTTTTATGACTATTCGTACAATGCTCGTTCATAGAATTTAAAAAATTTCTAGTCACGGATAGTGAAACGCGGAGGATCAACTCTCGTTGAACAGGCTAATACAAACTAATCGATCAGCCGTAAGAGATTCGTCCTTTTTTTCGTTCATAAATTTAGATTAGCTGTTATTTAGTTCCGTACAAGTGTGATTGCTAAAAATAAGGAACTGTGCGTTAGAAATATTTGTCGAATATTCGAACGGTCCATCGTTAATCACACGCCTGCTTCGTACATTCGTGACTTGTATTAATAACGTTATTAATAATTCAACGATCGGTTGTAGGAACGAGCAAAAGTCATTGGCGTTCGAGACGTTGGTAAACATAACAACGTACAGTAGCGGACAAAAGTTTAAGACGACAGGACAATACGAAACATAATTGTATGATTCGCAAATATTGTTTATCTATTCATTTTTATTGTCATTGTGACAGGGCACTGTTTATCGATTAGCATAGAATACAAATTTTATTTATATATTTATTGTTCATACACTTATTTTTATCGTTATTATGGTAGAACACTATTTGAGCCGTTTATTTTGAAAGTGGCCTAAGTCCATTTTACAAAAAAATCGAGTTAGCTACCTTAATAGTTACATTTTCACATGATATTTTCATTATGAAGAAGATTGTTACTAATATATTTAAAATTATTAAGATTTTGTAACACGAAAATTTGCCAGTCAATGTAGTGACCAAAAAGTTTATTTTGAAAGTGGCTTAACTCCATTCTTGATAAGAAAATGTATATTATTCACTTAATAATTGCCACTATTTTAATAGGAACTATAAATTTAACACCCTTAGATACACTTAAGCAGTATGACTCATTAGTATCCTATACGTATATTTTTAAATTCATTGAAACGCAAACCCTTAAATATCTCGATTTGAAGATAAATGGAGTTAGGCCACTTTCAAAATAAACGGCTCATTTATCGATTAGCTTAGAACACGAATTTTAATTATCCTGCTATTTCTTATTAATTCATTTATTTGTTTCTTTCGACCCTTTGATCTTAACGCCAAGATATACTTATTTGTGACGAAGAAATCGAATTGGAAATTGTATTAAAAAGGTATTTAACACGTTGAACGCCACGTCACCCATATTTGGGTGACGGCTATGTTTCTTGTAAACGGTTGACACTTTTTTAATTAAAACAAAATTTTGGAGGTAATTTATACTAATTTTATTTGTAACACAATTATGATAAGTATATACGATATAAAGTAACAATAAATTATAAAGTAAATATAACATTGCGCTGTTTACACTCCGAGTTTCGGGTTTAGGTCTTGGGAGAAACTCCATCGATTTACGCTGGGCGTTCAACGTGTTAATACGAGAAAAACAAACCATAATGATTACAGCGAAAGTTAGTTTAATTTCTTTGACCTTTTCGTCTTAAACTTTTGTCCGCTACTGTAGATTTGCAAAACGAGAGAAACGAAAGGGGGCCGATCGAGAGCCGATGTAACGCGCGGACAACGATTATGCGTTTCAAGGCCATCGTGTTGTGTAACAACGAGCGTTTCACCTTAGACGATCGCGATATCGACCTCGCCTGGTATGTCGACGATCACGGAGCAACGGTGGCTAAAAACAAACTCGCTTAATCCCTCTTTTCCTTTTATTCTTCTATGATTTATGTCATCGAACAAAGTTTGGTTTATCCGGTCGGCAGATTATGTCATTACCATAAATGAGATTAAGAATAGGAATAAAAAATGGTTGTGGTAGCTCTTTTTTTTTTTCTTTAAATATACGATTTATAAGAAGACCGATTCAAAGAGACAGAAATATCTTAATTTGTTTTTTAATAAAAACTGAATTTTTCATCGATGTTCTTTACAGCTCTTTTTTGCATTTTTTCTTTTCTATCATAAATACATGATCGATGATCCAATAAGTGTTTCGTTTTATGATTAATGTTTATGCCGATTCAAAAAAAAAAAATAAATAAATAAACGAATCATCAATATATTTCTCTGCCTTAAATTATGCAAACGGTTTTGCTCGTTTTGTTTAGGGAACAGCAATAAATATGATAAATGTAGAAAACGATCAATTTATCGGTTTAACAGTAAGAACGCAAAAAGATTGTAATACTCCTCGAACAAAAACCTAAATGTTTCGCGGTTAAAAAAGCTGCGACCGTTATAAAAATAATAAAAGTAGTGCAATAAATAATCCCGGCTTTATTAATTTTTTCAACGCCGCTCATTCAACTGTCACATTCGCTAATTGCTATCGCTTAGTACCGCAAATCTTCGCCGCTGTATTCATACGCGTCGAGCGATTCGATAAGCTCTTAATCCTTGCCGCCAAAAAAAAAAAAACTTCCGATCTAATGGAAGATCCGCGTGACGGTCGAAAATTTCGAGCATCTCCCGTCCGGTGTCTCAGATCGGCCAGACATTGACCTCGAAACAGGTTAACCACTTCGGTTAACAACTTTGACGTCCAAAAAAACGTGATCCAGTTTTCTGTTACCTGCAACAATTAAACGGAGTTACTAGAGAAAACGTGCCAGTACAAAGGACGTCTTTCATTAAATGAAATTTAAGATTTATTATCGTGTGTGTATAATTATTGCAAAGAAGAACAGTTCCTTCTTTGAAATAGAGTTACAAAAAAAAAAATGAGTAAAGAAATAATTGTAAACTGTAAAGTATTATATGTAATAATACAAGGATTAATAATATAAGGATTGATAATTAAGGGTAAAACTAGCACAGCAGTCAAAATGATCGATTGGTGATTATTCATTGCAACCCTAATTAAAATAATCTCACTGTGGTAAAGCTTCCAAAATTTACTACGTTTTTCTGCAGAAGGTATAAATAAAGATTTGTTTTCTTTGGGTATATTCTTCATGCAGATTCCAATTTAATTTTTTTCCACGCAAATAGGTACGCTTCAACCCTTAACGCACCAATATTGTAATCAAAATTATACTACTCCTGAGATGAATGAAGATTGTTTTGAATGACTTTAATATTACTATTTACACATCATTGTAGCATTTAAAAATCTGGCACTTAAAAACTTGCAAGTCGAAGCATGCTGAGAATAAATTGGAGTTGTCGGTCGATATTCGCAATTAAAAGTTGGAGCGTTAAAGGTTAATTGTCGGTGGTTCTTGTGTTAACTCTTTGAGGCACAGAATTTCAGAGAATAAATAGACCCATGTTGCACAGGAATTTTGTTGTGTTTTAAATTAAACAAACCTATATTAACCTGTATTGACATGTTGAAACTTGCCAACACAAGCGAATGTATTTGTAACATTTTTTAATGGTATTACCAACTGTTTTACACAAATAAAAATGCTCCGCCATGCATCAAAAAGGTGGGACATTTTTAATCCCACCATACTCCAAAGAGTTAACGGAGGATAAGTTTAGCGAATTCTCAGTGTATGCTTTAATGAAACAAGTGAAACCGATCCAGTATCACGTTTAACGCACGTGAAATAATCAGCCTCGCTCGTACACGTCATAATACCCGTGTAACTGTACAAAACGATAAATCTGCACAAGCTTGTTCGTAATTACGGGATAAAAATTAACGGGAATCCGAGCTGCATTTTTCATGCACGCAGGCAAACGCAGAAAATCGGGAGGCTGACGACGTGAGATTGATCGTGGCCAGAGATTCATGGCTTTTCAACGCGTTTTATTCATCGTTTGTATTTAAATTGGATCGAGCACGTTCGGCTTGGGAAAAAAAAACGGTGCGCGTTTCGTACCGTTCCGTGGCGACGTTTGTTTCGCGTTTACCTCGCGCGCTATTCTCTAACGGAATTCGAATGCATCGTTAACCGGGAGCAGGGTGTTTGACCTATCGTAACATGTCCGAAACCTGTCTCCGGCTAATAGGATATGCTAATCGGAGCAACCGACGAAGAGTTTCTGTCTTCTACTTAATTCGCAGGTTAAGAGTCATCCGCTGGAATTGTTTCTGTCCCTTCTATCCGTTTCCGCGTTTGCCCTATTGTAACTATGCTCAGGTGCCCCTGGATTTTCGCACACAATTGGTTTCTAAAAGTGTGTGCAAATGTTGAATAGTAGAGGGATGTAAAAAAGTATGCACCAGAAACTGTGTTTTAAAGTATTGATCGGAACAACATTGTAGTATGAAGGCTAAAGTCTGATGTACTCTGAGCTAGCCTGCCAACTCACGATGTCTTCTCAAAGAGGCTTAACACTAGAATTACCGATAATTATAGTGCACTTATTTGCATGGAAGAGATCAAATTGAAAACTACGTGAAAAGATATTGAATACATAGGGAACAAATCTTTGTTTATAGTTTCTGCAGAAAATCATAGTAAATTTTGGAAGCTTCGCCACAGGGAATTTATAAAGCTGCTACGAATAATTACCAATTGGTCATTTTGATTGCTCTGGTAGTTCTAGTGTTAAACCATTTAAAACTGGAATTACCGATAATTAAAGTGTACTTATTTGCATGGAAAAGATTAAATTGAAAACTACGTGAAAAGATATTGAATAGAAAACAAATCTTTATTTATACTTTTTACAGAAAATCATAGGAAATTTTGGAAGCTTCACCACAGTGAATTTATAAAGCTGCTACGAATAATTACCAATTGGTCATTTTGATTGCTTTGGTAGTTCTAGTGTAAAAAAGGTGAATTTTTTTATTCTTTGAGTGAATTTTTTTAAAATGTGCGAAAGTAGAGGGGCACCTATACAACGAGACGAGGGCACCCCGGGTGACGTAAGCAATCGGTGTTATTCAACCTGAGCTTTACAGTTTGTCGAACTTAATGCATTCGTTGTTCTCGACGGGAATAGGCACTTTTTCGTTGCCTCCTTTTGTTGGCTCTCAATCGAATTAATCGGGAAATTGGATCGAAGTTACGCTACAGAGGAATCTAGCGTACGATCAAATTGGATCGCATGAATCATGTATGCTACTAGATATTATTCGGTGTTCGATTGAATTATACATAATTTTTCGATCAACGTCCCGAATACAATTATGCGTGCATTAGGAAGCCATAAGTAGATCGATGAAACCTTATGTTACTGAATTCGAATTCGGAGATCGGTGTTTCGCGTTGAATATATTGAAAACAGTTTTAGCAAGGTGGAAGAGTATCGAAAAAAATTTAATTCCACGAATTAAAATTGAAAGATGTTTAATCCAAAAATAAATAGAAGATAATAGAATTTCCAATATGTAAGGCGATATGTCGAAATAGGACATATTTGGAACAACAAAACATTTCAGATGCGTGTAATATTAATATACGGATTCGTTAAATAAACACATTTCGAAATATCGATTCGACGGAATTTACAGCGTTAAAGAAATTTAATCCAAGAATAAATAGAAGATAATAGAATTTCCAATATGTAAGGCGATATGTCGAAATAGGACATATTTGGAACAACAAAACATTTCAGATGCGTACAATATTAATATATGTATCCGTTAAATAAACATATTTCGAAGTATCGATTCGACGGAATTTACAGCGTTAAAGAAATTTAATCCAAAAATAAATAGAAGATAATAGAATTTCCAATATGTAAGACGATATGTCGAAATAGGACATATTTGGAACAACAAAACATTTCAGATGCGTACAATATTAATATATGTATCCGTTAAATAAACATATTTCGAAATATCGATTCGACGGAATTTACAGCGTTAAAGAAATTTAATCCAGAAATAAGTAGAAAATAATAGAATTTCCAATATGTAAGGCGATATATCGAAATAGGACATATTTGGAACAACAAAACATTTCAGATGCGTGTAATATTAATATACGGATTCGTTCAACAAACACATTTCAAGATATCGATTCGAGAGAATTTATAGCGTTGGGGTCGCAGGAAGATTTACGTTCGTCGTGAAAAAATGAAGGGCAACACCGTTTCTCTGTTCGAACGTACCATCGAGCATCAATAAACGTGGTTCGCCGTCGAAACGATCGGCTCTGTTCGACTTCCCGAGTCGAATTTCAGCACCCCTCAACCAATGGCCCACCCTCTTCCCCTCTTTTGTTCCACGGGCCAACAAGACCCGGGATATTATTTCCTCCCAGCAGGATTTCCTCGGCCATTATCGTTTAATGGCCCCGACGACGTTAACGAAATCTATTAACGAGATGGCCGTTTCGGGGGCGTTTCGCGTCGGACGAACGTCTCAACTTCGAGCTGTGCCATCAGCTGCCGATCTTCTCACGATCGACAGAGTAACGCGAACGATCGTTACGTGCATCGGCATTTTATACGCTCATTCTCGACGAAATTTTATTATTGCTTCATCGAAAACCAGTTACCGTCTTGTCTGGTATCGTTAGAATGGGTTATATTAAGAGTATTCGTGTGTTTTGGAATTTTTGTCGCGATAAAAGTGTCTGCGAGGCAACGTTTCGAGGCTGTTGAGGGTAAACAGCGGTTAAAATAATTACCAATACAAAGTCAATTTGAATTTTTAAATTTTTAAACTATTCATGGGTAGAAGACCAGTATGTTTTGATTTTATCTTAAGACATTGATAATTCAATATCTAGAAACGGACGATGCTACAGGATTATATTTTGCCCAAATTAATTAGGAAATTCGCGGTTTAATCCGTTAAGTACCAACATTTTTCTATATTGTTAGATGGATTTTTTACAGAATTTTTGACACAATAAGAAACGCATAAAAAATAATTTAAAAAATATTTAACCAAACGAAACTGTAAATAATTCGTTTTTATATTTTTTTTCAAATGGTAACATTTGGAGATACAACATAAAAATCAATGATTTCATCTTCGTGTCTTTTCTTCCCCTTTCCATACCCTGTCCACGTTGCACAGATAACGCAAAGAAACAGGATCGAAACCCATTACTTGGCGAGGATCCAATTTGTATAATTTGCAATGGTCCCTGTTAAAATATCGTCTCGAATAAAACTCGGGGAAGATCTGCTTTCGCGATTACGAAGCGTGCTTCGACCCTCTCCCACCCTGTTCAGCTGGCTCCACGGTCGGGCAACTTATTTACCCGAGCCCAGCGGGATGCCCAAGATCATTATACGTGGCTTCACGACAGTCATTAACCACTTTCGTGCACGGTGGCGCGTACGTTTTGAGACATTATCGTTGCTTAACCGCGGTAGCGTCAGCCTGGTCCATCGTGGGTGCCATTTTTTAACATTGAAGGCATTCTCGGGCTTCTGTAATAACGTCTCCATTCATTATACCATTAATAATGTCTCAATATCTCTTAATCGCTTATTATCCGTTCCTTAAACTGATCATAAACGATTCTTTAATATCCTAGCAATTTCGCGTGGAAAATATCGATTTCGTAAAATTGGGGCGGCTTATTTTTGTTTCCTAATTATTCTAACCGAATCGTTGCCGTCGAAAATATTCATCGATTCTTGGCTGATTTTCGTTCGTTGCCATCGGCAAGAATTATTAGCCTCACGAAGGGTGAGCCTCGAGAGTATGCTCGAGGGTTGCGGTCTTTTTTCGCGGAGGGAATTGGAACTTTGTCCAAAACGATTATGGGGCGAGCTCTGTTGCGAGCGTTTCGCGGACTGGAAACCGGGAAGAAGTTCTGGTTTCTTTGCGCGGGGTTTAGATCCCTTGCGTGCCGCGTTTCTGTTACTTCTATTGGGGTAGTTACAGGTTAGCGTTTCAGGGATCGCGTGAAGCAAATGGAAGCGTGGAACGTTCTACAAGAAGATGACGGTTGGTAAGAATAAAAAAGGAGAGACCGGTGGTTTAACCCTTTGACTACGGCAAACTTTGAGTGAATTTTTCGGTAGGGATGCATTTTTGTGAAAACAAATCTCAGTAATGAAAAGAACTGAATTTTGCTACATTTAAACAATATTATTTATTTCTTTGTATTCTGAACCGAAATATCAGGGTGCCTATAGGAGACTTCCGCGTCAGAAAGCCAAACTGCATTGAACGCCTTTAGGCGTCCTCGGTCTCAGGCGACCGCAATGGGATAAGCGTTTGTTGAATTGAAACAACTAAAAGTCGCGGAGATGCGCTAAAGGCTACGTGTGTTAGGGATGGACAGCAAGGGTACTTCGATTAAATAAGAATAACTCGAGGTCCGCTTTCTATAAATTCCTCTGACTGACTCCCTTTATTCTTTACTGGTTGTCCTTACACTCCTAGGGTCGGGGGTCGGTCCGAAAATTACCTGCCCCCGACCGGCACACTTTAAGGTGGGGAGGTACAAATTAAATACTGCTCTTTTCCCAAATCCGACAGCGTCTATAGGCGCCCAGAGTAGCCTAGAGGTTAGGTAAAAGCGGTATTAAGCAAGAATTAAATATTTCAGAATTTTCAGCTATGGAATACGCGACAACCGCGCGCCACTTTGATATTCACGTTGTATTCGTTCAGAAGGTATTCCGGAGAAAAAACAAGAGCGACTACATCGCGAACCGACTTAATGTCGTCAGTTTGTTATTACGCAGTCCCGGTTATTACGTACTCTTTAATACAGCGAGCCAATTCGTTTCCTCCTTTTATTTTCTGCTTCTTGATGCTCCTTCCTCCGCGGGCTCGGCAATCATTCTCGTTTTAATTCGCGTTTCTCGATTCCTCGGCTGCCCTTCATTACACCAAAATACCCACTTAATCTCCTGCAGCCTCCTCATCAGAGCCGTTCGAGAAGAGGAACGAACGGAGCCGCTGAATCAAACGAATTACCCCACTGTTACATTAATAGCACCCCGAAATCTCGTACCCCTCTCCCTCTACCACCGTTCTTGCCAGTAAACCCGCTCGTACTCGCCGATCACCACTCCCGCGCCAGCTCGTGCATCATCGTTCCATCGAAACCGCGCCATCAAGAGCCCCCTAAAAAGCCTCTTAAAAACCCATCCAGCCTCGGACCACCGGCACCATGACTCTCTCACCATAAATTCCGCGACGTGTGCCCTCTGTGCCCGACCTCCCGTCGAATTTCACGATGACCCTGCGCCAAGGATGGCCTGTCCGATGCTTGCCTCTATCGAGAACGATCTCCCGCCCCCGACTTCTCTTCGTCTCGCCACTCCTCGAATCCACCCACCCTATCCCCCTCTCTCTCACTCCTTCCTCCCTTCTTTCCGCCCCCATCTCTCTCTCTCTCTCCAAACTTTCTCTGTTTCTCTCTATTTCTCCCTTTCCTTCCCTCATCCCCTCAATGTCTCTCTCTCTCTCTATTTCTTCCTCTTCCTCCCTCTTCTCCTCAATCTCACTCTCTTTCTCCCTCACCCCCTCAATCTCTTTCTCTCCCTCTCAATCTCTCTCTTTCTCTCTATTTCTTCCTCTTCCTCCCTCTCCTCCTCAATCTCACTCTCTTTCTCCCGCTCCCTCTTCCTCCCTCACCCCTTCAATGTCTTTCTCTCCCTCTCAATCTCTCTTTCTCTCTATTTCTTCCTCTCCCTCTCTCTCCTCCTCAATATCACTCTCTCTCTCTTTCTGTGTTGAAGCGATCTCAGACAAAAATCGCGGTGGTGGAGGGCGAAGGGTCCGGCCACCTAAACGCGTAGGCCTCGCGTGGGCCGCCGTCGGAGGGTTCGATAACCGAAGATTCGCGCGCGAAATTACCAAAATTGCGGCCCCACCGGCCCGAGTACTTGACCTCCCGTGGCCCCACAGGGGTGAAGTACCTCTGGAAGACGTTGCGCACCGTCTACCGTGGGATACGTTTCCCGAGCCGGAATTACTGCAGAACGCTTTGGAATGAAGTCATAAGAGCGGGCCGCAGGGGGGTGGTGATTTCTTTTCGGCGAAGCGGATGGTTTCCGGGTTTACTTGGATTTTTCAGGCGCGACCGCATCGCGGGAGCTGCGAAACGCTCGCGCGAAGGGTTCTTCGCAATTTTACTTAATGTAATTCAAGCTTCCTCTGTTGATGGTACGCAAATGATCGTTCTCCTTAATTTAAAAAAAAAGTATGGATCCCTTCAAAAGTAGATCAAGTGAGTGACAAAAGTAGTAGAATAAATTTGTTTTACTATTGACCTTGTGAAATCAGAATTTTTTTACACTTCTGAGAAGGGAATTATAATTGATCATAGTTACTCATACTGAACAATTTATTATTAAGGATCTCAGTTTTGAAGTGAAAGTGAGAAAATAAGTTCCTTGATACCCTGATAGAATCACCTTAATTTTATTCTGATTTCGGTTTCCATTTGTTTAATAATAATTTAATAATAAATCAATGGAACATTCGCAACATTTGAGAGAAATAATTTTATCAGTTTCCATTCTACCGTACTCGAGAGTTAGTATTGTCTTGTTCAGGCTCGTATTCCCTATGTTGGCCGGGTTCAATGATCCTCCTACGTTTCGACCCGCCTAAACATAATTACATGCATCTATCGTTCGCGTTTGATCGGCGCTGGAACGAATCGTGTAACGGTCTCCGGTTATTGTGTCGAATATTTCTAATGGCTGCTGTTTGAACACCTGTTTACTTCGGGTGATGCCATTTCCGGGACTCTTTGCAAGCGTTGCACGCTTCTTCTTCAAATCGTAAATCACCGCGGGAATCCTTGTTCGATTGTTTCGCTGGTTATTAGCGAAATTTTATTTCATCCATAAAGGAACGATCATTTTATTAAGAAACAGTTTCTGCCATTCGTACAGTAATTGTATTATAATATAAGTCGAAAGATGGGATTTAGATGAAAACAATTAAATTTAACCACTTAACAGTCGGATTTTTTTGAGGAAAGGGGTAAAAATATTGTCACCTTTTCTTTATTTTTATTATTTGACTACACTTATTAATGCAATTAATTGATTACAACAAATTTACTCAATAAGCAGTTTTAGTATGATATATTTTGAAATATTCCATACAAACTCAAACATTTTGGGAACCTAACAATGTAAAATAAAACTGACTATAAAAATAAATACAAATGTATACGCAACATGTGTTACCTGTATCTAAAATGTAAACAAAAGCTGCATGAAACACAATCAAATCATAACAAGCTATAGTATAAATAATACTCGGGCAAATCATTATTTACAAGTTAAAACAAAACTTGCCCGAACGAGACTCGGGATCGTCAGTGTACGGAAAAATGTCTGAAAACTGCTAAAAATCAGCAGCATTAAAATTTTCCCCATCTTTGACAATTATTAGCCAAATTATAAAAGATAAAGTACTCATAAATCACGGGTTTCGTTAGTGTTTGTAACAACAGTTTTGTCTAAATTCGTCTTGTTTCATTTTTTTTTCCCATCTGAATGTTAAACTAACAAGAACCGTAAACTTGACGAAGTAAAATATATTAAACGAGTACGTGGGGTCGATTTCTCTTCATAAAGAATAACAGAAGTTATCCGAATTACCATAATCTCCATAAATCTGATGCGTGATTTTGCCAGAAAAAGGTATGCTAATGCCCGTGGGATCGAAGTGGCGCGCGTCATCTTCCGGCCATGGTCGAAACACGACTTCCGGAACACGAATGTACCGTTAAATCGTTAATTAAGTCTTCCAATTAAAGCGGATACATTTGCAGCTGGAAACATGTGATGTCGTAATTTTATCTTAAAGCGAGATTACGAAATAGCAAAAAGTGTTCAGTTGTACATTACCATAACCTATTCAATTTGGGTTACGTCAATTAAATTAATACATGTTAATTTACCGATTTTTAAATAATTCTTTTATTTCGTCGTTAGTATAACGTAGACGAAAAGAAATTTAAGTGTAATTCAAATTTAAATACGAGACGGAGAATATTTAATCTTTGCACTGTTTACAGTTCAACAATTTTACTTATCCAACCTCTGACAAATCTATACCCAAGGTCTCCAAAAAATCTATATTTATTAATCACCAAATTTCATCGTATTTATAGTTTTACAGCAAACAGTTATTGGTCCACCTTATATCCTTACACCTCAGCAACAAAGGAATGCTCAGAAATATAACGTTGCACCTTAAAAGATTAAAAACAGAAGACAAGGAAGGTTTGCTGGAAAGAAAGAAAGAACGAAACAGCTTCACTTAAATTTGTCGTCAACAAAGAAATTATTCGCTCATTTTGTTCGTCTAATTAATTCTCGAGTAACAATCGATGGCCGCTAGCGACGCGATTTCGAGCATCTCTTGAATCTCGCCACAATATCGCTCGTTTAATGACTAATATAAATGCAAATAGAAGGAGGTGGATCCTGAAGCCTCGAGAGTTTTGATGAGAGATCGCTGACGCTACTTAACGCTTCACCGACCGGGAGCCTATTAACCGAACACTCTCCGTCGCGTATTAAGAATTTGGAAAAGCAGAAAATTCGACTAACTGTGAACAACACTGGTTCAAGACATAACTCTAATAACAAAAGTGAATAGAATCAATCACAGCGCTTTTGTTGTGGGAAAAATTTGTAGATCTCCCCATTCGGTTGGCTAAATGTTAACACATTGCGTACGGGTGACGAGATATCTTGTTTAACACTAGATCACACTATTACACTACACTACACGATTACACTATTAGACACTTCACGTATACCTATTCCTACCGCGACATTCCCACGTAAGAGAGACCACAAATTTTTCTCAGACAATAAACGATGAAAACAGAAGTGAATATTGAAAAATGTATTATACGTATATTTGAGGAAAAGTCTAAAGTTTAACACTATTTCTACCAACACTTCACGTATACCTATTCCTACCGCGACATCCCCACGTAAGAGAGACGATAAATTATTCTCAGACTATAAACAATGAAAACAGAAGTGAATATTGAAAAATGTATTATACGTATATTTGAGGAAAAGTCTAAAGTTTAACACTATTCCTACCGACACTTCACGTATTTCTACCGCGATATTCCCACGTAAGACAAGCTACAAATTTTTCTCAAAAAATAAACGATGAAAAAAGAAGTGAATATTGAAAAATATATTATACGTATATTTGAGGAAAAGTAGTGAAGTTTAAAGGCGATTCAATTACGTTGTACATATGAAATTCTAATAAAAATTCTAAGAACGTTCATTTGACCGGTCATGGTAGGAATAGTGTTAATACTTTCTTACACGCGCTTGTCCACGACTATAAATAATTTGGTCTGTTTGTTATGTTTGTTACATTTACCAGCTTTATTGTTACACAATAAACGGGTATATAAAAATAATATACTAACATTTAAGAATTTACAAGGTGCTTGTATGCACTGTATTCAATTTTTTGACGAGCTGTAGTGGCGAGGAATGTGTTAACCCTTTGCGCTCGAGAGGTGATCGTTATTCGTCTAATGATGCTAACGTCAAAAATTTGCAATTTCGAAATATTTACTAAGATTCGCCTATATTAAACGTCATTTAGTTTAGTCTAGTGATACACTAAAATTTGCATATAACCGTTTAACCTCCGAGTCTGACTAATAATCAAACAAACTAAAGTCTAAAAATTTGTTAGGTGACTATAACAGTCATCTCTCGATCGAAAAGGGTTAATAAACCGTCGAGCAAGTGGCGAGCGTGTAAGTAGTTGCGAGCTCGACGAACGGATAAACGAAACGGCGTAGAGATCGTTTGAATATTCACGTGTATCCGAATAATCGATATAAGCCACCAGCGACATGCTCGCCAGCTCCGGACAGATTAATCTAAATGTAAATGTCCATAATGGGCCGGCGCGAAATTTAAAATTGCGATCGTCCCTCACCGGTGCCCTGGCGGTTGAAACGCGGGCAAAAGCGGTCCTGTCGGTCGGATAACCGAGACTCTGGACCATCTCGCGTCGCGCTCGTTCGTGCGCGTGCTTTGAATTATCGTGATTTCGAGCACGTGCTTGAAATTGGACCGTTGCTGCCACTTTGATCATTCGGATGTATTATAGGGCACGTGGTACGAGTCGCGATCGAATAAATGTCAAAAACGGCACACAGGTATTCGCGCGTTGATATTAGTGTAGTTGAAAAGATGTTTTTGTAGTGTGACATTTGTTGTGACGTTTGCGAAGTAAACGTGATGTATGGATCAATAAGAAACATTAATATTAATAATAATAATAATAATAATAATTTAATATTGATATTTAATTTAATAATAATTTAATATTAATATTTAATTTAATAATAATTTAATTAATAATAATATTAATTTAACATTAATATGTAAATAAAATTAATTAAATGAAAATTTAATTAATTAGGTCTACATATGTTAAATATATACGAATAATTAATTAGGTCCAAGTATACTAAATGTAACACGGTGAATGTAAATAGAAGAATGTAACATAATTATGTATGTAATAATAATTGATAAGGTCCAAATACATTAAATATCCTATAATATTGCGAATATCATATAAATAAATAATGGGTTGTGAACTTTTGGATATTTAGGCAAGATCTACAATGTTGCAGAAACTAGAAATATCGTGGTGTTAGAACATTTCGAGCATCTGGATGGTCAGGATTCCGAGAACGCAGATTTTTGCATAAATTAGCCAGTTACTTCTGAAATGTGGAACATTTTAAAGCGTCTGGCACGGAAACGATAACAGATCGTCTGAGCAGAACCGCGAGTACTCATGGTGCGGAATACGGAAGCGGTTTTCGACTCTCACTGGTCTCGGCGATTCTGAAAATAAAATGGCGGGCGTCTTAAAATAGAAATTCAAATTTAGAAATGTGCGACGGCCGAACGAACGAATTGTGTTACGGAGAAATTTTTGTGACGTGCACAGCACATACAGGTCACTGACATACGGACTGTTGCTTCTTAACTGTCATCTCAATGAAAGAACACCAGGTTTCTGCATTGTTTTTGTTGAAAATTGAATACAGAAATATTACAAAACAAAAATTAACCATAAACCAAGTTTTCTCTTAATGTACTTTCTGAAGGACTTCTTCCAAAAACTCAAGCTAAAATAAATCGATCTCTGGGTTAAACATATCACGTGGAGTTCAACAAAATTCCAATTCTTATATCTTAGAAATTCAATACAGAAATACTAAGAAGGAAACATTAACATAAACCAGCTTTCTCTTAATGTATTTTCTGAAGCGCTTCTTCCAAAAACCCAAGACAGAATAAATCGATCTCTGCGTTGAACATATCACGTGGAGTTCAGCAAAATTCCAATTCTTATATCTTAGAAATTCAATACAGAAATACTAAGAAGCAAACATTAACATAAATCAGCTTTCTCTTAACGTACTTTCTGAAGCGCTTCTTCCAAAAACCCAAGACAGAATAAATCGATCTCTGCGTTGAACATATCACGTGGAGTTCAGCAAAATTCCAATTCTTATATCTTAGAAATTCAATACAGAAATACTAAGAAGCAAACATTAACATAAATCAGCTTTCTCTTAACGTACTTTCTGAAGCGCTTCTTCCAAAAACCCAAGACAGAATAAATCGATCTCTGCGTTGAACATATCACGTGGAGTTCAGCAAAATTCCAATTCTTATATCTTAGAAATTGAATACAGAAATACTACGAAGCAAAAATTAACCATACGCCAAGTTTTCTCGTAACGTACTTTCTCAAGGGTTTCTTCCAAGAACCCAAGTCACATCTAACATTTTAAAAAGTACGAAAACGTTAAGAAATAGAACAGAGGGACTGAAGGATCCAAACGAGGTCGTAGGAATTTCGATCATTGCGTTTTGATAATCTCATGACAAAGTTCGCAAGGTTTAGACAGAGAGTTGCAAAATATTTCAAATAAGAGTGTTTTGTTTAGTGATATTAAAACTCCATTTCCAATAATCTTGAATTTTAGAAATTTTCCCAAACGAACCTAAGCGACAGTTTCGATCGTACGGATCGGTTCGAGGAAGAATCAAGGAAAAAGTAAAACGTTCTCCGCCATTCATTCAACGTTGTTGAATGAACACGTAACAGCACAGCTTATTACGATCATTATCGTTTCAAACATCGTTTCGCAATGTGTTTAACGCGTAATCACGTAGCCAGTTTCCTGGTGACTGTTTTTCATTGCGAATTATACCTCGGAGCGACCATTGTTAAATTATTATTACGCTCGCGCTGTATTGGATAACCACAGAAGTACTGTTAGTTTTAGATAACAAAAACATTGCAATCACTTCGATTTCTTTTCTGTCGTAACAAGTTTCTATAGAAAATTTCTACGGATTAAAATTAATTCGCAGAAATAAAGCTATTACTTAAGATCAAATTAAAATAAAAATGATCGCCAAGGTATTTTTTATAAGGTTACAAATAAACAAGACAGTCCGGCAATACTTTCAGTTTAATAATTCTAATACTTATTCTAGTAATAATAATTATTCCAATTATTTTAATAATTATTAGAATAATTATTATTTCATTAGAATAATAATATATTATTATTATTAATATATAATATATTATTTTATTAGAATAATAATAATTATTCCAATTATTTTAATAATTATTAGAATAATTATTAGAATAATTATTAGAATAATTATTAGAATAATTATTAAACTAAAAAATAATTATTTTTTAATTGTAATAATACAAGCGCAGAAATAGGCTAGATTTGTTTTTCGATAATGATATTCAAACTTTGATTCAACCAATAGAGATAACACTGTAAATGTAATGTGAAGTATAACACTGTAACTGTTTCATAAATTACGCTACTATAAACGAGAAGTTCGTCCATGCTCGACGAGATAAAATCCGAGGCAGCGATCAAGTATCACGATACCAACGAAGACTCGTCGTTCAACGGTTCTAATGATCGGTAATTGACGATTCCTCGTGTATAAACGAGTGTCAGTCATTGGCGAGGAGTAATTAGATTTCGATTATGACTCGCGAAGGAAATAATTATCACGTGTGCGAGTACTATGCTTGGTTGCAATTTTCGTTTCGTCGAATTTTGATCAATCTACGCCGAGCAATTAAATCGCTATCCATTCGGTGTTTGATTTCCAGTAATCGATAAGGTTCCGGAGAATCGTTGCTGGTGGAAGATTTAAAAGACCGTGGAAGGGTTATCTTGTGGAGGCTGAAAAAATTAAACATTTTTCTTTTCGCACGCTCTGTAGAACAAGGGAATCTACTTAATTTAATTTATTCATTGTGCGTCGTATGATAACAAAAGAGATAATAAAAATTGTAGCTGAATTTATAAAGTTAGAATTTTTTGATCATCACAAATGCGCATTGTGCCGTTCAAATTATTGACACTTAAATTTAATTTTCATAACGGCATAATAATTTGTATCCGTCACCTTTTCATTTCACCTACCTTGATAATACCGCAATTAGAATTGTGTTACTTTAACTCATTTGTCATTTAATTGCCTACACACTAATCTTAAATATTGCGTTCAAACATTTTTAACATTTAATTTTTATACCTGTTCGAGAAAGATGTTTACCTTAACCCTAGATCCCTAAACACGCATGGAAGACACACTTTTCATAAATATTCGTCTCTTAAACGAACATCATATATTGGTGATTTTTGTTTTATAGAATACAAGGCATTTATTGCTATAAAACACACTTTAAGTCTGAAAAGTTGTTTATTAATCATTAATTTTCTGAAATGAAAATAAACACATTTAAGTTATTTCAATGTGATCGAAGTTCATCCTTCTATTTCTTTCACTTTAAGACTCACAAGTGTTTACGTGTTTTACGCGGTTTATGAGACGAATACTTATGAATCTAACCTGAACCTAACCTGAATTTAAGGTGCATGAAACTTAAAAATCGTATTCCTTCAGAAAGCAAACGAACGAAGTCTGCGTGCACGTGATCGGTACGCAAATTTGACGGATTCATCGAACTCCACCTCGCCGATCGAGGGATCAAAGTCGGTTCACCTGAACTCCTCTAATCTGACCGGAGATTTTACGCTTGGATCTTCAGGATGAGATCACCTCTGATCATAACAACGGCTACGGTTCTTTCGAGACGCGTTTGTTTCAGGTCCCCCCCTCACGGGTTCGCTGAATCATCGCCGATGACTCGGCCGATTAATTATCCGATCGCGAGCTCCAGGCGCTCGGTCGAAAGCCGTGGCTGGCAGGCAATGATAATCGCTGGGAATAAAAATTCTGCGTCGCGAAAACGGGGAAAAAATGAGGCGTTACGTAAGCGAAGGGGTCATTCGGGGAAAAACGACGCGATCGAGTAGCGATAAGCATCGAATCTGCGCACTTGCGCGAGCCACGGGGACGACGATAGCACGAGAGGCACGTAAATGATCGTGCATAAATCATGCTTCCCTTTCTATTCTTGGATCGGCGAGCTTCGCCTGCCTCTTGGCCGGTTCTTTCTTTTCGCGAGACGCAAAGGTAGGTACAGTGGATCCAAAAAGTATTCGTACGCTACAGGGTGAGGTTGCTCAAGTCGTACCCCTTAAGAAAAAATTCCTATAAAACTTAGGATTTATCAAATAAATACAAATTAAACGTGTTATTCGAAACTCGTGTTAATATTGTTGTTATTTATTAAAACGAAATTAGTAGAATATCTGATCGACTCAAATGTAGGGTGAGGTTGGTGAAGTCGTACCCCTTAAGAAAAAATTCCTATAAAACTCAGAATTTATCAAATAAATATAAATTAATCGTGTTATTCAAAACTTGTGTTAATATTGTTGTTATTTATTAAAACGAAATTGGTAGAACATCTGATCGACTCAAATGTAGGGTGAGGTTGGTGAAGTCGTACCCTTTAAGGAAAAGCCCATATAAAACTCAGGATTTATCAAATAAATATAAATTAAACGTGTTATTCGAAACTTGTGTTAATATTGTTGTTATTTATTATAACAAAATTGGTAGATGATAACAAAATCAAATTGACTCACTCCGGCAATCTAGCGTTAAAAATGGCATCCATAGTGGATCGATGAAACGTGGAAATAGATTTTTATCTAAAGGAGTCTGACACCTTTTTAGAAAATGAGGAGTTTGGATTAACATTTTTTTTTTTGGTACGATCAGCAACCCTTAATTGTACGATCAACGTCAACATGGCGACAATCGTCGAACAATGAGCGACAAATGACAGCAGGAATCTCGTTGACGATTTACGAGCTCGTTTAAAAGCCGACTGATTCGCCTTAGGAGTCGTTTCCTTAACGCATGGAACACGCGGAATCATAATTCAATATTTGAATTGCAATTAAAACCGATGACTTCGCAGTTGGACGGTCATTTTATCCTTCGATCGACGCCTCCTCCGTCCCGTTTCACGATTTCCTCCCTTGATCCTTTTTCAGAAATTAAGTTTAAGCTCGACGATTACTTTGAAGGTTTCAAGGTAGACAAATTATGATAGTTTACGTGGTACCGTTGAAGTTTGGAGGAAATCGTGAAAGTTTAGTTTACAGTGATTTACGATTCACGGTGTTTGGCTTAAATATTGAAAGAAACATCATGTTCTCATATTGATTCGTTAATATTTATACAATACAGTATTTGCATAGACTTTAGAGAGCTATGAAAACCCAATAAATGAGAAAGAAAACTTTAGGATTTCCTTTTAATGGAAATACAGTAAAACGGAAATTTTAGAACTTCTTATCTAATAAAGATAAGTAGAATTTCTTTGTAACAAAAATATTGTACAATTCTGACGTTAATCATTTCCTCGAGAAACGAAGTACCGAATTATTACATGCATACAGCAGACGCGTTAAAAATTTTCCGGTTAACTAAGAAGTCCTTTAAGGAGCTTTCAGCTTCCTTCCTCCAGAGACGGGGGATGAAAAGGATTTGAAATTCAAATCGAAGCGCCAATCGTTACGCGTCGCTCAAGAGCCTCGCTCCGGTGCAAATTCGCCCTAGCTTTCGACAAACACGCGAAGCTTTCGAAAGCTGCTTAATGAACGTCGCTCTTTCTCTCTTTCTCGTTTGCACTCTCTTTCGAACGCGTTATTACGCGGCCCGCGATCAAAGAACGCCCGGGGAATCGAGTTTCCGGTACGGGAAGGGCGTGCCCGATTTTTGTTTGCCACTCGTGGAACCTCTCTCGCGCCATTTCACCGGAAATACGAACAGAGACGAGGGTACCTTTTCGCTTTGACATTTCGTTGATAACAACTCGAGCAATTACAGAGTTTAACATTTATCGTTCAGGGCGTATTAGATGAATTACGTGTGAATTGTGAATTATAAAAGTGATGAAGTAATTATGGATTATTATGCATGAATTGTGAATGATAAAAGTGACGAAGTAATCGTGGATTATTATGTATGAATTGTGAATGATAAAAGTGACGGAGTAATTATGGATTATTTCGTCCTTAAATCTAGAGATAGAAGAAACATTATGTACATATATTGTAAACGTTAATTTGTGAAACATATATTTGTAACCTACATTACAAGGGTATACTTAGTAATTTTAAGGTTGTATCGAGATTGAATTTACGAAGAGAACCATTTCGAATTCACCTCCATACTTCGAGGAATAATTAACATTCGCGTGTCAAAAAATTTTGAACACCCCACGAATAACAATTAAACCGGTACTCATGCAGAATCGTGAGGTCGGTTGGATGAATTTTTCGAGTCGAAACTGGGTGATTGCTACCAACGAGGTATTGAAAATCTAGTTGTTCGTCGGGAAGAAATTATAAACAACAAGGGAGAATACATTATTGATTAATTAGTTGTTGATTTTTATTAAAAAGTAAACGAGATATCTCGTAGTCGGCAGTGAATGATGGTTAAAAAACGGCGGGAACTTAATTGCCAACCCATTATGAACAGTGTATCTCTCCCATGTACAATGGCGAACAAAAGTATAAGACCAAAGGATTAAAGAAAACAAATAAATTAATTAATTAATGAAAAGTAACAGTATAAATAAAATTTGTATTCTATGCTAATCAATAAATAGTGTTCTACCACAATGACGATGAAAATAAGTATACGAACAATATTTGCATAGCATAAGAGAATGTTTTGCATTGTTCTGTAGTCTTAAGCTTTTGTCCGCTACTGTATGTTTCTAAATCTAGGGTTAACAGTCGGCGCGACGTTGGCCACGATTTTCGACGATCCCCGTCGTTTTTCACCCCGCGAGGAGGAGGTTGAAAGCGCGGAAAGAGACGAGAAGCGAGGCGATCGAAGGGAATTACGAAGAAGCCGCCGCAGGTGTCTCCGCGATTTCTATATATAGAGATTGCGAGGCGCGTGATCGTTGGCCAGATAGAGGCGGCAATAAATTCGATAAATCGATCTGTTCAGGCGGCGACGAGGTCGTGGCTCGTACGCGAGTACGCGACCGCGAACGGCCATTCCGCGTTCAGGATTCTACAGGGCGATTCAGGGGCGTTGAGAACTTACTAATTTATTATTTTGTTGTATTCCCGGTGAGAAGAAATACCGTAACACGAGGTTTATTTAAAAAGTTTATTCTTAAGAGTGAGGTGCGAGAGCGATGTGTTGCTCTCGAAATACTTCTCAACTTCGTTGTAATCGCCTTGTATGGCGAAAAGGTTTGCTCTTGATAAGGTTGATAATGTTAATATTGGGAGTTGTTCGGGTGTCTTAAATTTGAACGAGAGAATTGAGTTGTTCTATTTTAGAATATATAGGAAATGTTCTATAAAATGTAGAACGGAAGATGGAATTCAGGTGTGAAAAATAAAAGTGAAGCGATTAAAACTTAATAACAGTATATTTAAAACAATTTAACAAAACAACTTTAACGACTTTACAACTTAGCAACTTTAACACTCTGTTGTATTCCCGGTGAGAAGAAATACCGTAACACGAGGTTTATTTAAAAAGTTTATTCTTAAGAGTGAGGTCGAGCGGGGACTGTCGTGGACTGAACCCTAAGTGCTGGTGATCTGGAATCTGGTACCTTTAAATGTTAGGAAAAGTAGAGTGGTAGGGATGAGATAGGGTGAGGAAAATTTGGAGTTCAAGGGGTACGGATGAGTTAGCGGCCAAAGGACGTGGATGAGTCAGTAGAAAGTGAGGGTTCAAGCAGTACAATGTTTGGAATAGGATGACTATTGGACGGATGACTGTTGCGATAGGATAGTTGATAGGAAGGAACGATAGGAATCCAACAATTTCATAATGTCACGTAATATATTACACCTGATTAAATGTTATACAGCAATGCAAATTTCAAAATGAAACGCGTTCTTTTTAAGCTTGCGCGTAACTGTTCAGTTGAGCCAAATTAAATAATAAGTTGACAATTAATTTTGATAAAAATTAACAGCTAATTAATTAATAATGAATTCTCCCGTGTTTTTTGCAACTTCTTTCAAATAATCAACAAAATTAGATCGTGGCAGGGAACGTGTCTAACGCTTTACCGACCGGAAGCCTATTAATCGGCTGTTTGCATGCCTCGTTTGTAAATTTCATAACGTTCCTTTAGACGAAGGTAACACGTTTCTGAGCAATATTATATAATATGTGTAAAGAAATATTAAACTATTAGTTACGCGAAGAAAATATCGGTTAATGATAAAACCATTAGCGATGCATCCACGTAAAAATCAACTAGTCAGGAGTGCATCTGTTGAATCACTAGCAGTCGGTAAACTGTTTACCCGTTGACGTACAAATAATTTTGAAATTTCACGCGTTCGAAAAATGCCGTTTAATTTGTCTCAACCGAACAATTATGTGCAAGCTTGGAAACAGAACATTTTATTTTGAAATTTGCATTGCTATATAACATTTAACCGTTTGCGTACCAGAGGGTTTTCAAAAAACACGATCGGAAAAATGCCAAGGAGCGCGATCGCGCTCTTTCGATCATGTATTGAAAAAAGCTGAAGAACGCGATAGCGCTTTTTTGATTATGTGTCGAAATATTGTTTGTTCTTTAAATTTTTCATATTCTTAATTTGTAACTTATTATTTTAAGAAATACTATTATATATATATTCTTATATTGGCTGATGGCGATGCGACGTACATGCGTCTAAAAGTTTGAGCGCATTTTGGCGAATTGTAAGTGCGCAGTCAGTTGTCTGTATCGGTCAAATGCACTAAGTTTTCTCGACAGGAAATCGGAAGAGCGCGAAAGCGGCTCGTGGTATGCAAATGGTTAATAATAATAATAATAATAATTAAGTATATGATTAAGGATACAATTAAGTAACATTATAAAGTAACAAATTAGTACTTCTATGAAAGTATGAAACATTTCGAAACATCTTGACGTCTCCCAGACGTGAAAAACTACAAATGATATGTGAAACGAATGACGTCTAGAAGACGTCATTGTACGTCGACGGGTTAACGAAATGGCCGAACGAAATCGCAATCAGCACGATGAATCGAGCGTCGTTCAATCGGAATTTCGCGTTTGAGCGAGCCTGTACTCGCGCGTGCACGCGGCTGATGCATATATTCATGCGGTCGCCGAGGCTGGACCGAAGGAGGATTCCTGAGGATGATCTAAGTGCCTGAGATTAATTATTTCGTCGCGTCTAATTAATGTCCGTTGCTCGGAACGTAATTGCCGCGCGCGGAACGCGCCGCACGGCCGGCCGCCTCGATCCGATCCCGATCGATTATCGAACCGCAGATCCGAGTAAAATCTCGACTGTCCAACAGGATCGAACGTTGGTCGGTTGCTGGAGAACTGGAGCGGAGGACACGGAAATGTGAAAGTGAATTCGAGATGGACGAGATGATGAATTTGTTGTAATTCTCTTTGTTAACACTATTCCGCGCCTTCTCACGTTCTCATGCTTCTTGAACTTTCTGTTCAAGTCAATGAGTGAGTATTCTGGGTAAAATGAAGAATTTTTAAAAAATTTTAATTACGGTTTTCTACTATAGAAAAATTGTAAAATCTGCGTAGGTTAAAAGAATTATTTAATTGTAAAAGTGTGGGTCGTATACGCTTCACGCTTGAACTTTCTGTTCAAGTCAATGAGTGAGTATTCTGGGTAAAATGAAAAATTTTTTAAAGATTTTAATTACGGTTTTCTACTATGGAAAAATTGTAAAGCGTATTTAGTCGTTTATGTCCCCCGCGGCCTGAACGAAAAGTCTTTCAGGATGTTTCTAAATTGTAGGTTTGCGAGATTCGAAATTTACGAAAAGTGGGTTTTATTAAGTTTTTTTAAAGAGAAAAGTAAAAATTGAAACAGTTGAGAAATACTTAATTTTTGGCTTAACGGTTAGCCTCTCATTTTTTCCTTAACGAATTTACACATACATTGGATAAACGTGAGATTATGCTAAAAGTGCGTTAAATTGCTCCTATAAATAAACATACTCGAACGACATTAATCGCTTATTTTGCTATTAAGGTAGATGTACGATCGATGCATAAAAAGGTGTTAAATTATCCTTATCGCATGATATAGCGTGCATTTTAATAACTCGTTAAGATATGCAAAGATAAGGTCGAATGCTTTCGGCAGTTTATTACCTATTAAAAATTAATGCGAACATGAACGTGAACACACCGAACAACATTGTATACACGATGTAATGTGTATTCTGAGCACGCTAATATGCAAAAGAAGTGCAATTGATATATCAAACCCTTTTTTTCAACAATACTGTAGCACACAGGTTGTAGCATAATACGCGGCATACTAATGTCCTGTAATATCTCCTTGGTTCAGTAGCTTTAACGAGCTCCTACAAGATCTCCCAGAATCCACCTTATCGAACAAAATAAAACGGACGTAATCTGAACAGCAAGTAGATAAAATCAACGTTCATTTTTCATCCATGAAATATTATTTTTCATTGGTTCACATTTTTCACCCACAATAATTTTTATTTTATTTTATTTTGTTTATAAACGAACGGGAAGCCCTTTATACAATTAATGTATACACATAAAAAGAAAAGGAAAAAAAAATATCAAATGACATA
Organism: Tetrapedia diversipes; assembly: GCA_033822845.1. NCBI lineage: Eukaryota > Metazoa > Arthropoda > Insecta > Hymenoptera > Apidae > Tetrapedia > Tetrapedia diversipes. The sequence goes on from JAOPTO010000923.1 coordinate 100,130, forward strand.
CATACGATTGAACTTAGCGTAAAAAATAAATGATGCGTGCGATAACTTATTCTACAATTAGTAATAACTTTAATCGATTAACCTTAAATAATTAAACGTTATACACAAAATATTCCCTCTACCTTCACCTTCGCCTCCACTGTTTCCCTCGAATCAAGCGATCTGTACACTTCCATCGTTCCATCCGCTCTCTACCAAAAATTTACCCCGCGCCATAAAACCACCCCTCTCTTTTAACCTAATCGACGAGAAGCAACGTCGCGTCGTGGAACAAGAACTCCATTAAATTTCCCAATTTCCAGGTTACCTCGAAACACATAACCGTGTAACACGCCGGGGCTAGCCGAGGGTGTCCCGTGTCGGCAATTAACCCTCTCCCCCAGGGGTTAATGCCTCCGCGTCGTCGCACGGAGGAAGCTGGCTCGATAACGAACTCGCGAAATTGAGTTCCGTTGGCGTGGCGCGCGCCCGATGTTCCTGTAAATGGAAATTGGTACAAGACATGGCGCAGCCATACTCAACCTGCGGCTCGTCAAGCTTTTATAGGCGGCCAGAGACGTACTCGTACCCGTTCATCAGGTAGACACTTTTTTAAACACCTCGACGATACATTAACCGTTTGAGTGCCAAGCGACGCGATCGCGCTTCTCCTGTTCTATATTAAAAACGCTCTAGGCTGCGAAGCCCATAATTACAGCAGGCTCGGTTTCTTTCGATGGGCGACTTTACGATTACCCTTCGGTCTTAGGTAAAAAAAAGACAAAATTCGAGTAATTTTATTCTTAGGAGAATGTCGGAACAAAACTGAATTGTAGGAAATATTTATTGCATGTAAACTAAAAACAGTGGAATCGCACTTTTTGGCATTTTTCGGCACAAAATCCGACAATCGACATCACGTCGCTCGGCAATTTTTGGTGAGGAAATGAAAAAAGCCCGTGGCACTGAAATGGTTAAGAGCAGCATGTAGAAATTATAAACCTGGTTTATCCGACACGGTTAAATGATTTATCTCAACATCAAAAATTATATTATATACACTAATCTTTAACCCTTTCGCTTCGGCAGTACGGCAGGACCGTACGGTCCGCCGAAGTGCCATCGCCGAAAGGAAGCGCACGCTAGAAATGCGTTTTTATCTTAACCCTTTGCGGACGGAGCAGTAAAGAAAATAGTTACGTCGCGCATTTGTATTATAAAAATACACGGCTAATATCATTTATAAATATTATAAATATATACGGCTGAGGCAGGGCGTGATGACCGACCACGGATTACGTCGTGTACCCATGGTCGATCCGATCGATCGATCGTTCCGGCGTGCGCGCAACTGGCAGAGCGGGCCGAAGGCGAGCGTAATTAATCGGCCGGTCGCGATCGAGCAATTTACTGAAATCAATCCCGGGGGACCCGCCTCGGCCTTCGATCGAGATTTATTCGTCAGGGGAACCGACGATCGGCTCCCGTTTCAGGGACAAGGGGGTTCGTTAACTCGAGCACGTTGCGAACTGTTTCGTTCACTGATTAATCCATTCGATTTTTCGCTGAAAGAAGAAATATATTAACGCCTAGCTAACCGAACGGGGAGATCTCCCATTTAGTTGTCAATCCATTATTTACTTTTGTTATTAGTTAGTCTTGAATTAGTATTGTTCACAGTTCGTCAAATGAATTTTCTGCTTTTTCAAAGTGCAATTTTTAATAAATTCTTAATACAGGATGGACGTGGCACCATGCGGTTAACTAAATATTAACCCTTTGCATTCGAGAGGCAACTGTTAGTCGTCTAACGATACTAAGTTCAAAAATTTTTAAATTCGAAATATTTACTAAGATTCGCCTGTATTAAACAGTATTTGGTTCAGTTAAGTAATATACTGAAATTTACATATACGACTATTTAATCTCTGAGCCTAACTAATGAAGAAACTAACTAAAGTCTGCAAACTTTCGAAACTATCGTTTGGTGACTAACAGTCACCTCTCGAGCGCAAAGGGTTAATATAACCTGGTTTCACTCTTCTTCTCTATGCTAATTACACTTAAGTCTCAGGAGAGCCTTGAATTAAACTATCACCAAACGGTTGCATCGAATCAACTGTAATATCTCTTGCACAAAGGAAGACCTCGATTAAAAATTTCCTTGACGGCAAAAGTGACCAAACAAAGGTGCCTCGTCGAGGAAGAACTTTTTTTTCTCGTCTCACGGTGACTTCGACGGTTCGCTTAGGCAGACGCCAGATACGCATTAGACATTTTTGCGCAGGCATACAGCTGGCGGAAGCGAGCAGAGCGAAATATGTCGCCGTTCCGTGGACTGTTCATTACTCGAACAAATTGGAATTCTGTTAAGGTAGCCATTGGCCATACCCGAACGCTGGCGTCGCGATTATTTACGTTGGCGTAAGTCACCTCGACGGGTGCGTTCTCTTCGTCAATTTTCGCACCGACGTCACAATGGAGACGCGTTCGTAAATTCGATCTCTTCGTCAATTTTCGCTCGACGTCACAGTGGAAACGCGTTCGTAAATTCGTTCTCTTCCGACATCGTTATTTATTATTACTATTTATTTATTTACAGATATACAACCTTTTGGTGCATAAAATATAATCGTGAAAAAACTATGCAAATAGAGTGGTATAATTTTTAGGTCTTTACGTTCAAAGTTAGCGAAAGGCGAAAAGAAATTTAATTAATCACTGAAATTATTTATATTCGTGAACATGCGGTTAAAATGTTAATTGTATACAATTTTATAAAATACACTGAAATATGTTTTGATTAAATTAATGCAAGATTTACTTGTTTGGTGGAATTCAATTTAATATTAAATTTTCCTTACACTACTTTCTCCATTTTTTTTCTTTGTGTAATCGACCCTAATTGTTCCTAGATTATTTCAGAATACTGTTAAAATTCCTATTCTACTTCTGACACCTTGAAAAGTTCCTCTGTTTTACTTGATAGTCGATCAAGTTTCTCGTAAACCTGAAATAATGTTTCTTAATCACTTGGACGTGCATAAAATAGTGAAACGAATTATCAGACGAAGAAAACAGTGTCTCGAGAAAAGGACGAAATTCTACACGACCCGAGGAAGGTATTATCGATCGAAGTCACAACCAGTCCCGATTCGATCTTCGACGACGGCGGGCCATCATCGGTTTGACACGTCCAATCAACGGCGTCAATTAAAACGGGATCGGAAAAAAAATTGAACTGGATCGACGGGAGATCGATGTAATCGGCCTGGTTACAATATGATCTCGATTCGACGACATTCGCTTTATTCCCTCGCGATGCTGATACGATCTACCTTTTCTCTCTCATCGTCGAGTTTTTATCGAACTGTAGTATCATACTGTGTTTAAGAAGTACCATTCTCTTTTTTTTGTCGGCCCGTTTAGCGCTTAATCGGAAATGTCGGTAGGTTTAAAATAGAAATAGTACGTTTAAAAAATCGGGGACCATGCAGGGTTATACAAAATTACAAAATTAAGCGAAGAGAGTTTTTTTTTACTAAATACACTACTGTGAATAAATGCGTAAAAATAATGAATACAATTTATTTATACAATAACTTTTAACACTAAAAACGCGTTGAAGTATGACATAAAAATATTAAACACACTGAAAATCTTTCTGCTACACACTCTCACTTTCTCTTTCTCTCTATATAAATATTATGTGTTAGCAAGATTGCTATTATCACACATTGATGCATGTACAAATCATATAGATCATACTTTGCTATACTCATTCCTGCTATAAAAATATTAAAAAAAAAAGATTTTTTTCAGTGATCTAAAGTCAATTGTGAATTTCTTCTCGTTTTAGCAGATTGTTCGATGGGGCATTTTTCCAAGCTAAATTTTCTTTCCCTTTTCGAATTACCATTAAAATTGCTGTCTCTTTAATAAACAAACGTTCCCACAACCTAGGATTCCACATTCTAATGGACCTACTCCAAAAATTCTAGACTCTGCGTCTCAATCCAGTTTCCTACAAGAAACTCACAGTCCCTCTCACAGTTCCACAGAATATAGTTTCCCCTCAGAAAAATAAACTCAGTACCCCGTCTCGTCATCCATCTATTTCAACATCCATCACAAGGGACACAGACTTTCCCACAACCTAGGATTCAACATTCTAATGGACCTATTCCAAAAATTCTAGACTCTGCGTCTCAATGAAGCCTGAAACACTCTGATCGTAAGCTTCGAACGTAAATCCAGTTTCCTACAAGAAACTCACAATCCCTCTCACGGTTCCACAGAATATAGTTTCCCCTCAGAAAAATAAACCCAGTCCCCCGTCTCGTCGTCCATCTATTTCAACATTCATCACAAGGGACACAGACTTTCCCACAACCTAGGACTCCACAGTCTAATGGACCTACTCCAAAAATTCTAGACTCTGCGTCTCAATGAAGCCTGAAACACTCTGATCGTAAGCTTCGAACGTAAATCCAGTTTCCTACAAGAAACTCACAATCCCTCTCACAGTTCCACAGAATATAGTTCCTTCTCAGAAAAATGAACTCTGTCCCCCGTCTCGTCGTCCATCTATTTCAACATTCATCACAAGGGACACAGACTTTCCCACAACCTAGGACTCCACAGTCTAATGGACCTACTCCAAAAATTCTAGACTCTGCGTCTCAATGAAGCCTGAAACACTCTGATCGTAAGCTTCGAACGTAAATCCAGTTTCCTACAAGAAACTCACAATCCCTCTCACAGTTCCACAGAATATAGTTTCCCCTCAGAAAAATTAATTCAGTCCCCTGTCTCGTCGTCCATCTATTTCAAGATCCATCAGAAGAGACACAAACGTTCTTACCAATTTGTTTGATCTCTCCTCGAGCACCACCTACTTCATGTTCTCCGCTCAGAGCGGTTTTCTCACGCGAGCGATTCGCAGCTAGCAAACGTGCATTTTACCGGCAAACAATTTCCACCGTGTCTTAATCGTCCTGCGGAGCAGCAACATTGTGCTCTTCTAGGCTAAGGAACGAGCCATGGAGGCCTATCACCGGGAAATACTGTAATTTTCATCGGACTGTGAGATGGAGGGAGACGGGAGGGGGGGGGGACGATTTCTGAATCGTCCTGGGACGTGATTACCCGAAGAACCTTGGAACACGATGCACACCCTGGAAATAAAAAGGTACCACCGTGCAACCGGTATCGATGAGCCGTCCACGATTTGCAGAAACGAAGACGTTCTGCGTTTCAATGGCCTCCTGGTAATGGTTTTTTGTTGAACTGGTCACAATATGAATTACTTATTAATTCTGGAGATTCGCCTTTAGGCGCGATGTGCGAGAGAACAATAGAACGTAAAATACTATCGAGCGTAAAAGGAAATCGCAAGATATTCTATTCGTTTTCAAATTATTCAATGGTCAATTAAATTGTCCTTCCCAATTGAATAAACCTTGTTTAAATGTCCCAACTATCAGTTTAAGTTCGTTATGTATTTTAATTTTTATTTATTTAATTTGCTTTAATTCATTCCAATTATTAATTAGATTGTGTTTTATTTATTTATTTTCTTACGCCATATTACGCCATAAAGGAATATTATCGTGAGACAATTCTACGTCATCAAGATATAAGACCCATTCCTGATCACACTTCGGATATAAAAGGAGGCCAGATCAACGGAAGCCAACTATTCAATTAAAGAAGAGTCAACGATCTGATTCGAGTCAACGGTCCAAGTACAATTCAAGAATCAATGAAAAAGTCTGAACTTTTGTAAAATAAATATTTTTTTTCAAAAACTCCTTGAAGACTTTTCGACCGTAACAATTTGAGTATCAGTTAGAAAAAATGTAACTGCGTTTCGATGGAATTTTGAAGAAGAGAAGAAACGTTTTTCGGGTTTGCCGGGATTTTAATAACATTTGTACGATAAAAAGTTATTGTTTTATTCGTTCGTAATATATTCTATTATAGTACTGGTAAACGAAAGCTACTTATTTTGTGTTGCTATGGAATAAAGAGATAGATAAACGTAAGAAAATAAGGAACAATTGTATCATTCTATTGAGTCGTTCACGCTGTCTGACCATATTCGCTCCTACTCCACTTAAAACGTCCTACATCTGTTTGAACGTCGAAAGAAAGGCCAACAGTTGGAATGAAATCGTGAATATGGGAATAATAAATGAACACAGATACAGATTAAACATAAATCAGAGTAACGTGAATGCAGATTAAGGTTTTGTTTACTCGTTCTAAAAAATATTACAGATTCTCGTGCTCGTAACACTTTCGTTCGTTCCGCTTACAATTAGCTTTCTTTGGGCCATCAAATGATATTTACCCGGGCACGCCCAGTTGAACTCGATTACTAACTTCCGCCGAGTTTCATTAACTTCGTTCGGTTAACAGGGTTGGAAAATCGATGACGTTGCCCTCGCGAGAATTAACGAACTCGTCTCGAGCGCACTCGTTCCTGACACGGAGGCGGCTCGGTTCCAAAACGATCCCATCCACCGAACGTTAATTACACTTTGCGTAAACAACCGGATAAAATGAAACTTTTGATCTCTGATTTAACGCCGTTCCACTTTACGTGCACCGTACACGAGAGGGTTTCGCGGAAATTCGCTTCCCCGAGGTGCAAGATCGTTTCCTGTCCGATCTTGAACCGCGATAAGTCGTAATTTGATTGCGAAACGAGTCTCTAAAGAAGAGAGTCGCTTTATTCCCATCCAAGAAATTAGGCAGGGAAATTTTATACACATTTCGACAACATCGTTTATTTATTAGAAAGCATTCAAATCAAATACAAATATGTAATTTCCTTGTGATGTAATATATAAATGCCCTGTAATTGCACTTTTTAATATTATTCACAGTTACATAATATATCATAACGTTTTATCGTTCAATTACAAGTTACTTTAATAATAGCAATCGGTAAGAGAGATCGCACAAAACAATTTTCTACGAAGGAACGATAAATTTGGAGCTGAAAGGGTTATCGAAATTCAGCAGCGACGAGCCTCTGTTCCATCGATAAATCTGGCTTTAACGATTCCACCGGTCGATCTCGCTCAGGGAATTCGCGATTAATAGATTTTACGGGTGTCCAGCGAGCGGACAGAGCTCTGGTCGGCGACACAGTTCGCCTGGTCGCGAAAAACGAAAAAAGGAAAAATCGTCGAATAGTGACAGGGTAAAAAGGAATGAGAGAAAAAAGAGAGTGGAAACGGAAAAAAAGCAAGCATTCCGGTGAGGATAGCGTGCTGCTTCACCTCGATGGTGATGGCCCCGTGATCGATGAAAGCCGATCGAACCTCGTCGAATCGATCGGGAATTCGCAGCGATTGTTCCGTTCCGCGTGAAGCGGCATTGTGCCTCTGAGAATACTGGATTCTATATTCTTTTGGGATGGGAATTCGGGCCGAAAAAAAGCAGACTTCTGTTTGTTAAAAATTGAATACAGAAATACTACGAAGCAAAAATTAACCATAAACCAGTTTTCTCTTAACGTAATTTCTAAAGGACTTCTTATTACAATCCAAGTCACATCTGGCATTTTATGTATATAAATAGGGATATTATAAATTAAATTATAGAATACAGGTTGACAGACCAAGGAAATTATATATTAATTAATAAATCAAATTACAGAATACAGCTAGACAGAGCAAGAAAATTACTTAGTTTGCAAAAACGTTCGTTTCCTTAGTTTCAAGCTTTTAAAATGGGTCGAACCGCCAAAATTGCAAAAATACAAACTATTAAAAATTCGACTTTTATCCGTTTATGTACAACTTCGATTTTCCACGGAACGCATAAAAATTCACGGTCCATCTATTAAGCTACGAATGATTTAAAAAAAAAAAAGGAACAGTACGAAAGTCGACGAAATACCGACGTCTCGCCAGCCACCCACCAACAATATAATACACGGTTCGCCGTCTAAATGACAAATCGCTGAAACAAGCCCCGCATTGTAGCGATCGAAACAAATCTGATATCAATAGAGACGCGTCGACCACCAAAGGAATCCCGTGTCCATTTTCCCTCCCCCCTCCGCCCCTGTGGACGTTCGTTTCCGTAAGGGAGGCTCGATCGTGATTAATCGAGCCCCGTGCAGGTTCCGTGTCCCCCTTTAAGGTGGGGCGGGGGACGAGAACGATGACAAATCGCGGTCCGCAAGACGATCCTTGCGACTCGCGACTCGACCCACGACGCTGCGGAACAATAACCTGTCGCCGATCACCGGCACCGATCGATAACTCATCGCCGGACACTCGATTTAACTCGACCTCCCGCCTCCTCTGGAGACCAGGAAGGATCTTTGGGTGTAAGGAGAATGACGAGACCGATACAGGCATTCCTCTACTTTCGTACATTTTCAAAAATGGAACTTTTTAACACTAGAAGTACCAGAGCAGTCAAAATGACAAATTGGTCATTACTCATAACAACTTTGTAAATTCACTGTGGTAAAACTTCCGAAATTTACTATGATTTTCTAAGAAAAGTATAAATAAAGATTAAGATTTAATTGTCGGTAGTTCTAGTGTTATGACGGTTTCCATGCAAATAAGTACGCTATAATTGTCCATAGTTTCAGTGTTACATGGTTTAATACTAGAACTACCGAAGCAGTCAAAATGGCCAATTGATGAGTATTCGTAGTAGCCTTATAAATTTACTGTGATAAAGTTTCCAAAATTTACTATGATTTCCTACAGAAAGAATAAATAAAGATTAAGATTTAACTGTCGGTAGTTCTAGTGTTAAGACGGTTTCCATGCAAATAAGTACGCTATAATTGTCCATAGTTTCAGTGTTACATGGTTTAATACTAGAACTACCGAAGCAGTCAAAATGGCCAATTGATGAGTATTCATAGTAGCCTTATAAATTTACTGTGATAAAGTTTCCAAAATTTACTATGATTTTCTAAGAAAAGTATAAATAAAGATTTGTTTTCTATTGTATTCAATGTATTTCATGTAATTTTCAATTTGATCTTTTCCATGCAAATAAGTACACTTTAATTGTCGGTAATTCTAGTGTTAAATGGTTTAATACTAGGAGCAGTCAAAATGTCCAGTTGGTGATTATTCATAGCAGCCTTATAAATTCATTGTGGTGAAGCTTCAAAAATTTACTATTATTTCCTGCAGAAAGTATAAATAAAGATTTGTTTTCTGTGTAATTTTCAATTTGATCTCTTCCATGCAAATAAGTACGCTATAATTGTCTGTAGTTCTAGCGTTAAACCTTTGCGGTCGGATGTCCCCTCTGAGGGGACATCAGACTTTAGCTATCGGACTACAATGTTGTTCCGATCAATACTTTAAAGTACAGTTTTTGGTGCATATTTTTTATACATCCTTCTACTTTCGAACGTTCAACATTCGTACAAAGTTTCACTAAAGTCCAGGTAATGAATTCCGAAACATCATCGACGCTGTTGATTGTTAATTTGCAAGGAGAACAAGTTTTATTAATACGCTCGAGAATCGGTAAGTTAATAGATAGGAGATAGTTACTTGTAATTTATATGCATAATAAACGTTCGAACGTTGATCCGTTGGTAGGTATAAACGATACGGGAAGATCCGCGTGCGTACGTTAAAGAAATTAAACGAGAAGCTGCTCGTTCCGATGGTATTGGTTCGCTAATTTATTCTATTTCGGGATGCACAAGCGCTTCGATTATTCCTTCCTTTCCCCCGAGGGAAAAACAACATTCAACGGCGCATGGTACGAAAAATGTGCAAGAAAATTGAGGAGTAACGCGGTGCGCAAAAGTGCAGCGGTGAATTTCACGATAATAATGATTAGTTAACGATAATAAACGTGTTCAAGGGGAGAAACGTTGTAAAACACGGATCCATCAGAAAAGCATAAAATATTCGTTGAATATTGATATTCATTTACGGCTTTTTGCGCGCGCGAATTTTTGCCCCGCCATCGGAAACTCCTAAGAAGCTGCTGCCTCTGCGACGTCCCCTAAAGACGTTATCTCGTGAATTCCCACCACCAGCGTGGCGCAAAAAACGAAAAGGCGAACCGGAAAATAAACGAAATAACCGGCATTAATTTAATAAAAGCTCGTCCCCGACCGAATCGTCGGGCCCGTTATCGGGGCAATTTCTGGTTAATCGGTTAAACGGTGTAATCACCGTTTCCGACGCGCAAGAAAAACGCGACAAGATCAACGCTACCTTAACGCGAGGCCCCTTATTTGATCTATCGGCCTGTGAAATCAGCGTGAAACAAACTGCTCGGCTCGGAAAAGGCGAATTCGCCGAAGGGCAACGGGGCGGTGGGAAGCAGGAGGAGGAAAAGGAGGAGGTGGAGGAGGAGGAGAGGAGGATATGGGGAGGGGGATGGGAAAAAGAAGATAGAGGAGGTGGAGGAGGAGGAGAGGAGGATATGGGGAGGGGGATGGGAAAAAGAAGATAGAGGAGGTGGAGGAGGAGGAGGGGAAGAAGGTGGAGAATGTGGAGGAGGATAGGAAAGAGGAGGAGGATAGGAAAGAGGAGGATGAAAAAGAGGAGGAGGATAGGAAAGAGGACGTGGAGGAGGTGTAGGTGGAGGTGAAGGAGGAGGAAGCGTGGAAGCGGGCTGAAATTGAACCGACGGAGGCTTCGACGAAGGGATTAATCACCGATAGGGTTAATAAAGAGCGGGCTAACGGCATCGTAAGCGAACGTTTAATTAGCCTTCTTTGCGCGGCCGCCTAATCAGCGTTGCGCGCCTCTCGTTCGCGGCTGTTCGCGCGAAAAACTCGTTAATTATGCCTGGCTAACTGTTCCTTTGACAGCTCGTTAACCCTTGTTTACCGAACGCGATCGGAGCGCCTTGCGTGGTTTTACGTAGGAAAAGGGAAAGAAAGCGGACGTTGGTACGCGACACGATACTTCGGACGACAGAATGAATACGATCGACAATAATTTCGCGGAGCTTTTGGGTTTATCAGCGTTGACGGATCTATCTTTAAGTATCCCCGAAAGTTATTTATGCATAGGACACGTTTTAAAAATACTAATGATTTTTAGTAAACGTTCTTGTAAGGAAATTTGTGTCTGCTCTTTTTTTAATTCTCAATCCTTGCAATGTTATTCTATTTTTTTTTACGAGGATTATAATATAATATAAGAATAATGTGTATGTTAATTTTTGTATTCGTGAGTTATAAGGACAGTGAGCTAATAAAATTCTACGATGGCTTAGACAAATTTAAGTGCTCCGTTAGGATTACGAAAATTGATCACAAGACACGAATTAATTATTTCAGGGGGAATTTCAAAATTAAATTTAATATTACAAAATTAAACGTGTAACGTCCTGAAATTATTCAAGCGATTATTCAATTTTATATTCGATAAGCTTGCAAAAATAAAAAGGTAACCGAAAATAACTGAAGTTACGAGGGACACGAACGCAGGTGATTGCACCCTTTCATCGGTCTCGCCATCGATTGAGCGTTCGAAGCTTCCGTGATGGCGAAGATTATTCGAAATTCCCACATCACCCGTCCCTTCCCTTCGCAGACAACCTGCAACTTCCGACTTGTAGCCGGCGTTATCAAGATCCGAGATGATATCGATACCGTGCGCCAAGAAAGGAGCCATGCATCTTACTGTAACGGTTGGAAAAAATCGATGGTTAAAATCGTGTCTCCCCGACGAACATTAGAAACCCGTGAAGAGGGAAAAAAGAAAGGAGGAACGAATTCCAGGCATTCTGCTGGCAGCCAGTTATTCATTAACCGATTAGGTATTGAAAGTGTCGTTAACCAATCGCCGTGTCGATGATCAAGAATGTTGCAGGAACCTGGAGAAAGTATTGATGTATGCGCGTGAAAAAATAAATATTAGAAATTGGGGTATTATATTTACTAAATAAACACACATTTATTTGAAATACTATGAGACTTTATTATATAGTACAAATAAGGTGCAACTTTGACGGAACCTTGCGAGCTTAGTCGTGAGATTGGCAAAACGCAGTGATCGAAATTCCTACAACCCCATCCGGATCCTTCAGTACCTTTGTTCTATTTCTTAACAATTTCGTACTTTTTAAAATGCCAGATTTGGCTTGGGCTCTTAGAAGAAGCCCTTCAGAAAGTATGTTAAGAGAAAGCTGGTTTATGATTAATTTTTGTTTCCTAGTATTTCTGTATTCAATTTCTAACATATAAGAATTGGAATTTTGTTGATCTGTACGTGATATGTTTAACTCAGAAGTCGATTTATTTTAGCTTGGGCTCTTAGAAGAAGCCCTTCAGAAAGTACTGATTTGAGAAACGAGAAGCAGAATCGATTTGTATTGCGAGCAGTGAGTAACGCGCGCACAATTTGTAAACTAATTTGTTCAATATCAAACTCAATTGAAAGCTAAGCAGATTTTGCCTTATATATCCCTACATTTCAATTAGCGAAGGCAATTTAAGCGAGGCTGATTGTGAGTCGGTCTTTTACCATAAAAATCGATGACACCTCGTCGTTCCGGCTGACGATAAATCTTTGCTCTTGCTGTTGCTCATTGAGATACACAAACGGTTAGAAACCAATGAGTTTGATCGATTTTTACACCGAAGAAACAAATTTACGCGTACAAATAATCATACTGTACGCAATCATATTTAATGACTATTATTACAATTTTGCTTTGAAAAAGTTGTGTGATCTCAAATTTGCAATTGCACTGTAACTCTAATTCAACAATATGATGATTACAACTCTACCATAAATAAAACTCTTTCATCCACTAATTGTAATTATAATTCTATCTAATAAGTATTATACAATTTCTAATACCCTAAAACACAATGCTACACAGCCTCAAATAAACAATAAACAACCACAAATTCTTATACAGAGCCTCAACCTCCCAATTTAATAATTTTCCATCACCAGCTGGTTCGCTTGGAAAACTCTATAAATTTCCCACTTCAATCACCAGAGCGGTGTTAAGCGAAGGAACGATCAACGACGAGATCTTCGCGCAGGATCTATCATCCTCCGCGACCGGTGATCCTCTTCCTTTTCCTCTGTCAATCGAACTCCCGTTTCTCTTTTTCTCCTCGTTTTCCAGATCCTTCACCCATCCCCCTCTCATCGTGATCTAGCACGCAATGAAAATTAATCCCGTTCATCAGCGAGGATCCGCTCGAACGAAACTGCGTGCGCGCAACTCGCAATTAAACGCTCGCAGCTCGCGCGATAATTAAACACCGCGATTCCTCGTTTCTCACCGGCAACGTTAGACATTTTTCATTCGTTGAGTCATATTTACTTAGCATAGAAATTAACGCATTATATAAATGGGTGAACATAATCGATGATACGGGAGAGGAGAAAAGAACATTTACTTATTTAGTTATTTAAGGGAAAAACGCTTTAGAGTACATGGGAAAAAATATGGTTTAACAACGCTAAAACTGCCAAGGAGTTCAAAATGACAAAAAAAAAATTATAATTGATATATATTAATTATAATGTATTAAAAAATTTATAATTTTTCATAGAAACAAGATAAATTTACTGTGGTGTCTACACATTTGAAAGTTTAATATAATAATTGATTATAATTATAATATATTAAAAAATTTATAATTTTTCATAGAAACAAGATAAATTTACTGTGGTGTCTACACATTTGAAAGTTTAATATAATAATTAATAATAATAATAATATATTAAAAAATTTATAATTTTTCATAGAAACAAGATAAATTTACTGTGGTGCCTACACATTTGAAAGTTTACTATAATTTTTACTATGATTGTTAAAATTTGTTTCCCTTATATTAGGTATTTCTTTCATACACCTTTCAATTTGATTTCTTACCTTCCAATAAATATCCCTTAATCGTTGGTAATTCTATTGTTAATTGTAAGAATTTAACCAACGCAACAATTGAGATTTAAAGGTAGCATGAGTGGAAAAGAAGGCGATGGATTTACCATAAACGTTTATAATCTTTAGAACAATGAACAAGACCATTAATTTCATTATACGCGAAATGAAGTCCACGTAAGATACGACGTTTCTCAAGCATAATTTCTCAATAAATTGAGATCTGATAGAAGTCGCACATAATTATGATCGTCGATTGCCATAGGACAACCCATAAGAAATGCGCGTAAACGTAAACCGTAGACGATAGTAGAGAGAAAGACGAATGAGGAGGAGGAGGAGGAGGAGGGGGGGATGTGCTGGATAATTCGATTGCGAGAGACAAACGTGTTTTTTTTTATAATGCGGGAAGAATGAAGCTGTCGACGAGGATTGTCAAACAAACATGCCTATACTCGCAAATAACAACTGGCGTCGAGTGGAAACGCGTGCTTGATTTACGTCCTTGTTTCGAGAATATGGCGCGACGAGAGAGCGGGAAAGCTCTGATGACTTTGAAATCCCGTTTTTATTGTGCATCGAAGAGGGAATGCACGGCGCTTTATCTTATTTATTGACATTTTCGTTGAAACGCTTTATTCTGTCTTTTCTATAATTGATGTTGATGTTTTCGTGAACATTACGAAAGGCTTTTAACACTAGAACTAACAACAATTACAGCGTACTTATTTCCATGGAAGAGATGAAATTGAAAGTTACATGAAAAGATACTGAATACATAGAAAATAAATCTTTATTTATACGTTCTGTAGAAAATTATAGTAAATTCTGGAAGCTTTACCACGGTAAATTTATAAGGTTGCTATAAGTAATCATCAATTGATCATTTTGACTGGTTTGGTAGTTCTAGTGTTAACACTTAGCCGACCGAATGGGGAGATCTCCAATTTTTTCCTTGACAAAGCAGTGCCATTCATTCTATTTGTTTTTGCTATTAGTTAGCCTTGAACTAGTACTGTTTATAAATTTTCCAAAATACAATTTTTAATCAATTCAACATCACCTTAGGACCAACTAATAACAAAAGTAAATAGAATCAATGGCACTGCTTTGTCAAGGAAAAAATGAGAGATCTCCTCATTCGGTCGGTTAAGTGTTAAGAAGAATTGTAAAACGATTGTTGATTGATCCAACTATTGGCGTCCTTTCGAGAAGGAATTCAGCTTTGAAACCTCTTTTGACAAGGTTTTAAACATTTAAATTTCACAAACAGTAATAATTTTTTTTAACACTGCTCTTATGACAGTAATAAAAATTGCGTTAGAATTCATCGAGAAAGGATTGTATAACGTTTTTCCTACTTTCGGAGAAAGATGAAAGGACTAACCGAAATCGCGTGGATTAAAATGTAAATTTTTTTTTTTGCCGAATCTACTGAGCGTTTATTAACGATTTTTTAAGTGGAATATCGTTTCACGCGCAATCGTATAATTTTCTTCTTCTCTTACGGAATTAGAAGCTAGAGAGATCTTCCTATATTATGTTCAGCTTTAACCACGAACATTTGAATTATGTAGGTTTCGAAGTTACAAAACGTGTTAATGTCAGAAGTCAGGAAGTAGGATGATCTAAACAGCGCGCGATTATAAGTCGGAGAATTCATCTTTCTATTTTCTACAAGGTCGCGACGCGAGACATACGATCAATGACTATTGCAGAAGAACCTTTACCCATAATCTTTTTCAGGCTCGCCAAAAGGGTAAAGGTGGCGAGAAAAGTTTTCTCTTCACCGATCATATATATATTTTTTTTTTTCTCGATGAAACTTTAAAGAATACTTTCGCGATTTTTAAGCGTAATCGTTTGACTAGGGATATTCATGCAAATTCACATTTTCATAAATGTGCCTAATTAACACTAGATTTACGGACATTTCTTGTATAACTATTTTTAGTATTCATATATTAACCCTTTGAGTACGGCAGACTTTGGCACGCACTGGCCGTACGGTACGGTACGAATTCACTCGCGACGTCCACTGGGTACGACGAAATTTTTCGTTTAGACATGCATTTCTGAGGGAGTATATTAAAATATTCAAAATACTAAAATTTATTACATTAAACGAATATTACTTGACGTGAACATTAATTTTAAGCTTTTCTTAGATAACAATATTTTATTTTCTTAAATAACAATGTTTAATAATAAAATTTAATAGTCAAGGGAAGTCAACATGTGTCGGACGCCAATAGGCGTCAACAGTAGTCAAAGGGTTAAGGAATAGGTATACATTAAAAAGAATTTGAAATTGCAATAAACTGAGAGAGAAATAAATTTGGGTATATTTGCATTAGTTCATCGATAAAAATCAGCAAAAATTGCTAGGAATAATGGTAAATATTTTTGCAAATTTTACTCATGAAGTCCGAAATCCGTCAAATTGACGGGTCCCGTAAACTTAGTGTTAAAGAAACGAGACCTGCGTAGAGACCATAATGTTTCCATTCTTTTTTCACTCTCTAAATTGTGCACATTACATTTATCGTGTACCTATTTCGTTTACCACAATTTTTTTCCAAACACGTACGCGTATCTATAAAACGATAATAATCATCGTTATCCTCGTTGATTTCACCGTTCCTATCGCATCTGTTGCCTAAGGTGTAATTATAATACCATTATTATTTTATTATTATCACCGTTTCTTTCGTTATGCTTAACATCGTTGCACACCTATTACACTTGTTTCTTCTGCTCCCTCTATTACTTTCATCACAACTTTTTATCGCCTCAGATACCGCGGTGAACGTTAGCGTCAGTGTCACCACCACTACCACCCTGGCCTCCATTACTGTGACATCGCCGTAGCCACTTCTATTACGGCCATTAATATTACTGTCATCGACCTAATCTTGCACTCTATCACGCTGCCATCCTTGCAGTCCTTTATTATTTTTCTCGTCGTTATCATCGCGGCTAACACTTACTTCGCCATCGTTACGATCTTCATTCCCGTTTACTATCAATCGTACAGTTTTTGTTAATTCGATCACTCTTCTCGCTAACGCTCGCCCCTGTGGATCTGCTAAATCCGGAACGAGATCACGAAACGATATACAAATTAATTCGAACGAAAACATTATGGTGACCTTTATCTTATTTCTTTCATTCTTTGTACACCATTGGACGATCGTCTTTAGCTTTTAAAGACGAAACATAAAATTGACAATCCTCAAAATTCAACTTTCAATATCTTCTTGTAATACATAGCAAACATCGTCGAAGTCAATAATTTTCAAAAATAAGAAATGCAATTGATAAATCTCAAAAAAAAAAAAGGAACGACAACAAAGCACCCTAACGTTTACAGGGTGAGATACATTCTCATTCTAAAACTGAAAACCAGCTGTTAGATGACACCTATTTAATTTGAATAACAGAATTTTTGGTAAGAGTACTCTTGCCAGAGATTAAAACAATATTCAGATAAGATCTACCACGCTTGAACTCTGAGCTCACCGTAAAACTTCGCGCAACCTGTCAGGTATCAACATCGTGACCTTCATCCCTGCGACCTTGACATTCAAGGTCTTCCACCTTGGGCCGGTTCCTCGCTCACGATTTCCTCGCGCTGCCAGAGCGCGGATGAGCCGCGGATCGATAGATCGTTAGACGTTCGGTGGCCGCGAGGACGAGCAGACACCTCAAGGCTCTCTCTCTCTCTCTCTCTCCTCCCTCCCCCCTTCGCCCTCTCTATCTCTACCTCGCAACTCTTCCAATCCACACCCTCTCTCTCTCTATCCATCTCTCTCTTTCCTCTTTATCTCTATCTCACCACTCTTCCAATCCACACCCTCCCTTTCCCCCCTCTCTCACCTTTCCCTATCCATCCATCCATCTCTCTCTCTTCTCTCTCCTCCCTCTCTATCTCTATCTCGCCACTCTTCCAATCCACACCGTCTCTCCCTCACCTCTATCTTTATTCCAACGATGATTATCATTCGCAAAGGTGACGTCACTTTCGACGGCCTCGGTCATACCGATGGCTTGTAATTCCGATTTCAATGAAACACCGCCACTGCCGCGCGTTTTATCGCCTCCAAGCGGGGAGCACGATCGTTCCCGAACGCGAGACCACGATTGCAAACCGTGAACAGGGTCGTTAAGATTGTTGTAAAAGTTTGGCCGCTGCTTTCGGGGCTTTAATAGGGTGTCTCGCGACTGCGAAACGACACGATCTTGCTTGCCGGTGGTTTTTAAAACGTTGCCAAGATCTGTGCAAGTGAGTTCGTTCGCTTGGATTATCGTTTCAGCGAAACGTTGCTGCTTTGTTTCATTTGCAGGCTGGAGTTTAAGTGGCAGGGACGAAGTTGATCGATCGATCGATTTGTTTGTTTCGATATGGATAAACAAATTGATCGATGTTTAAGGGTTTCTTTGAGTCACGACGTTGTAAATTAAAGTGTTTTCTCTGAATTCTCCTGTCTCAGATTGGATAGGAGTTTATTAACATTTAGCTAACACACACTGTCCGTCGCGTATTAAGAATTTATTAAAAATTGTACACTAGCTTAACAGTAACTAATAATAAGAAAAGTAAATGGAATCAATTGCAGGGCCCTTGTCATGGAAAAAATGGGAGATCTCCCCATTCGGTTAAGTCCCTTTCAAATCCTCGTTCCAATTACTACAGTTCCACCGATAAATCTAATTCAGTCCACAATCAGCCGAGGCCTTCAGCGCCCGTGACTCCCAATCAATCCACGGCGCTCATTAAGGATCCCCTTGGAATCCTGTCGGAAGATCCTCGACCAGCCAAGCCGAGAGGCAGAAAACAGTCATGCTGAAAGTTCTAGGCGAGCCCCAATTAAGACGTAGGCTCGCGTTACCAAATAAGATCAAAATTGAATTAAGACGTCGCGTCTCGCCGGTAATGAAACTCGTCGAAAGGCGCGCAGCTGCGATCGAGCTGTTCGCGTTCGCGGAGTCCTCCAGGTTTCCGGAATCCCGCGGCCGAAACGGGACCATTTTTCCTTTTCGAGGCGACAGCTCGTTCATCGATCGACGGATTCGCTGGATCCGAGTGATTAACGAGCGCATGTGTCGACGATTCGCTGGCAACGGCTGCTCGTCATTGAATTTAACGAAACGAGCGAACGATCGTACATTGTGTTTGCATTCGCAGCTGCATCACACGTGTCACTTCTTGTGTTCTCTTGGATCCTGTGATCCAGCAGAGAAAGAATAAATAACTTATATAATTTCCGTTTTATTTATTATCTGAGTCCGAACGATGTTCTATTAAAAAAAAAAAAAAATGACCGAAAATGTCCCTCTGTTACATTTGAGTATGACTGTAGGAATGTGATCGAGTGGGTACGATTTTGGGAAAATGTGGAAGAGTACACAAAGTGCATTCTGAGATATTTAAAAAATACCACCGTTTTTATACCGGTCGTATCATTTTATTTTGTGTGTGTATAGGTCCTTAAAGACTGGTCTGTGAAAATATTTTGTGGCAATAAACCAGCCCGTGGCCCAAAAGATGTTGGGGATTGCTGCTGATATCCATATCTGCATGGAAAGGGGATTAAAAACACATTCTCTTGAGCATGAAGGGGTTAAGATTGATTTTTGGTGTCATTGAGATGAGTGAATTCGTTGAAAGCCTGAACCTGAATCTAATCTGAACCTAACCTGAACCTAACCTTAATTCGTTGAAAGGCGATTGTGTTAATTATTGGGATTAGAATACTCTTTTTTTTTTGGATAGTTCTAAAGTTTTATGAAGAAATACCCTTTGCGCATAAGTGAGGATGACAGCGTTCGCGAGGGTGGTGCAGTTTTGTATAATAGTTTTACAATAGTCAAATTTCTTTTGCAAAAGTTAAATGTCTGCTGTTCCATTTTATAACGCTTTTTTAAAATTTGTAAATTGTACTTTGAAAGTTTTTGAAGAAACAGAAAAACAAATATGAAATTTGTTGCTATCACGTGTATCAGAAGTTTACATTATCGTTGATTCACTGAAATTAATCATATTATAGTTAATTCTTATCGTAGCACCAAATGTTCGATACTACCTACAATTTATTATTCTTCTCACTATTTTTCACTCGCCTACGCAAGATGTGTGGATCCTTTCTAATTCGCAGCAAACGTAAGGAAACTATTCTCTAACGTCCTTGAATGATAATTTCATATGCACCGATTCGTCGGCCTAAACGCTATTTCGGGACCCGTTCAAGGCGTTCTCGACCGCTTCCTGGTCCAGCTATCAAGGACGTTACGCGTCGTTCGCGACGGCTTCGTAAAAGAGAGTTAATCGCGTCGGGATGAGCGTTTGCCCGCGTACGAACGGATTGCGAAATCCCACGAAAATTCGCGTCATTGCCGCGATGACGGCACGGGGCCGTGTTTGATAGCGGGAAGCAGTTGTTCGGAACACGTCCGCTTCCTAACAACGCGTGGCCTCTCTTCTGTTTGAGAAGACTTTGCTCCTCGAGGAAGTTAGACGCCCGTCACGTCTGGCAGTTCGTCGATGACTTCGGAAATTGAACTGCCGGGGGATCAGAGGTCGAGGAGTCGCTGAACAAAGGATGAACGAGCAAACGGAAGAATTTCATATGATAATTTAACCCCTCGCGGTTCGTAATTATATTCATAGCGCAATTCTGCGAGCGACAGTGAAATACGTTGAGAGCGAACGACACGCAGGGGAAACGAGAAAGATTGGTTGGTAAACGTTTTATCGATACACGTAGTTCACTGTGAAACTATTGTAGAATGTGTCTTATGATTACGATTATTATTATTATTTTTATTAATGCGATCAATAGCAAAAGTATACAATACACGGTAAATCCTTGTTCCGTCAGAACGGTATTCTAAGACATAAATGTGCTATTATTAAAAGAAAAAAATAAAGGACCAGAAAAGGAGCCGTCAGGTATTGAGATACGAGGTTCGAAATATTTAATCATTGACCGACGGAAGCTACGACCAAACTATATTTCGAATATAACATACAAGAAACGAAGACCAATTAATAATTAGAATGAGATATGTAAATTACCCTTGAAGCTGTTGACATAACATAAAGCATTGAAAAAAATTCCTCAATACCTTTTTTATTTTTACTTAAAAGAAAAACACCCATGCGACCTCGTTTAAGGGTTAAAAGTTTACGAATCGACTCCTTCGGCGTATTCAAACTATCATATCAAAATCAAATTTCAATATTGTATAATATCCGCAAGTGTACCATATTATGTATCTAATAGGTTTTTTTATTCAAATAAATAAATAAATAAATCTCAGTCACGGGGAAACCGACGATTGTTCTCGTGTCCCGAACCGCTCATCCTTGCAAGGACGTTCATGTCCCCGCTCTACGGCGAGCAACACGGCCGTAATTGCTGCCGTTTAATAGCGCGTAATCGTTACTAATCGACCGCGAACGCAATCGCGGCATGCGCCACTTTATTATTACGACAGTCCAGAGGATAAGGTCCCCGCGCCCATTTGTTACGGGCTGATTGTGTCCAGGCTCGCTACGTACCGCACGCCAGCCGCACTCTGGACGCAGACGAGCGATTTCTTTTTGACGCACGCTCGTACGTCTTCCCTGCGTACGTTTTATCAATTAAAAAACGATACTTACTTCCGGATCGAAGGTTACGCGAAATGGTCTGAAAACAGGGGAAACTATTCTTCGTTTATATTTTGTACAGAAAATGTAAGAAATTACGAATTGGTTGTTTCGATCGTTTTCAGTCAGCTTTAGCGACAGTTCGATTTTCAAAAGGACGATTAATTTTTATTTTCCAATTCGAGATCGCTACTTCGTAGAATTTTCTCCCATAAAACGTAAGACGAAGGCAGCACGACAAGAATGCCTATTTACTCGTCAAACCACGTAATATACATCTCCCTCGACAAAGTCAAGCATATAGGGTAAGGTTGGTCAAGTCGTACCCCTTAAGCAAAAATCCGTATAAAACTTAGGATTTATCAAATAAATAGAAATTAACACTAGATTGCCGGATGTTGGGTATATACCTATTTCGCCTGAAGCGAGTCAATTTGACTGAAACGTGAAAATTGAAATTTAAAAAAAATATAAAACTTTATTTAAAATAAAGCTTGTTCAAAACAATTTTTACATATACATGCTTTTTTTCAAAACACATTTTCCGCAGATTATTTTATTACATTTAGCACAAACACCCATACTTCTATTCCTTTCACAAGATACTTGAACTTGACAGAATCATAAGTGAGTCAAATGGACTCACTCCGGCAATCTAGTGTTAAACGCGTTGTTCAAAACTTGTGTAAATATTGTTGTTATTTATTATAATGAAATTGGTAGAACATCTGACTGACTCAAATGTATATTTGTTTGTGGTTGTATACGTTGTAGTTCGTTCAAAATTCAAGTGGTACGACTTAAAGCAACCTTACCCTATAATAAAGCGACTTCAAGTATCCAACACATTCGGTTCGTGCTTCACACGGACGAAGCTCGCGTCGGCGGTGGTGCAAAAATTTGTATCAATTAATTTTCTCACGGCGGGGCGTGACTCTTCGCTTCTCTTTGCTTCTCTTCGCTCGTGACTCGTTACGCCAAGGACCCGGCCTTCGAGCTGTATCCTCTGCTTAATTCTATCCGCCGTTGCGCGACATCACACACAGGGCCTTATCCTCTCTCTCTCTTTCTCTCTCACTTTCGCCGCCTTTGTGTCCTCCTCGCGTATACCCGTTCCCTTATGGCGATGAAGACGAAGAAGAAGATTCTCGTAACCCTTCAGGGACGTTCGTTCTGGCTTCGCTCCTCTTCTTCTTCTTCTTCGAAATTTCTTACCGTGGCGCTACCATCAGAGATCCTTTTGACGCGCGGCTGCTCTCGATGGGGTGTCGCCGGTTTTTATGCCACGCTGTTCGAGGGACATTGGTCCGATCCTTTGAGCGCGAGCCACGACCTTGGGGGTTCTCGAGAATTCGTCGGTGGACGGAGGATTTATGGAAGAGAACTATTTAATTGGCTGTGTCTGAAATATTCGCTGAGTTAACGACAAGGTTCCTCGCGGCTTTTACGATACTCTTCGAGGTTTTTCATTGCACCGATTCGTTCGTTCGATGCTGATATACTTCATGAACAACTTTTAGAGGTGGTACTTTCTATTTTGTGAGGTTTAAGTAAAACGTTTAAGTAAATACGAGGCTGAAACGCTACAGCAATCACGAACGACCTTCTCGTGTTGTTAAAATATAATTGCGAAGAGCGATCGAGTCGAAAGAACGAAGATTGTTTCAGAGGCGCGAATCACGAGTACTTGAGATGACGCTAGGCTGAGGAATCTTTGGTGGACGGGACCGAATGAGTCCAGTAAAAGCGATCGAACATGGCAGTGACGAAGAACACAGTGTGAGAGCGTCAAGTTCGGGAATTATAAAATTAAGCACCTTTAATTATTAAACGCATCCATCTGCAACATTTTAACTTCCTTTTCATTTCGTCTGTGATCTCACACAACTCTATAACGTACTCTCAAAAATTCAACAAACCGAACTGTTATAATTGTTAATTACCAGGCTCTAATAATAAGCAACAGCAGAATAACTAGGTGACATACAGCTGACAGAAAAACATTTGGGCTCTCAGATAGCATCATCAAATGAGTTAACATTATAACTACCGGCGGGTTAGGTTATACTTACTAGGGTCACGTTCACCCAAGATTCCTCAGTCGCTCAGTTTTCTCAAGTGCTCATCTTTCGCACCTTAGAAACACTCTAGTCCGGTGTTTCCCAACGTGGGGCCCATGCCCCACAGGGGGACAATTCGAAAATGGACTCTATACATGTTTTGAAATTTTACTTACTGTGTTTTGTTAACAATTTCATAGTGATTTCTTCCTAGAACCTATCATTTACGTTCCTTAAGTGAACAAATCAATTTAAAAAAAAAAAATTATGTACGTTACATAGGGGGGGGGGGGCATAAAAACATTAGAAAGGTTAAGGTGGGGCATGACACAAAAAACGTTGGGAAACACTGCTCTAGTCCAACCAATTCTACGTTTACACGACTATCGCTCAACTCAACCATTCTTCACATTTTCCTAAACTCGCATCCACTCGATCGCGTTCCTACATAACGACTAAGACGCTCTTTATTTTACGAGAAGTCATATTGACTCCTTCCAAACGCTGGACAAATCAGCCCAGCAATTACCAGCAACGTGTAATCCGTGCGATTGCTCGGCGAGCCAAAGGGGCCGGCCAGCACCAGCGGGGGCACGTACAAATGCATTTCTCACGATCCGCGTTGCGTCCAGCACCGGTGTCCGGTACCCAGGCTTGGTCGTGGTGCTCGTGCAGCAGCAGGCGAATCGAGCGAAAGGCCCGATTTTTCCCGGCGTGGACCAGGCCACACGGTGGTTCGTGGTAACGGGGAAGGCGCGAGGGGCCGCCCCCCTTCTTCTAGCTGTGACGGCTCAATCGCGGTTCAACCGACGAAGAAAATGATGAAGCCCCCCGATAAAATTCATGAGCGTGGCCCGCGGAGGTGAGCGAGCACGCGAGCGATTAGCATAAAGGAGTCTCATTAGCAGCGGCGGTTCTCGCCGAAATGTCAATGCCTGGGGCAGGCCCTAAGCCGTCCTCAGACCAGGAACCGCGTCTACGGTCCCCCCTCGACCTTCCAACGGAAAAGGGCCCGGTTCGTGGCCGTTCCGCGAATATCGACGACGGCCATCGTCCCGGGCCCGTCCACCGACTATGGTCGCAAGCGCGCTTCTTAACCTAACGTAAGCCAGCCTAGCCTAACCGCGGGGCAACCTTTGCTCCCCTGAAGAATCGCGATTCCACGGATGGTCGTTCGCGTGGACGAGGGGGAGAGGAGCCTAGATAGGAGCTGAGATTGGTGGAAGTGAATTTCGCGATGAATTTCTTCGATTGATCTGTTGTATGCCAACGCATAGTATTATCTTAAATTAAGACTACCCACTTATCCGTAAGCATCCTAAAATCTTTCACCCGACAACCGATGATTTCACCCTCACGAGTCATCTTCGAACCTTGCTCGTAACATTTCATCCCTTACTGACCACTAACCCAAGATAATCCTTACCTCCCCATTTTAAAATTTATTAAAGCTTCGAATTCTCCCTTGAAAAAAGAAGGAACAGTCTGGACCGTATTAGGACGTACATGTACACCAAAAATACAAATACTCCGACTGCGAAATAAAAGCTTTCGTCCTTTATTTCGCACGACGTTGCATATTCTTCATTATAATCTGCAACCTACAGGTTGAAGTTCAGGTTGAATACAACAATAATTCGTTTGCAAAGTGAATTTGAAAAGTTGACGAGATTCCTTTAACCCCCGGTTGTAGCAATTGTTTTAGACTTTCGAGGAAGAAAGGTAGATCTTGTTTCGCGTAAAGCAATATAAAAGTTTTAATTTTTAATCATTTATTATCCTTCAACCTATTTCGATAAACGTGCAACACGCTTCTCCCGGTGAGAATTAAGAAGCTTTGTCACCGTGGCAACAAAGACGTTCACCCGGCAACCCAATCGAACATTCCAGCGGGCAAAACCACCACCTCGACAAGCTTGTCTCGTTATTTTCCCCCATACGTCATAGGCTAACTCCCGTTCGACAAAAAATATCGTTAGGGCACATGCAAAAACGGCCATGCTTGTAGCGTGTGGTAATAATGTCAACGAGGGGAAAAAAGCGAAATGTCCCGTGGCTAAAGGAATTCCGCCACTTGGAAAGGTCACCGGGCGCAAAGCTCCACTGGAATAACCCGTTTCCGTTCCGCGTGTCGAACCCCTCTCTCTCTCTCTCTCTCTCTCTCTCTTTCTCTCTGTTTAACTCGGATGCATGCATGCGCGTTCACGACGATGTTCAAGGGTGAAAAAGTCACGCGAGTACCGTAACAATGAGTCGTCATGGGAAAAGGTGGCCTTAAGACGGCGTCGAATGGACACTAATCGCAAATACCCGGCGGCGTAATCCTGATGAGGCTCTGGCTGTTGTTTGATTCATCGCCTAGGCCGGCACTTTACTCGCCGCTCGGACCTTTGTCCCTCTCTGTCCCAGTTCATTTTACATAATTCATAATCGAAATTGCCGCGCGATCAGCCGGAACGAGCGACTCGTGCGAGTGTTCCGCGGACATCGAGGAGGAACACGATCGTTGAACACCGTTCGTGAACGAAGCGATGATTTTTGTAACTCGAAATTCTTATTACCGTAATATTTTTATTTGTTTCGTCACGGTTAATCTTTAATTAGCTAGTTCTTTAAAATTGTAAATTACGTAGGAATGCGATCGAGTGGATGCGAGTTTGGGAAAGTCTGAAGAGTGCTCGAGTTTTGCGATTGTCGTGTGAACGCAGAATGTGGAAGAAAGGTTTTTTTAACTGTGAACGTAGAAAAAATGTGATTCTGAACGTTGAAATGAATAAGTTGTAAAGTCGTTTAAGTTTGTTGGGATAGACGCTTCGCGAATATTCGAGGGATGTCTGCGAGCAGACAATGCGTGGAAAAAGCCAAATTGAAGCCACTTTCTTTTTTTTTAATCAATTAATTAATCTACAACGAGACGTTCAAGGTGACAGGCAGCCATCACGATCCAATCACACGCATTCAGAAGTTTTACATTTTTATTGTCCATAAAGTTTCCTAAGCAAAATATCTCTTGTGTTATACTAATTTCCATCAAAGTTGTTACTATTAAATTGTTTAGGTACATATACTATTAATATTCTAATCACTTCACTTTTATTTATTCACACCTGAATCGCATCTTTCGCTCTACTAGAGTAATTAAAACAGAATTTTCCTATAATAATGCTTTAGTGTTTGAGTTTTGTCAGCGATGGGAGGGTGCATCTTACCTTTAGAGTTTGCCCAAGCAATTTGTCATTTTATGTGCGTTTATATTGGTTCTGTTTGATGGAGTTCCTTTGGAAAGGTGTAGAAAGTATGTATATGGATTAGCATAATATAATTAATGATAAGAAACGCGAAGTCAATTCTATTAACGCGTCTCGGAGGATTTATTGAAAGAGAGAACAGATAGTTAATTACTACAATGTAATAAAATAGTATCGCGTAATTAGGTGCAGCGAAAGAAGGCATACGTGGATGACCCAAGAGGTTGTTAAGAACAGGCACGGCAAACACGTAATTACAACAGCACGGTAATAAAAATTCTATAATAGCGTTATAAAAAATTCAATTACTTTAGATCCATAAACAATTCAAGCTACGCTTTGAAAATTATACATTAAAAGAAATAAATCTTTCAGACTATGTCGCAAACATCGATATAAAACTGTACGTTTGCATGATAAACATGATTTGTAGAATTTCTAACATTTCACCTATGCTACGCTACATTACGTTAATTAATAAAAATCTAACTGAAGACCACTAATAAGAAAAATGAAGCACTTAACGTTAATACTAAAATTCGAAGACATTTACAAATTTTTAGTTTATTCTAATCAAAGGTAACCGTTCGATTATTCGAAGATTCTTTCATCCGAACAGTTTTGTCTCTCCGTTACATTAGTTCGTACAAGGGAGGTTCTATTGTACACCTATTAATTATCAACCCTTTGAACGCTGAATTGTGCAACGTTAAACGTGTGTTGTGAACCGTCCACTTTTTACGACAAAGAACACTATTTTATTAACCCTTTGCTCTCGAAAGGCGACTCTCGGTCTTCGAAAAATTCCCGATCCGGAGCGTTGAAATTAAAAATTGCCAAAATTAACTTGCAGTGAAGTTTATTCAGTTCGTATAAATAATAATGTAAATTTTAAATGTGATTATTCGCATTCGAATATTTGTGAAAGCGTGTCATTTGATCACTGATAATGGTCTCCCGAGTGCAAAGGGTTAAATTATACAGCCTTCATAGTCCACATTGAATCTTGCGAGAACCCATATATACGTTCGTAGCACTCAAAGGGTTAATAATAATAATAATAATAATAATAATTTATAATAATAATAATAATAATAACACAAGTCTATTAAAATTATGAAATGTTTTAAATTTAGAAAAAAATAACGAAACTAAAATGAGGTTTTCTGGTTTAATTGGTAATTCTACATTTATATAATATAATAATTGTATAGTATCTTTATAGTATTAAAAGTTATTAAGTACTGCTTGTTAATCGTTACACTTTTATCGTATCTTTGGCAATTTATATCGAAGTCCTTGAAGTCCTGCGAGCTTGAAAACGGATTCGCTTCTGATTAATCAGCGAAACGCGTGCATCGTCAACGAGACGATGCTTCGTCTTCTCATCAGGATCGATTTCTGATTAAATAGTGGCGCGCGTACGTGGAACGGAATTTGTTTATGCAATTTCGACGATTCTTGGCCGCTGTTTAGCTTCCAATTAACCGACGTGATTCATCCGTCACTGACAGCGACGATAAAGTCTCTAAAGAATTGTCCTGGCACAAATTCAGAAAATGTTTCTTCTCTTACTCACGATCGATTTCGTTCGTATTAGCTTCTAATTGACGACGGTACATGCACGTCTGACACGATGAAATACTCGAACAGTTACTTCAGCTTCTTTTGAAAGCGTTATCTGCTCTTCGTTTGGGCTCGTTCTTAATTAAACCGGAGATACACGCGGCCCGATAACACGTGAAACGTTTGAACCGTTATACATTTCAATCTCAACCTTGCTTGAATTTCCACGTCCTTTCACATTGTCAACAACGAGTCGAATAAAATAGCTGAGTAATCGTATTCGTTTACTTCGTTCGCTTCGACGCGATCTCAAGAACGCAACCAGGAATTCAACATGTTAGTTAGTCTTGAAGTCCATCGGTTTAGATTCGGATAAATACCGTTCAAAGAATCGCTTGAAAACATCTTTCGGTTTTATTTGGCTATTTGAAAATTGTAAACAGACATAAAAAGTTTTATTTCATCAGAAATTATTATCATCACGAAAATTCTATTTCGCCACTTCAATTCATTTTCCAACGAACAATCACTCGCGCAAGTCAATTTTGCTATTCGGTTTTATTTGGCTATTTGAAAATTGTAAACAGACATAAAAAGTTTTATTTTATCAGAAATTATTATCACCACGAAAATTCTATTTCGCCACTTCAATTTATTTTCCAACGAACAATCACTCGCGCAAGTCAATTTTGCTATTCGGTTTTATTTGGCTATTTGAAAACCGTAAACAAACATAAAAAGTTTTATTTTATCAGAAATTATTATCACCACGAAAATTCTATTTCGTCACTTCAATTTATTTTCCAACGAACAATCACTCGCGCGAGTCAATTTTGCTATAATACGAATCACAAATCACTTCGTACCGTTCAACCCTTTTAACCCTTTCGCTTCGGCAGTCTAAGTCCGCCAAAGTACCATCACAATCGTTGTACCGTAAAACAATCGTTGCTCTAAAGTAACAAGTGTATAGTGCGTAACAAAAAGATGCATCCATTTGCATTTTCGATCTTCTTAACTTTGATACTGTATATTTTATTTCACTGAAACTCATCTCAGTATTTAATAAAAACGCTGGGTGTCAAATTTATTTTTGCGCATTATTGTTTAAGTTTTATTTATAAGATTTTCAAACAGACTTAAAGAAAATTGAAAATATGACTTTATTAAATTAGGTATTGTCCGTTTTTGTCGATGACCTTTTGCCATGTTTCAGACAATGTCATAATTCTATGTTCATAAAGCTTCTAATCTTTACCAGCAGAAAACTGAATTAAATGAGATTTTACATCATCAACGTCATTGAAAATTTTGATTTAAGTAATTCTGTATGGAACGAAATAAATAAATGAAGCCTTTCTTTCAACGCTTCATCCCCATATAATACGGCACACAATTTCTTGTATGCTTGCAGTGCGTTCCTGCCTTTTCGGAAATACAATAAAGTACGTATGAAATGTGCGTTTTGTTCTTTTTTTATTTTCAAATTAGGATGAAAACGAAATTAAATAAATAATCGATGAAATTTACTTACTAATTAAAGGTGAAAGTTCAAGCAACAAGAAGACAATATAGGTTAATTGCTTTGAACACGTTGACGAAACGGAAGAATGTGCTAAAACCATTTATCGACAAAATCCGCAATCATTTAGTTGCCAAGCCAATATTTACAACATGCCGGATACATCCCGGCGCTCGAAGCGAAAAGGGTTAAATTATTCTGCGTAAAAAAAAAAAAAAAAAAATCAAACGAACAATTTGTTCGTCGAAACGACAAAAACATGCCTACTCTGCATCCGCGTGAATCAACAAATCGCCTCCGAACGACGATCATCCGAACCCGCCGGTGACTCGAAGCAACAATTTCCTCGGCAATCGATCACCGGGTGATCGATGGCATTCCGTGGGCAGGTATCTAAACAAAACAAATTCGCTTACCCCTTTGCACGCGCACACAAACGCACACACACACGCAAATACGTATAAGCGTGTCATCGCTATAAACAAGACTCTCTCGTGACCACGATTTATTCGCAATCGCGCAGCGTTCGGAGAAAGGGTTAAGGTCGACGCGGAGGAACGATCGCGTAATCGTTGAACTATTCTCGTTACGTCATCGACACGCGAAATCCTGGTTGGTGGTCTACCGATAATATCGAGCGAATTCCGACTTTTTCGCGCGAACATTGGAAAGTTTATTCGACGAAGTTCGACGAATTCTGGGCCACAGATTCCGAAACTCGAGGCTAACGAATCGTTATCTCGGTTCGCGCACCCGTTTCCGGCTTATCTACGCTGTCAGGAAATTCTTGGGCATTACGCGATAACCGAGATTCCTGCTGGATTCTTTGGAAGTGCTTTTTATCAACGGTTCAGAACGGTTAATCGCAATTAAGACCGACATTTTTCGGCAACTTTCAGCTTTTTACGTTCGACTGAAAAAGCTTTTGAGATGTTTCACAAATTTTTGATAACACAAGAGCGTAAATATCTGTATATGATATTGTTTACATTCATATTACACATTGATATTTCTTTATACTTATTGGGAATGGGGTTTAATATTGCTAAATGAAATAAACTCTTATTTGTGAAATAATACTTAGATAGTTCATTGATACTTTTATATAGCACCTAGCGAGTTTTGTCACAAGACTAGCAGAACGCAGTGGTCGAAATTCTTACAACCCCGTCCGGGTCCTTCAGCCCCTGCAGTTCTGTTTCTAGATGTTTTCGAACTTTCTAAAATGCCAGATGTGGCTTAGCTTCTTGGAAGAAGCCCTTCAGAAAGTACGTTAAGAGAAAGCTGGTTTATGGTTAATTTTTGCTTCGTAGTATTTCTGTATTCAATTTCCAACAGTACTGTAAACAATTTTAAGCTGTTAATTACGAGAAGAAAATATCGTTTAATAAAATACTTTATTTAAATTTTTATAATGAACGAGAACGAGAACATGACATTGACAAAACACACACAAACAATCACTTTCGCTATTTTTAACATTCTCTTATTTTTATAACCATGATATACATAAATCATACAGATCATTCATCACCACATTCGAACCTTAAGATCTATACACAATATATCTTTTACATGCTTTCGCCACACTCATCCATCCATACAACCATTCCTCACTCTCGTACCACATATTCCATGAACCAATAAATATTCATAAAAAGTTTACGACACATGGAAGGATGAACCTCGACGTTTAGCGATACGAAAGGTTCTTTCGCGTTAAAAAATGTTCAAGCTTCAATCCGTGATAGTCGTATGATGCTGCTGCTGCTGCTGCTTGTACCACTTTATTGATTTTCTAATTGGTTGATAGCGCGCAGACCTTCTGTTAAATTCAATACGGTGATTTATACGGAATGCGATTCTTTAGAGAAGGTTATAGATGAACTATTCAGCCGGAGAGAGATTATTGTAGCTCGAGGATTTTCTTACAAGCAGCATGATTGCACGGCTATCAAGTACAGCGGGTTCAAAGGGTTGTCAGTTTTCCTTTATCTCGCAACATCTTGTCTACGTTGCACATTGCTGTCTTCCGTTCCATTATTCTCTTCCGTATACTTAGAACCATTATACCGTATACCACGATTGCAGCTCGAAACGGGCAAAAGATTTCTTTAGTCGCGAGCGTTAGTCACCGAATGATAGTTTCACAAATTTTCAGACTTTAGTTAGTTTGTTTATCAATCAGACTCAAAGGTTAACACGTTCGTCCGTCACGTCACCCATATTTGGGTGACGCTCTTTTCCTTACAATTAAACAGGATTTTCAATTGGAATTTTTAAAGGAATTCAATGGAATAAGTATTGAAGTATAATAGATATAAAATAAAAATAAAAAGTTAAAACTTTCGCGGTTTTTGTATTTTTTTACCCCAGTTTTCTGTGCAATCGGGTTTGGACACAACGAGAAACTCAGTTGAATGTTAAACAGTGATATATGTAAATTTTAGTGTATTACTTAACTAAACTAAATGATACTTAATATAGGCGAATCTTAGTGAATATTTTGAATTTGAACATTTTTGGAATTAGTATCGTTAGACGACTAATAATCACCTCTCGAGTATAAAGGGTTAATATACTACTATAATTTACATATACACTACAGACCAAAAGTTTGGAATCACTTTCAGAATTGCAAACGATACCAAATCTGTGGCAATTTATTCTTCGTATGAAATTAATATTGCTAATTTTAACAGCAGTTTCCTTTATCCTTGTAGACTGTTCATGGAAGAGCTTTTTCTGAGACACCACCGTTCCAAACTTCTTTTCCTCTAAATTCGAACGTTTCCTAAAACCTCTGGACGATTCCAAACTTTTGGCCGGCAGTGTACACGCGACTACTTAATCCTCTGCATCCGAGAATTTGCCAAACTATCATTTGGCGACTGATAGTCGAGTGCAAAGGGTTAATCCTTTCTCAGCCTCGATATCGGCCGGTTTAACGGTACACGCTTGCTCATGGTTCGCCTGCTCGTGTCCCGCGAGCTTTAGAATATCATACGGATAATGTAATACGTTCGAGAAATTGTGGAACGTCGTACGATCCTTGGAGAGTTACGGTTCGACGATAATCGGAAGCGTTTAAGGGAAGTTAGAATCAGCGATGGCGATTAAAATTTATCGTTCGAGGGGGAACTCAATGTCAGGTGAGGAAATTTGAGAAATTTCTTTGGTTATATCTTCATTTGATCGTGATTTTTAATACTAGAACTACCGACGATTACGGTGTACTTATTTGCATGAAAGAGGTGAAATTGAAAATTACATGAAAAGATATTGAATACATAGGAGACAAATCTTTATTTATATCTTCTGCAGAAAATCATAGTAAATTTTGAAAGCTTGGTAAAATGAATTTATAAGATTGCTATGAATAATCATCAATCCGTCATTTTGACTGCTCTGGTAGTTCTAGTGTTAATTACTTAGGCTGATTTTACTTTTGAAATGAGGATTGAGAATAATTGCTGTACAGGAATAAAATGTTATAGTGTTTATCTGTACATATAAAAAGACATGCCCCGATTCGTTATCACAGTGCCTAAACTACGGAAGCTAGAAACATGAAATTTGGATAATTGATTCCTTCTATGACGTAAGCACCCACTAAGGAAGGATCTTTTGATATTCCATCCCTAAGGGGGTTAAATAGGGGTTGAAAGCCATTCAACGTGTTAACCCTTTGCACTTGAGAGGTAACAGTTAATCGTCCGACAATACTAATTTCAAAAATCTTCAAATCCAAAATATTTATTAAGATTCGCCTGTATTAAACGTCATTTAGTTTAGTTAAGCGATATACTAAAATTTATTTTATGTGACTATTTAATCTTTGAGTCTAACTGATAAACGAACTAAATTGTCTGAAAATTTGGGAAACTCTCATTTGGTGACTAACAGTCGCCTCTCCAACGCAAAGGGTTAAAAGGCGTTGCTTTGAGGCTTGAGGCCTCAGCTTTCGTGGCGTACAAACGCTAACGTCGATGGGGCCTCCTGTTGGTATTACAGGGACAACACTACTCTCTCTCGTCTTGGGATATCGCCCACGCAACCGTGGGTGTTCGAAGTGTTGAATAATGCGACGCCCCGTCCGGTGCACTCGTTACCGTATACGCAGATATTCGGATAAGCGGCTGGAAAGGGGTGGGCTCGAGCAAACGGAGATCGAGATGGGACACAGGGATCCGCGAGGATCGATCGATCGATGGGAGGAGCGCTTATGGGGTTTGATGTATTTATTGTTGGACGAATACTCGAAGAATTTTTCGAGGAACAATATTCGAACGTGGAGAGAAATCTGTGTTTAAAATAATCGTAGATTTTCAGCTTTTCGGTCCATCTTATTTCATGTAGAAATTAATTTAATTTGATTTGGTGATATTCGCGAAATTAACATGGAAGTATGCAAGAATGTTGCGAGAAGCTTGAAAGGTGTACGATGTAAGGAAAATAATATTTCAAATTGTTGGGAAATAATATCGAAGGATGTTGGGTTATTATTTGAATAAATTTGGAAGTTTTTAAAAAAATAATAATATTCGAAGTATTAAAGTGGATCGATGTGTTACACGATCGGTGCATAAATTCCTGTGGACCATCAGAATGGCGTGAAAGTTATTATTAAGAAGAGATTAAGAATTTACTAACAAGGTTTTCTAGCGTGGCAAGAGAGAAATGACCGGTGTAACGTGGGCAACATAAATTCGCTGAAGCTTACCAACTAACCTCGTACATAAACTTCGCGTACCGTATCCCGAGGGAGTCACTAATTAACCAACTTATAGGGAACGCGCTGCATAAGTTTTCTCCGACTAACAACCTTCGCGACTCAACTTATTAACGCGCGTCAAGCAATTTTCTGCTTAATTAAATATTAATCACGTCACGGTCTTCATTCCGAGATGCAATCAAATTAGAATTTACACCCAAGAAGAAGAATAATTCTGCACTGATTAAAACAAAGATCAACACCTCCACTGCTTTACCCTAATAATACCAATCTTTATTGTTCCCGTTTAAGAAAATAGAATCATTATTTATTTTAAGCAAATAGAACATTTCCATTCAAAGGCCATAAAATGGCAAAACTTCAACTCACACTTTCCTACACCGATCCAATTTTCTTTTGAACCAATAATCGTTTCCGTTGAATTTTCGCTTGATCTTCGAGAAATGAAGTAAGTGATTGTGAAAAAAGTGAGAACGTTGAAGTTGCTAAGTTGAAAAGTTGTTTATACTATTAAGTTGTTACTATTAAACTATTTTAAATATACATATTAATAATATCTAAGAACTTCACTTTATTTTACTCACACCTGAGCCCTATCATCTATCTACTTATTAAAAAGTAAGAAATTTCCTGTGTAACCAAGAATTCTTGCGGATGAATAACTCCCCAAAGAAAATTCTGATTCTAAAAAAATGCTGGGTGTAATTATAACAGATTTTAATCTTAAAAATAACCATCTTTCGACGTCCGCTAAACAGAAATGGTACCAGACACCCTAACGTTTCGTCACGCTCTTCATTCGATATTCGTCGGTTTCCTGAGCCTTACCATTTCACTCCACTAAATAATAAAGTAAGAAATTCCTTATATAACCAAGAATTCTTGCGGATGAATGATTCTGATTCTAAAAATATGCTGCGTGTAATTATAACAGTTTTTTATCTTAAAAATAACCTTCTTTCAACGTCCGCTAAACAGAAATGGTACCAGACACCCTAACGTTTCGTCACGCTCTTCATTCAATATTCGTCGGTTTTTTGAGCCCTACCATTTCTCTCTACTAAATAATAAAGTAAGAAATTCCTTATATAACCAAGAATTCTTGTGGATGAATTACTCCCCAAAGAAGATTCTGATTCTAAAAATTTGCTGTGTGTAATTATAACAGATTTTAATCTTAAAAATAACCATCTTTCGACGTCCGCTAAACAGAAATGGTACCAGACACCCTAACGTTTCGTCACGCTCTTCATTCGATATTCGTCAGTTTTCTGAGCCTTACCATTTCACTCTGCTAAATAATAAAGTAAGAAATTTCCCATATTATCTTCCGTTCGTATTGTATAATTTTTCGAAGGGGTCACGGTCGCGCGTGTTCCCGAAGCGGACGCTGCTCGCAGGATGAGTTCTCGATGTATGTAAGGCGGATGGCACCAATAATGGATGAACAGCGGCGGCTTGTAAATTGTTGGCCGAGCAGCGGCGGCTACTCGCCGCTGACACGGGGGACTTCAACGTTGCTCGTTCTTCTTTGCCATTCAACTTCAGCCCGGCCAGAAGAGCGACCAGATCGAAGATAGAGGCGATCTACAACCCAACGGAACAGTAAACACTCGGCTAGACTCGGATCCTAGCCTCTTTGCCCTCTTCTAGCCCGTCCGCCTTTCTTCTTTCTTCCTACACGGTGTTCGTCTTCAATTCTTACATTACGATGCGTAAAAAACCGTATGCAATTAATTATTTACGCTCGAAAAGCGACACATAGTCGTCCAATAATATTTACTTCAAAAATTTTCAAGTGTAAGATATTTAATAAGATTCACTCGTATTGATTTTCATCTGGCTTACTCTAGCAACACGCTAAGATTTACTTGTACGTCTAATTAACCCTTTGAGTTTGAAAATTTGCAAAATTTGATGATTGACAGTTAAAGGGTTAAACGATTCAATTTAGAAGTCATACAGGTAGCATTAACACTAGGGTTCACAGGGGTCCGTCAATTTGACGGGTTTCAGACTTCATGAGTAAAATGTGAAAAAATAATTACTTATATCCCTAGCAATTTTTGCTGAGTTTTATTTACGGAGCGATACAAATATACCCAAATCAATTTCTTTCTCAGTTCTATGATTTCAAATTTTGCATCATGTATATCTATTCCTTAATATATGAATACCAGAAATAGATGTACAAGAAATTCAAGTTAAGCACGTTCCCTCTTACAACTGCGTATTCGTTAAAATTAACCTACAAAATTCATTTTAAATCCATTTACATTTTTCTATTTACGATACATATTTTCACAGCGAACAAGTGAGCAAAAAGTGTAACGGATAAATTAAAGAAACGTACAAACACACGTGTACACGCAGAAGGTATAGAGGAAATAAAATCTGAAAACGAATAAAAATGTAAAACGTACAAAGAATCGAATCTCTTCCCGATTCAAGTAAATTTATTCCCGGAACGAGTTAACCGCACTTTTTCCTAATCGATAGTCAGGTCAAGTGAACCTGAACCCATCTACTACGTGTACACCGATGAACGAACAGAGTAAGAAAAAGAAGAAGAAGAAGAAGAAGAAGAAGAAGAGAAGGAGGAAGGCGAGGAACAGGAAGAGACGGTGACAGAAAAGATCAAGCAGAATCGGCCGCGAAGCGACAAGTGGCTGACGACTTTATTTTTAGTCGCGCCGCTGTCGCGATTATTCCGCTGGCAAAAAGCTGACGGGCGATTATTGTCGAAACGCGGCGGGAACGTTATTGCGGCCGATTATCCCTCGGGACCGTGGTGACAACTTGCTTTCAGACGCGCGCCGATGCGTTTTGCGCTCGAGATATTGCACTGGCAATTTTCCTCGGTCGCCTACAGGCAACGTAATAGGTACCTTCTGTCCGCGGTAATGAACAAACAGAAACTGGGTACTGATATTCGCGAACAGTAATATACGAATTAATGCGCGTTATAGATATTTGGATACGGACGAACAGATTTTAGGAGGTGGAAACGTGGGGATTTAGGATTGGAAAATAGAAGATTAACATTAGATTGCCGGATGTTGGGTATATACCTATTTTGCCTGA
>JAOPTO010000923.1:137872-152210 GCA_033822845.1 Tetrapedia diversipes
GAACATTAATATACGAATTAATGCGCGTTATGGATATTTGGACACGGACGAACAGATTTCAGAAGGTGAAAACGTGGGGATTTAAAACTGAAAATTAGAAACTGGGTACTGATGTTTACGAACATTAATATATGAATTAATGCGCGTTATAGATACTTGGAAACGGACGAACAGATTTTAGGAGGTGGAAACGTGGGGATTTAGGATTGGAAAATAGAAGATTAACATTAGATTGCCGGATGTTGGGTATATACCTATTTTGCCTGAAATATATGGATCTTTGAAATTACGGAGTAGGGACGGGAAGGAATTTGACTACTCTGGTAGTTCTAGTGTTAAAAAGGTGAATTTTTTAAAATGTGTGAAAGCAGAATGTGCGAAAGTCGAGGGATGCCTGTAATTGAAAAAGCTGAAGAATGGGAAATAATTGAATGATCGAAAGAATTGAGAATAATTAAATGAATGAGAGAATTGAAAAGAAGTGAAAATGTTACTATTTCGATTGTATTGCTACATAATATTTATATTTATATTTATATGTATGTTTAAATTATATTAATATTTATATTTATTTAAATAAATAAACGTGGTAAATCCCCATTAGTATACAGAAGAAGGTTCGAAATATATCACAGGGTATACATAAATATATATCGCATGAAAAGAGAATAATTGGCGGAGACGCGTGTTTGCAAAAGTTTATATACAGAGTTTCTAAACGAGTTAGTGCTGTTCGCAAAGAAATTTATCGTGGTACAAAAAGAATTATCGATGGCACAATTATTTCATAAACGAGCTAATTACTTTATTTCCACGTTTAAAGTATTCTTTAACGACTTCCAATTAACCTTTTATCCGAGTGTCTTGCCGGAGACTACTTTTTAGATTTACGATCCACCTTCCGATAAATTTCTCGCGCCTCAAGAGGAAATACATATGAAATTGTATATAAATTAAATTCCTGGCCCGATCGCGTGCCATCGATTTTCGTGTACCGTTGCGCCGGCAGCGCGAGGATTTAATGCAATCGAAAAAGGCGTGGAACTGAATCCAATCAGGGGCAAGAGGATAAAGAGGAGAAAAAGGGAAAAGTTCATTTTGCCTGCATTCTAAGCCGCGCCATGTCCATCTCTGACAGCGCCTGTTCCTTCTTCTGTCTCTCAGCTGACGCTTTCAGAAATGTTTGCTGGCAATTACCCCGGGGCCCCTTTAACCGCCACGGAAGAAAGAGGAGCAAGAAGAGGAGCGTGGAATCCGCGTGCATAACGCCGACAAGATTTATTGTCACGCGACCAGATCACGAGATTCCGGTCCACGGAATATGTACATCGAATGAACCGTTAAACGCTGGCCGAAAAACCAACCTCGAACGATTTTTGCGCCGCTGCTCGTTTGCACGATCCACTACGGTTCGATCGATCGGAAAATGTGGTTAATCATTTTGCAAGACGATATCACTTTTTCTAAATTTTTGCTCGCCGTTCCTGTTAAATTAACAGATTAAACGGAACGATTGAAACGTTAACGCATAACAATTGAAGCGTACGAGCTTTAATTCTTGGGAGATGTTACGGGTTAAAAGCAATAAATTTTTATTTCAACTTCAGTTACTGTCTTAGCTATTTACTTTTTATATCGAATGAAAAACTGTCAAGCATTTCAGTTTTATAGAAGCTTCAAGAACGTTCAAAGCAATAGCTGACCGAGGAAAAAGCGATCGTTCTACTTTCCACAAATCGACAAAATTTTAAGAAATTCACATTCCTCGAGGGATGAAACAATATTAAAAAATATTTTAAAATATTTCGGTTAAAAATTTATTTTTTATATTCCACAAATCGACAAAATTTAAAAAAATTCATATCTCTCGAGCAATTAAAAAATATTAAAAAATATCTCAAAATATTTCGGTTCAAAATTTATTTTCTATATTTCATAAATCGACAAAATTTTTAAAAATTCATATCCTTCCAGGAATGAAAAAATACTTAAAAATATTTGGGCTCACATTAACGACGATGTACAAGCTTCAATTGGAGGGGTTCGCGATTAGAAGGTATCACGAGTGGCAAAGTCGCCGCTGTTTCACCCTTGCCCCGTGTCCAGAGCATCCCACTACTCCCGGACGATCCCCGGATTCCCTGCTAATTGTACCCGCAAACTGGAATGCTCATTGTTCGACGAGAGGAAAAATGGGGAGGACACGTTGCGTTTCGATGGTGCCTCTTCCCGCGTCTCGGTTCCATTCTTCCTGTTTCGCTATCGCGCATGCGTCGCATACTGGTCGCGAATTTCTGCGGAATACCTGCGTGGCCGGGACGAAACAAACGGTGGCGGAAATGAAATCGCCGACCTCGAGGACAATATGCACGCTCTGTGCAACGTTATTAAACCGGACGGACCCTTTTCTTCGTGAATTATTAGCTAAGTTCGGTCTTGAAATGAAACTACAAAACGTTTACCCAAAATTCTTAACTCAAACAGAAGTATTAGAATTTCTTGACGTTATATCACATTCTATCTTCGTTTTTTGAAGCCTTTTTTCCACAATTTCCAATTAAATTTTAATACCTATATCAGCATAATTGCCTGTTTACCTGAAACCATTTCAGCAGGATGGCCATTTCTTTTTAAACTTATGTATCTTACAAACTGCA
The DNA here is from genome assembly GCA_033822845.1 of Tetrapedia diversipes. NCBI lineage: Eukaryota > Metazoa > Arthropoda > Insecta > Hymenoptera > Apidae > Tetrapedia > Tetrapedia diversipes. The sequence goes on from JAOPTO010000923.1 coordinate 140,530, forward strand.
GTAACGTCCAACGTTCAATTAACAAATTAAGGGCTGCAAAGAAATCGATAAGATATACGCCTGGGATCGCACGTTTTTGGGCAAACTAAATAACTAAATACGCAAATTAGGATACAACGTATCAAATTAGGTGACGTCTAAAGACAGCATGTAAAGAACACGAGTTATTTCGTGATCCATTCGTAAAACGGAACGCGAAACACGAGAAAACTCGTGAGCGGTCCTTAACGTGTTAATACATTGTATTATACTGTAATTCAAATAATTACATCTCAGTCGACAGAGATAGTACCTGTGAGAAAAATGTTTTATTTCCCTCAAAACAATATACCGCACATAAAATTGCAGCGAACACTAATACCAGCAGCTTAATTTCATCCGAAACGCCCTTTCACAGTTAACACATTGTATGCCGGTGGCATCTAAGGCACGCTTGTTGACGACCAATGAGTAGGTGAAGAAAATGTTTAAAATTTTATACATTATTGTGAAACACTAAAATTGGTTTGCATATTCATTATATGCAATTTAACGATAACGAGAAATAGAAACAAACAAATCGCCAAACAAAAGAATGTATTATTGGCGCTAAAGCGACAGACTTCCAAACCCGCGTTTTCGCGGGGCCGGCATACAATGTGTTAACATAGCACATGTTACTATTTCTCCAAAAATGAAATTACTTCGCCCTCTCCTAGCTCATGAACCCTCTCCCTCCTGCCCGTGTTACTCCCGAAGCATTTCCGGCTTCGCGCTTCTTGCAGCTCTCCCGCGGTTGTCCCGGGGAACGTGACGGAGGCTCGAAAGCACGTAAACCGGCTTCCGGGATAGCCCGTGGCGGGGCACGGGCTCGATAAATAAAGCCACAAAGAGCTCGCCTTTGGGACCCGGCTCCCGTTATCTCTTATCGCCGCCCCGGCCACCCTCTGGTTCGTGGTTCTGCGCGAAAGATCGAGTCGTAAAGATAACGGGTGTTCCTCTTCTCCACCTCTCCCTCACTCTATCTCTCCTCTCTCACCCTCTCTCTCTCTCTCTTTCTCTGTTGGCGTTTTCTCGTTGTCCTAGCCATAACGATTACGAGTCATTGGAATCGTTATCGTATATTCGCCGGCGGAATCCGCGGCCTCCTCCCGATGCTTCGTGAAATGTCATCCGTTGCGGCGGTCCCACGCCGGAAACCGCCTCGGTCGACCTCGGTTTCCGGATGGCTTGCGCTCGGGAACGTTGTTCGGACAATTTCGAACGACCTCGTGAGCGTAATTTGTGGCGCACAGCTGGTGGACGGGTGTGGGGGTTGGTGGGGAAATTCGTGTTGTAAATTTGTGGACGATGATGTTTCGAAGACAGGTTGTATTTTGATAACTTGTTAACCTTTAGAGTGTCAGCATTTTCTTTTGTTTTTTTTTTTTTGTTTTTATTGAAAGCATAGTATTTTTTTTTTTTTTACGGAGTATTTGTATGCAAGTTTTATTTATTGCAGTATGCTTTAAGACTTATTTACAGAAATAAAAATTTTGAAATCTTGAAAATTATAATATATTTAGATCCTCTAAATATCTTCTCCAACAAATCGTTTGGAAGAGAATCACTCTTCGAAGTACGGTATAATATTAGCGATCTAAAAGTTAGCTATTATTGTTTTTTTCCTCATAACTTTTAGTTACCGACGTTTTCTAATTTTTAATCTTTAATTTTTTTCCCCGTTTCGAAGGTAATCTAGGTATGAGGTATTCTGTAATCGTAATGAAGCTTAATACTTCTTTTGGTGCAAGGTGTACTTAGAAAAATTGTAGCCTTAATGATACCAAAATTGAGGTTAACAGACGTAGCATCAATCATGAAAAAAAAAAAAAAGTACACGAACATAGGTAAGCGAAATCACCCATTTCCTCGAGCTTCGGTAATTTCTTTATGTTCCACGTTTCCGTCGTATCGCACCTTTATCGCCGCTGCCACTTCCGTCACGGTAATGACCTCCAAATTACACGCGTTCGCTTCGAACAAGTCCGTGACCGTGTGAACACGCCTAACGCAAGAAAATCTAATGTTACTCGACACGTTTTCTCTGCTTCCCATCGAAGTTCAACATGAAAGATTAACGAATAAAGAATAAAGTATATATTTTACCGAGTATCTTCAACGCTTTAAGAATGATCTTAACACTTTATCAACCGGGGGCCTATTAACCCTTTGCACTCGAGAGGTGACAGTTATCTAATGATACTAACTTCAAAAATTTTCAAATTCGAAATATTTACTAAGATTCGCCTATATTAAATGTCATTTAGTTTAATCAAGTGATACACTAAAATTTACATATATAATTATTTAACCTCTGAGTCTAACTAATAAACAAACTGAAGTCTAAAAATTCGTTAATATCTATTTAAACGTCATTCAATTTTATTAAGTGATATACTAAAATTTTCATACATGACTGTTTAACCTCTGATCCTGACTAATAAACATACTAACTAAAATCTGAAAATTTGAGAAACTATCATTTGGTGACTAACAGTCATCTCTCGAGCGCAAAGGGTTGATCGGCTTTTTGCATGCTTCGTTTATAAATTTTACAACACTCCTTTATACGAAGGTAACTAGCTTTTGAGCTATATCATATGTATACCATTAAGAAATATTGAACTTAATTACGAACTTAATTACTATTGAAATATTAATTACGTGAAGAAAATATCATTTAATAATAAAATCATTAACAATGCATCCACGCAAAAATTAGCCGGGACAGAGTGCGAAAATTGAACCACTAGCTTAGGTGTTACAAATTATTCATCATTTTTATACACCAGAATAACAACCGACAATTTTCGAAACATCTATCTCCACGAAATAATTGTCACAATGCGATACCAACATGTATACTTTTATCTATATTTTTAATGTTGACGCGACATTTATGGTTGAAGATAACAGTTACTCGAAAATTGTCGCAATAACCGTGATTTCATTTATCTTCGCCGATCATTTATCTATCGTTTTATCCGCAACGTCTCACCACTCGAATTCAACTAACGACTTTGAATCTCGAGACTTTGTTATTCATACACACCGATGAACGTTTCGTTTTAAGAGATTAACAACGAGTCGAAGTTAATAGCCCGTTAGCTAACCAGCCGATTGATTTACGCTCATTACTTAAGAAACGCAGGACGAAAGAGCGGTACTGAAGCATCGATCACGAAAGTAATCAATACTGTGAATCATCGGTAAGCGCAAACCATGTCCCAATGTTGATGATTGCCGCAATCATGATCGTAACTTCAATAACGTGTTCCATGTTTGATGCTGTTCAAGATTTCCACGAATTCTATTCCTTCTGTGTGATTTATTTTTTTTTGTACGGAAACTACAGTATCCGTTTTATCGCGTAAAAGTGCGAAATAAAAATTGTGCATTAATTAGTTGTTCTCCTATAATGTTCATGCTACGCCAAAATGTGTATTATTTTTAAATATTTGTGTAGGATTGCGATCGAATGGATGCGAGTTTGGGAAAGACTAAAGAGTATACTTGAGTTTTGCGATTGTCGTGTGAACGCAGAATGTTTAACCCTAAGTTTTCGGACTTCACGAGCAAAATTTGCAAATACGATTACTATTATTCCCAGCAATTTAGTTTACTTGCTGAAACAACGAACAAATCGTTGTACACTTTCTATGAAATCCCTTTCGATAAATTCTACAACCGTTCCTTCGTTTTTCTTTATCTTTGAAAGTAGGATTCGATCCTCGTGCCTTCACATCGCGTCCTTGGATTACCTCATACTCTGTGAGCGTGATCGAAAAAGGCCGTATTTGTCAGGATAACGGAGCCGTAGCCGGCAGCCATTTCGAATATTAGATCGAACGAGGAGAAAGAATCAGTTGGCAGCTGAGGCGGTTCAATCTGTCGGAGAAGTTGTCCAAGGAAATATCTAGCTTCCTTCCGGTAATCCTTCTCATCGTTCTTCCTCTTCTCTCCTCGTTCCGGAATATTTCCGGGTTTCAGAAAATAGGATTCGCCTCTCCTTGATTTATCTCGCTTTGTACCTCGGCCCACTTAGACTCGATGAAAGTATAAAATATGAACTTCTGAATATTCTTTTACTTCACGGAAGATGCTTGACAAATTCAAATTAAAAAATTTGAACCCGTAACAACATAATCTGTGATTCATGAATCGCTTAATTTTTAACCTTTGCTAACTCAATTCCAGAAATGTTGAGAAATTTTACATTTATCAACTCGAATTCTTCACCTTCTATCTGTGAGTAAATGCGTAAGAACAATGAATACAATTTATTTATACAATAACTATTAACACTGGAAACACGTTGAAATGTAACAGAAATATTAAACACATTCAAAATCTTTCTGCGACACATTCTCACTCTCACTCTTTCTCTCCCTTTCTCTCTCTATCTCTATCTATCTATCTCTCTTTATCTATGTCTATCTCTATCTCTATATCAATATTACTCGTTACTAAAATTGCTATTGTCACACACTGACTATCTTTTTTATCAATATCATGCATATACAAATCGCATAGATCACACTTCACTACACTCATTCCACAACACGAACCTTAATGTTTACTCATAGTTTATCACACACACTCACTACACTCATCCTTCCATACAAACATTCTTTCTCACATCCGATACTCTATGACAACCATTCCACTTCACTATCATATATTTCTTTAACCCCAGTAAGTTCGACACTTATCATTATTTAACCCTCAACTTGTTACAAAGCATAGCAATCCGATTTAGAGACCACAGCTAAGAGCTTACGAAACTCCGACCGTTACCCCGTTAGGTAAAAAAAAAAAAAATCCTTTTACCAGTGAAATCCTCCTTGACATCTCTAACCTCCGCGTAACCATAAACATCAAACCCTCGGCTAACCACCAATTAACCACCCATTAGGAAGCGGCGATCGGAAAAATCCGAACTCAATTGCAACGCGCGCACTCCGGAAACAAGATACGTACACTACTCGCCAAAAGTTTCTTTTTTTCTTTTGCATTTATTTCTATCAACTGTCATAATACAAATTCTATGGGCTGAAGTGTTAACACATAGTCCGTTTCAGGCTTTCCCATTGAAAAGACCTCTTAAGCCTCGTTTGAGGTCAATTGGCCATTTTCTTTTTAATCTTCTATTATTGTGATCTTCTGTGAACGGTATTAATCAGTGGATTTGAGTATTCACTTAATTTGGTGAAGTGTCTTCTACTTCTTTCATGCATGATGTCAACCAAAAGTTTGAAATCGCTTGCAGAATTGCAACCATATCGAGTTTCCTGTTTACAATTTATGCGTCCACTTAATTTGCTGAAGTGTCTTCTACTTCTTTCGTGGATGATGTCAAGCAAAAGTTTAAAATCGCTTTCAGAATTGCAGCCATATCGAATTTCTTGTTTACAATTTATTGTTCGTTTGGAAATTAATATCGCTAATTTTAACAACAGTTTCCTTTATTACGGTAGACTTTTCATGGAAGAGCTTCCTGAGTTAACGTGATTCTAGCTTCCTTTTCACTTCTAAATTCGACCGTTTCTTAAAACCTCCGGGTGATCCCAAACTTTTGGCCGGTAGTGTACTCACGGGCGGCGTCGCTGTAATAGAGATTTCGCCGCGATAATGACTTATTGTCGTCTATTGGTATAACGGTTCCTGGGCGTCCGTTCATGGGAGTTGACTTTTCACCCTGGCTAGAGGACGAGGCGGATTACCAAAGGTCAACGCGCGGATCGTTAACACGTTGAACGGCCAGCGTAAATCGGTGGAGTTTCCCCCAGGACCCAAACCAGAGACTCGGACTGTAAACAGCGCAATGTTATATTTACTTTATAATTTATTGTTACTTTATATCGTATATACTTATCATAATTGTGTTGTAAATAAAATTAGTATAAATTACCTCAAAAATCTTGTTTTAATTAGAAAAGTGTCAACCGTTTACAAGAAACATAGCCGTCACCCAGATATGGATGACGTGGCGTTCAACGTGTTAACTGTTTGGTGCTAGGCGGGTTAAAATTGCTCCCGCCTTTTTGCTTAGCTTTTTATGCACGGTGGGATGTAGTATTTTAACCCCACCTCAAAAAGTTAAGGTTACTCGGTGAAACGGTTTAACCCTTCGCATTTCTTTTACTAGACGTCACTTTTTATCATGGTAACTCGTATGTCAAGTTACCCGCAACATTTTTAATACAGTAGCCATTTTAAATACAGTAACGGACAAAAGTTTAAGGCCAAAGAGCGAACGAAATTAAACAGATATAAATCACAATAAAGTTTGAGAGCTATGTTTAATATAATTAATAAAAAAAAAAAAGTATCATTCGAGGAATTGTCCTTTGAAGTAAATTTCAAATAAAGAATATCAAAAAATCTTTCCTTAGTGATTGCCTACGCCATAAAAGGAACACGTTGTTCAAACTTCATGTTTTTGACTTCAGTAGTTTAGGCACTTCGATGATGAATCAGTCAGACAGTCAGAACATGTCATTTTATACGTATAGATGGAAATTATTTGATAAAGCCTGGCGCCATTTTATTCTTGACACCTTCTTTTTCTTTACCATTCTTCATACTTTTCCAAGTAAAAAGTTCCACTTTTCAAATTAACACGAACCTTTCGAACAGCCCAACATAATAATGTTTCCAGTTATGTTTCCGACTTTCTATTCAATTTGTTCTGTTCAGATCATTATGATAACTTCGCTGTAAATTGCAGGCTTGAAACGTGCCAGCCTTAAATATGTGCGTTCGTATGTTTGAACGTATGCCGGGTCGTGGAACCAATTGTGATACAGTTCGTCGTAGCATATATCTTAAGCAGTATGATTTATGCAACGCGTCCTCTTGCTAAATTATCTTCCAGTTAGACATTCCTTTCTAGATTAAAGAAAGAAGAATATAATGTTCGTTAGATCGATGGTCACAGTTCCCGTAAATGATATATTCTGTCCGCGGAGAAGACAATTTTAGTTAGATCGATGGTCACAGTTCGCATTAACACCGGTGTGACATGGCGATGCTGCTTCGCAAGAATTTAACGGTTTCGCCATACAATTATTTCAACATTAACCCGTTCGTGGAAGGATTACGGAGAAGAGAATCATCTTGTCATATTCAGACAAATGATTCCTGCACCTGGTGACGGCCGATTGGCGACGTTCAAAGGGAACCTCGAGGACGAAGGGGGGCCATGGCCCACATGGTCCCGCAAATATTGGGACTTTCTTGGGCAAACGATCACACGCGCAAACAACGTTCTCGGTAATTACGAAATTTTCTCGCTTAAGGATGAAAGCAATCCTTCGAGCGATCGACGAACGATAAATTCTTATATTTCACTTTGTTGAAGGACAACGATATACGTTTGGAACCCCTGACGTTGGTGGGACCAACATAAACAGTTTTCAGAGCTGCAACGAAACTAACCGTCTCTTTTTCTTTGAATTTTTAGTTTCGTTCCAAACATCGGGCAGAACGCATTCACTCTACTGTATTACGGCTTTTTTCTTAAATTCTATTTCTTAATTGTTGGAAATTGAATACAGAAATACTACGAAGCAAAAATTAACGATAAACCAGCTTTCTCTTAACGTACTTTCTCAAGGGCTTCTTCCAAGAAGCTAAGCCACGTCTGGCATTTTAGAAAGTTCGAAAACATCGAGAAACAGAACTGCAGGGGCTGAAGGACCCGGACGGGGTTGTAAGAATTTCGACCACTGCGTTCTGCTAGTCTTGTGACAAAACTCGCTAGGTGCGATCAGAATTGCCCTTCCTCGTGCTATATAAAAGTATCAATGAACAATCTAAGTATTATTTCACAAATAAGAGTTTATTTCATTTAGCAATATAAAACCCCATTCCCAATATTAATTAAATCATTATTTTCTAAACACGTGCAAACTGTGTTTAACCCTTTGCCCTCGAATGTACCCTCTCAAGGGACATTAGAATTTATTAGTAATTCCGAGGAATCAACTTATCCCAACGCAATCTTTTCAACTCAATCTTTTCCGTTTCTGTGAAGTTTTCTGCTAAAATGGCACAAGATATCGAATTAAAATGTGGTACAGTTACCAAGTTATATAAAAAAAAATAGTGATTTTAAGGAACCGAGAATACGTCCATCTAATAGGTCCGAGATGACGTGGAGCGCAAAGGGTTAATTTTAATCTTAAATCTACAACATTCACATTATCGCGAGAGAATTCAAAAAATACTTAAATTGTCAAACAATTTTCAGAACAGTATGCATATGTATTTTATTATTCCAGGAAGATTCGCACGGACGTTAGGGATGACAAGAGGACCTTGTGTCGGTTCTCGGTATTAAACAAGCCACTGATTGGACAAAGCAATTAAACATTCATGGAAGTTAAACATTGGGTTAGTCTGGAACACCTAATTTGTATATTGAGCACCTTCCCCCGAAACGCTATCGCTTCTGCATTAATTGTACAAACATAGGCGACGTCCAAATTTGGACGTGTTTGCGGAATCGCATAGACACCTGAAGTCCAAATCAAATAGACACTGGGGAACATTAAACACACCGATGAAATCAAACATTCGGAAGTTAAATTAAACAACGAAACCTTGAAAACGAGCGTCATAAAGTATTTGAAACGGTCCGATTCCGTGTTTTCCGAGTGAGCTGTAATGAAATATGCTTTCTAGGAGGTCGCACAAGTAATCTTTAACCATTTAACCTACGATTTACGTTCGAGAATTTTTGGCTGAAAAGTTCGAGTTATTCGCACGACTTGTATCACACCATTGCAGATTATTAACCCTTTGCACTCGAGACACGACTGTTAGTCGTCTAATGATAGTAACTTCAAAAATTTTCAAATTCCAAATATTTACTATGATTCACGTATATTAAACTTCATTTAGTTTAGTTAAGTCGTATATTAAAATTTACATATATGACTATTTAACCTCTGAGCCTGACAAATAAACAAAGTAACTAAAGTCTGAAAATTTGAGGAACTATCATTTGGTGACTAACAGTCATCTCTCGAACGCAAAGGGTTGATCGGCTTTTTGCATGCTTCTTTTATATCTTTTATATCTTTTATATGACTATTTAACGTCCGGGTCTGAACTAACGTCTGAAAATTGGCGAAACTATCATATGCTAGAATTACGATGTCCCATGAGAGGGGACAGTCGAGTGCAAAGGGTTAATTTTGTATTACTAATATTTGTATAAATAAACTTTCTGTTGTACTTTCATCCACCATAATTATTAATCAAGTTGCAATCACTTATCAAATATTCCACAAATATTTATAACTTTAGGAGGGTGACGCTGCTAATATAAAATTTATATTTGGCCCGCTCATCGTATTAGAGGCTATGCCCGTAGTTGTAGGTTAAAGGGTTAATCGCAGATTTTAAGTACGTCGAATGAATCAGGATAATTAAGTAACAGGTTGAACTCATACTCTGAAACGACAGAGGTCGCAACTCGCTTAAGCTATTGTAAAAGAGGGTTAGGTTTGAGAAAGGGTTGAGAAACACTGGTTCATACTGAGCTGATAATTTCGCAATCGTGACTAACTATGCACGTTCAGCTTCTGAAGTCCATTAAGCTTTTTACGACGGTAAAAAGAAAAAAAAGGAACAGTAATGCAACGTAAAATGTAAAAGGTAGCAGTGTATCACATGCTAGCTAATTTTAACCAGCAATGAGCCAGCAACCTGTTTAATTTCGCGCCATTAATCCGCCTCATTGATGACCTCTTACCGATAAGTTACGCCTATCGTTTCTCACAAAGAGCTGCACATTTTTCCACCGTGCACACTTCGCACGCTGCCACGATTCCCTTTGCGCGAGGCGATTTCACGCGGGAAAGGTGGGCTGGTTCATCGACAGTGAAATGTTGCAGACATCGTCTAGACTGTGTTCATTATTAACCCGAAAAGTAGCAAAAACCACGTTGCAAAACGTCCTCGAGAGGACGATGTGGAGCAATTGCTACGAAAACAGAAAACAAGGATTTGTCTCGCGCGTTAATTATTTTCTGTAACCGGAACGCGCAATTTTGTGGCAGTTTTGTAAACGGAGAACAATCATACTCAGAATGCAGAATTTTAATTAAAAAAGAATTATACAGAATATTTAGCGAAGAAGAATTATTCTTAAACGTAGAATCGTAAACGAGGAGTGTCATTGTTTATATTCTTAAATGTAGAATTTGTAAAAATTAAAAATGGAGGTAGATGTGTGACGAATAAATATTTTCTGAATTAGTGAAGAATTGTTTAATTACTTTTTTGTAAATTAACAAAAATTATATTTGAATGTAGGGGTATATCTTTTTTGTTTTTTACGGTATGCTCTGTTTCTTTTGGAGGTAAAAGGCAAGGGATTCATTAAAGAATCTTCGTGTTTGCAACAGCGCTTCGGGCGAGAACAGGGAGGGACGGTGGTTTACAGCTGGCCCAATTCCACCTGGGGAAAACCTGTGATTGGTCTGCGGTTGAAGCAGCAGGTACTTCTGTCAATTACTTAATTTGAAAATTCTGCGAAGAAGTGGTACTCGTGTCGAAGGTTCTCATCTTCTCAATGAAGTTCCACTTGATAAACAATTCCTCCAATTTAAGTTTCTATATACCGAAAATAAATAAAACTTATCTGACTTAAATATCACAGTTTTGTAACTGTAGTACAGAATTTGAAATCTAACATTTTTATTCTTTTAACGTAACCCTTACAAAACAGGACAAAAGTTTTAAGCATTTCAATTGAAATGCATTCACAAGTTAAATTACAGATTTTAATAAGTATCTCAAAAACTTTTAACCCTTTGCATTCGAGAGGTGACTGTTAGTCGTCTAATGATACTAATTTCAAAAATTTTCAAATTCCAAATATTTACTAAGATTCGCCTATATTAAACGTCATTTAGTTTATTGCATTTTTAGTATTTAAGTGATATACTGAAATTTACATATATGACTATTTAATCTCTGAATGTAACTAATAAACAAACTAACTAAAGTCCGAAAATTTGCGGAACTATCATTTGGTGACCAACAGTCACCCCTCGAGCGCGAAGAGTTAAGCTTGGGACATTGAAAAAACTGAGCACAGAGAATGCAAGATCTGTCGTTGGTAAAAAGTAAATTTGCAAGCGGAATGTTAACACGTTCGTCGCCACGTCACCCATATTTGGGTGAAGCTGTTTTTCTTAAAGTTAAATAGAATTTAAATTGGAATTTTTAAAGGAATTCAATGGAATAAGTATTGAAATATAATATATATATATATATAAATATAAAATACATAAAATAAAAATAAAAAATTAAAATTTTTTTATATTTTTTTTACCCCAGTTTTCTATGCATTCGGATTTGGGCTCAGCGGGAAACTCAGTCGAATCACGCTGGGCGACGAACGTGTTAATCTTATTCCACTGCCCATCAAATATTTACACATTTGTTGGTATCATAAAATTCTTCACGCTGTACACCTCACCGCCTCGACATCATCCTCGCGATCACCCCCTCCAAAGAAACGAAAAAGTGAAACGAACAACTTTCCTCGGATGATCCTTCTCTTTACATCGCCGCCTAATTATTTGAAAAATCCGAACACAAAAACCCTTCTAAAGCAACGGTTTCCCACACGGTCTACCACC
>JAOPTO010000924.1:0-168997 GCA_033822845.1 Tetrapedia diversipes
ATTTATGGTTCAATTAATTTTGAATAAAACTTCTAATCTGCAATTTGTTTGACATTTAATAATTTTAAAATAAAGATAAAGTAAGTATAGCGCGGTTGTACAGTCCTATTATTCAACATATAGAGAACATTAAGTTGTATTATCGTGTTATGCGATAAACTGTTTGATTGAAATATGCACGCTTTTATATGCGTTGCATACCTTACAGATAATTTTCTAATAACATAATTTTCAAATCGCAGAAGATACATTTCGGGAGTAATTTAGTATCTTAAAAGTTTGCGCCGTGACATTTTGTAACTCGTAATAATAGTTGCAACTATTGGTTTTCGATTTATAAATTTTATCACACATTTGAATGGTTAATATTGAATATAAAAATAAATATTGTTACAGAACGCGTCTGGACCTGGAAATGAACAACGGGACAACTCCCAGCATCGGAAATCTCCAGAAGAAATTACACACATATTGCAAAATCAGATTATTTATTGTAAAATTATTTTATACAATGTATTTTACAATAATCGTAATAAATTAGATTAATTTAACTGTATTACAATGCTTCATCATTTATTCCCTCTCCTATCTTATCTAAGATATTAATAAATAATGTTCTGCAAAATTTAAAAATAATGTTCGAAAAAACTAGTAAGAACCGTGAAAAAATAAAAAAAGTAATGAAATCTGTTGAAAAATTCCGAGAAATCACGAAGTTTTAAGAAAAATATTCCGTGCTACCTCCTTGGTTGTCATGTTCTCCTGATACAAAATCTCGATTCTTGTACCAAAGTCCGGTCGCGATTCAAAAATTCCGCGCTCGAGAAATTCCAAGAAATGACGTCACGTTCCGAGAAATCGGGAGGTTCCGAGAAATGACGTCACGTTCCGAGAAATGACGTCACGTTCCGAGAAGTGACAAAATTCCGAGAAATGACGTCACGTTCCGAGAAATCGCGAGGCTCCGAGAAATGACGTCACGTTCCGAGAAGTGACAAAATTCCGAGAAGTGACGTCACGTTCCGAGAAAAATATTCCGTGCTACCTCCTCGGTTGTTCTGTTCTCCTGATACAAAATCGAGATTTTCGGAGCTAAATTTGAACTGAATTTGAAGCGCGAATCTGAAATCGAAAGCGCGGGAAACTTGTGCGACCTCCTTGCATGTCATGTTCTCCTGATACGAAATTTCAAATTCATTTCAAATTTTGCTCCGAAAATCTCGATTTTGTATCAGGAGAACATAATGACTGAGGAGGTGGCACGAAATATTTTTCTCGGAACGTGACGTCATTACTTGGAATTCCTCGATTTCTCGGAACGTGACGTCATTTCTCAGAATTTCGCGATTTCTCGGAACGTGACGTCATTACGTGGAATTTTTCGATTTCTCGGAACGTGACGTCATTACTTAGAATTTCTCAATTTCTCGGAACGTGACGTCATTTCTCGGAATTTTTCGAGCGCGGAACTTTCAAATCTGAAGCGAACTTTGCTCTGAGAATCTCGATTTTGTATTAGGAGAACATAACAACCGAGGAGGTAGCAGGGAATATTTTTCTCGGAATTTTTCAACAGATTTCGTTACGTTTTCTATTTTCTCGCGTTATGTACTAGTTTTTTCGAATTTTATTTTTATATTTTGCCGTACATTATTTATTATTATCTTAGATAAGATGGGAGAGGGAATAAATGGTAAAGCATTGTAATACTGTTAAATTAATCTAATTTATTATGATTTTTGTAAAATACATTGTATAAAACAATTTTGCAATAAATAATCTGATTTTGCAATATGTGTGTAATTTCTTCAGTAGATTTCCGATGCTGGGAGTTGTCCCGTTGTTCATTTCCAGGTCCAGACGCGTTCTGTAACAATATTTATTTTTATATTCAATATTAACCATTCAAATGTGTGATAAAATATATAAATCGAAAACCAATAGTTGCAACTATTACTACGAGTTTCAAAATGTCACGGCGCAAACTTTTAAGACACTAAATTACTCCCGAAATGTATTTTTTGTGATTTGAAAATTATGTTATTAGAAAATTATCTGTAAAGGTATGCAACGCATATAAAACTGTGTATATTTCAATCAAACAGTTTATTGGAGAACACGATAATACAACTTAATGTTCTCTATATGTTGAATAATGGGACTGCAAAACCGAGCTATACTTACATTATATTTATTTTAAAATTATTAAATGTCCAACAAATTATAGATGAGAAGTTTTGTTCAAAATTAATTGAACCATAAAATTGAAACATAGTTAAAAGGTAGATACAACTTCGAATTATAGAAATAGCAGCTATAAAAGTTATGAAATTAATTTACAAATGTTATATCATACCACTTTATTTCTTTTTTAATTATTGCTTTACCTGTTTTACACATTGCAGTTCAATAAATGTATACGTACAGACACATACGGTTAAGCATTAGTAACTTATAGTGGCATACAATAATTATACAATTTATCTTTTTGCAATATATAAAATCAGTTTAAAATTTCCCACATATCAAAAAGATTTTAATCACGTTAACAGCGCCATCTCTCCAAAAGGTGTCCAAACTGGTGACAAACATTTATCGACAAGTAAACAAAAGTGGTAACTGACTTTGATGAGGCCTGCCACCTATCAAAGAAACCCGCAAACAACTCGCAAATTTTTTCAATAATAAAAAGAGGCGGTGAAGAAAGACATAGTTGCCCCACCTACACGGTAAATAATCGAACTACTTCGGTAACAGTTTCAACCGTTCATCAATAGATGGAGCCACAAACTAAAGTTACTTAATTTAAGCGCGAAAATTTAAAATCACTTTCTTCGTTCACCTTTTTACTTAATTCTTATTTCTACAAAGTCTCACTTGCTTTTGATACCATATGATTAATCTCTAGTTACAGAGATCTTTACCTTTAATTTGAGCCGACAATCATATAAATAGCTTGTCATTAAGTAGAGAAATTTTAATATTTTTGCTGGGTTGTAAGTGACAGGTAGACGAAAATTAGTTCCACCCGTTCACCGGTATGTGGTGATAGTGTTTCAGTGTCCACAAAATCGATCAAACCGACAGTTTGCAAAAATATATATTTCCAGCGTTTATTCAGGAATTCTAACGCGTGTACCTTCTTTTCTAGGCCTCATATTATCTATTTATGTGGATTTTGTTACGATTCAGTTCATTTAAACGAATTTCTTAAATTTACATACCATATGCAGTGTGTAAACTTAAAGGTCGGCCGAAATGAAACGGCTGATTCAATGATGATTCTTTCAACGAGCAATAAATCCATGTAATAAACGTGATATTTTCAACAAACAAACAATAAATTAATTGAAATTTTATGATGCAGCACAAAGAAATTTAATTACAAAATATGTAAGTACTAATTTCTTTTGCAGGAACTTTCATTTTAGTCCTGAATTGGTAATGTCTTGGCGAATATTACATTTTATAGAATTATGGTGGGGCCTTCTATATTAAACATAAACTAAACATAAACCTTCTACATTAAAAATCATCCACGATTACTTTTGTATATTATTACGAATATAAAAAATTACTTGTAAAATTCATAACGAAATAACGAACAAATAGAATTACAGAGCTAAGTATTACAGGTTCATTTATTAGCACACGTTTTTAAATTGCAAAAATATAATTAATTCATAAAAGATGAATGTAATAATTTATACGGATTAATGTTTATTCAATTTTTATTGATCATCAGTTTATACTGGAAACCGCGCCATACTTACCTTATCTTTATTTTAAAATTATTAGATGTCCAACAAATTGCAGATGAGAAGTTCTATTCAAAATTAATTGAACCATAAATTCCTTGCGCAGTACTTAGCTTGGCGTGGTATTCCACTAATTACTCAACGGAAAACCAATACCAATTTCCAGGTCTCACCA
This sequence comes from Tetrapedia diversipes, assembly GCA_033822845.1. Taxonomy (NCBI): domain Eukaryota; kingdom Metazoa; phylum Arthropoda; class Insecta; order Hymenoptera; family Apidae; genus Tetrapedia; species Tetrapedia diversipes. The sequence goes on from JAOPTO010000924.1 coordinate 3,934, forward strand.
CGAGGAGGTGACTGCGCTTCGAGACCCACCCACCCTGCCCCCTATCCAAGAACCCCCTTCCCCTGTACTTTTACCCCAGCACCTTTATGTGCTATATAACTTTACCCCTGTTCCCCGGAACCCGACACCGACAAAACCGCTTACCCTCAAACGAGATTCTAACACCTCTACACCCATATAAACCCCACGCGCGTCCGCTCACCGAATTTCTTAAACCCACCACTCCCACGACCCACACCCGTTACCCTAACAAAAAAAGCCCGAGTCCAGCCTGGTTATAACCTTTCAACGAAACAAGCTCCGCGTCAACGGAGGGCCCTGAGTGTATATACGCGCTAGAAACAGACTGGCCCCCGGACTGAATGTACCAAAATGTACAGAATTGAACAACTGGACCAAACTCCGCATAAACGGAGGGTTTGCGCCCACCCCCCACCCTACCGTACCCCCCCCACCACCCTACGGCCCCTTAACCAACCCCCGGAAACCGTTAGCAAATACAAAAGCAAATAAAAAAGCACCCCAATTCAACGTGGCTATAACGCTAAAACGCACTCAAGCTCCGCGTGAACGGAGGACCCTGAAATGCTGGAAGGATCACGCCTCTGCACGACGGCCCCCGGCGGTGGGGTCGCATCACGGCCACATCGATTATCTAATGGAAAGTACTATAAAGTACTATAAGACTACTCTACTAAACCAACTCCGTGTGAACGGATGGTTTGAACCCACTCCGGGTGAACGGAGGGTTTGAACCCACACCCCGTTTTCCGCGCCACCGAAGACCCGAATACCCGCAAAACCCCCACCCTTATGCTATTACCCCCTGATACACGGAACCTAACACGCACGAAACCGCTTACCCTTAAACGCGATCCTAACCGCTACCCCTTCGACTCAAAACCCACAAACCCCTTAAACGCGATGCACCCTCGTCCCACACCCCTAGCAAAAAACGCACCGGGTTCTACACCTACAACCCACACCGATTGGTTGGTGTGCCGTATTCCTACACCGATTATCGCTATACCTTCGCCCTACTAATACCCCTTGACTCTACACCCACAGAACCCCACGCGCGCCTGCTCACCGAATTCCCTAAACCCACCACTCCCACAACCCTCGCGCGCGATAACCTAACCAAAAAAGTCCGAGTCCAGCCTGGTTATAACCTTTCAACGAAACAAGCTCCGCGGTAACGGAGGGCCCTGAGTGTATATACGCGCTAGAAACAGACTGGCCCCCGGACTGAATGTACCAAAATGTACAGAATTGAACAACTGGACCAAACTCCGCATAAACGGAGGGTTTGCTCCCACCCCCCTCCCCCATATACCGTATACCCCCAACCCTACGACCGCGAAACCCACCCCCGGAATACGCTAGCAAATAAAAAAGCACCCGAATGCAACGTGGCTGTGACCTTTCAACAAACAAGCTCCGCGTGAACGGAGGGCCCTGAGAGTATATACGCGCCACGGCCACGCTGACTGCTGGGCAAAAGGTACCAAATTTAAAGGTACTTACAGACTACTACTTTACTAAACCAAACTCCGCGTGAACGGAAGGTTTGAATCCATCCCTTAAACCGCGTACCGCGAACGTTACGACCGCGTACCCCAACGTTACGACCGCGTACCCCAACGTTACGACCGCGTACCCCCAACGTCACGACCGCGAAACCCACCCCCGGTACCCCTAACAAATAAAAAATGACTCGAATGCAACGTGGCTGTGACCTTTCAACAAACAAGCTCCGCGTGAACGGAGGGCCCTGAGAGTATATACGCGCCACGGCCACGCTGACAACTGGACAAAAGGTACCAAATTTAAAGGTACTTACAGACTACTACTTTACTAAACCAAACTCCGCCTAAACGGAGGGTTTCAATCTAGATACTCCCTACCCTTTAACCCCCTATTCTAAACTCTCTAATTTGTAAACCCCTAAACCCTTCCCTCGTAGATCCTACTTTCCCTAAGTCCTAAATTGGTAGAACCTATTCACTGACTATATTCGAAACTCTCTGAAAAGCGAAAGAAAACCGTGGGCAAAACCTACAAATTATTCTAATTCGCGGTACTAATTTTCGAGTTCTTCTGGCAGGCCTCTTTGAGACTTCTTCATCGAGGGAAACATCTATGGAAAACCCAAACGAATACGATATAGAAAATGCAATACGTAAAATATATGAAATATTAAAACTAATTAATAGGTTGTAGCATTTAAATATTTTTTACTGTGTTCGGATTCCAGTTTTTTAACATAGTTCGTGAAATTATAAATTTTCCTAAACTACATGTTCACTTAAAAATGTTTGAATATTCCCTACGTTCGTTAAAAAAGAGCTTCCGAAAAACTAAACTCTGAGAAGACTAACAGATCTTGCGAAGTACCCAAAGGAGTACTTATACTAATTAATGAGTTAAAAATTCTTTAAATTAAAACGTTGGAATTAAAAAATTGATTACTACTTATAAATTAAGGATTTTAATGTTGGAATTAAAATTAATGTATTTTGATCCAATAATATTATAATTCTTTGGATGATAACAGAGACAGCTTAAGTATTTGTCAAAACCATTGCATTTCCAAAATAAAGTGACAATTTTCAAAAAAGAAATTCGGGAACATATCCGAGAGCCTCTAACGATGCAAGACAGTAATTTAATAAGTTTGAAATATTAGATAAAGTAAAATATTCATATCAGAAAACTTGAGAGGCTGTATTAATTTGCAACACCAATTTAATAAGCTTGCAGTTTTAGTTAAAAATTGAATATTCGTAATTATGATTTAAATATTACATGAAACACCTAATGTGTTCTCGAAAGTGAAAGTGAAAACGATAAAAAAAGACTTACCGTTCGTATTAAACAATAAATGACCCAAATGATCAAGAAGTACAAAGTAATATTTTAATTAATTAGAAATTCGAAATTCGAAACTATTTGTGCAAAATAATATTACATTTTATTTGGGAACGACATTTGTGTTAGTACTTCTCGATCTTTGATCATAGTGTACAACAGACAAATAGCGAGCATAGTGATAAAGTAACGTAAAGAATGGTAGTCCATCGTAGAATAGAATGCCTATTCTAATATGGACAACCATTACGTTGCAGCCCTCTTCGTGACAATATGTCGGGCCTCTTCGAAGATACATCTGTAGATTTCCTTCTTCTTCGGCAAGCAGATGAGAATGAATTCGACAAAACATTTGCAGCAACTCGATATTAAACCATAGATGTTTATACAATTAATTTAAATAAATGTAGAAGCACGAAATACACTCAATATGCAAGATATAAATTTTTATTTAAAAAATTCTTCTAATTGTACTAATAAAAATATTAATTTGCATAAACATCCACAATTTCTTTATGAATGTTCGACTATTCCCTACGTGCGTTAAAAAAAAAGCTTCCGGACTAAACAACTTCGAAAGAACAACAGATCGAATAAAGAATCCAAAGAAGCACTAATTAATAAATTTTTAATTTATAGATATTATTACTAAATTCAAGACTATAATATCTGAATGAAAATTTTCGAAGTAAATTAAATCTCCTGAATTGCTTACTTGTAAATTTGTATAAAAAATATGTATTTAAATTGAAGATTCAAACATTTACTTAATTTTGAGCTGACAAAAAACAATATTTTGAATTTAAAGTGGAGTTTGTATCATGAATAATTTGCTAGCCTATTACATGTAGGGGCCGCCGTTCAAGCATTCGAAGTTTGACACCGAGGAATAACGAATATGTACGAAGAAAATATTGCAATTCGACACCGAACGACGAAATTGAAATACCGAGTTTAAAAAATTGATATGTATAAAAATGGATGCTAAAACGGCCAGCACTACACATAATAATTGAACACAAAAATATGACTAACCTTCCGTCTTCATGTGTGCTAAAAATCCCAGCGAAAAATGTAATTAGTAACATAGCTAACGATCTAAGACTTTTTTCAGAGAAGAAGATAATAAAACACAAGGAAGGGTTTTGTTTGTTTTATTCACTTTATTTATTTCACATATTTTATTTATCTTATTACGTTGAAGGAATGGGAAGGGAAAAGGTACGTATTCAGAGCTGGGTAATTTGGAAATTTATTTTAATAAAAAATAAGTAAACTGTTTCCTGTTCACTACATGAAATATATTTCCAAGCTCTGAATGAACATGTTAAAAAAACCCTCGAGTGGTAGGATTATCGAAGCGATGAATCTAAGGATTGAAAACAATGTTCAACTGTTATCGCTTCGATGCCACCTGCCAGCTCGTCGCGAAATGCTTTCTTGTTTACATTACGTAAGCAAGCCCGAACGTCCTTCGAAAGGTTTTGCGTGTAACAGATCGAAGCTTTATTACGAGATAATATGAAATTTTATTGCAAATAATAATACTGAATACAATGAAGTTGTGTAAAATTATTAAATCATGAAACAGTAATGGATGTAGTAAATTTATGCAAACGCGAGACACAAGAAAGCCCTGACAAATAATATATCAATGTACACGAGTAATAAAATACTCGTGGTCACTATGCTCGCAATAATAAGCAAAAATACAACCAATTCCCGTGTCGTTTCGGACCATTCGTCCTACGACATGATTGGGAACCTGAGGAACAATGAAATATGTGACTCACCGTATGGCGATTAGCATCACGCGTCTTCTATGGTCCCCATAGGCTGCATCGGGTAGATTATCAGTAGCATCAGTAGTATCCAGGATGCAGTCCTATATCCAGGAACCACCACTCGTTAATAAAAAAAAATAAGATAAAAGTCTAACACTTCCGGTCGCGAAATACTGTAGGCGAACTGAATTTATATCGAATCGGTGATATAAAAACAAATAAAAATAAAAATCTAACACTCCCGACCATTAATAGTAGCGAACGGGTTAAATTACGCGAAATCACGAAGCCATAACCCGCAAAAACGCGTTTATGGTTGGCGATTATGCGTGACGCGTTTCGTTCGACCTGTCAAACGTCCGTACGCGATGGCGTCCCACGCCGGAAAGGGTCACCTCAGTCGGCGTCACGGACCAGCAGCCGGCCGCGGCTGCGCAGAACGACTCGGCGCGAACTTGAAATAAGTAAAGGTACGGTATCATCGCTAGTGTAAAATAATGATTAATAAAAATTAATTGAACGATAACGCGTATGGAATATTATATTCATTTCCTATAAATTATCTATATTTTTCCTATCTAGACGAGTGTGTTCATAAATAATCCTACGAAATTTAGTTTTATAATTCTATTTGCTTTTCACTTCGTAACGAATTTTACAGGTTCAGTAACTTTTTACATTTAAAATAACAAATGAAGGTAATCGTGAATTTCTAATACAGAAGGATTGTGTAAAACCGAAATTGTTCATTACTTTGTGCGGAATTATAAATTATGAATAGAAATGGTAAAAGTTGAGACACATTTTCTTTTACTGATTAGAATTGACAACTTAGCTTCATTGTAAGCATTAGAATTATTTTATTAATAGAAATGTATTTTTCCAATCTTAAGCTTCTCACGATTTTACTAAAATCATAATCATAATAGAAGCAGAGGTGTATAACGTTTTAGATTAACCAACAAATAACCAACCATCATTATTTAAATATTAAAAGTATATATCCTTTAATCAATAAAATTTCACAGAATATTTTTCTTATTTACTAACGAAATATTAAAGATGTTACATGAACTGTAGTATATAGGTTCGATAGTTTAAAAACTATCAAAACTTCAAATAATTTAATTGCAATATATTGAATACAAGGAAATTTAGAAGTGCCTCTGTTTAGTGTTAAAAATCGTTTACATTTACAAAATTAAAAATAATTAAATAATACCGGACAATGGGAACTGCAAAAATTGGGTTTAGTTGAATACAATGCACTTCATCGATCTTACTCATTGTCTCCGCATGGGAACTCATACGTACATATACGTCACTACAGGTAAAATGAGTCCTGGTGAGAATCCAACCACATTGGATTTCAGTGCTTTAGGAGCGAGAGAGAAAGTCTTTCATTTGTTTTCTCTCTCGATTTCCCGAAGTCGTCCGAAACGCTGAGCTCACGTACACGCGTCTCCTGCAGTAGTGTGCGTATTGGAAGGGGGTGTTCTCGAGAACTCCCGTCCTCAGTCTGGTATCACAGCTAGTAACCATATTCTCCTTCTGTCTTGATCATTCAACTTTGGTTTAAACAATAAGTGCCATCTATTAGAACTAAGGAAAAATTTGTATATTAGAGAATTCCGATATTATCATCTCTGTATACTGTAGTGCTCCATACGTTTGCCGTAAGTGAGCAAGTTAACCGAAAACAGATAATATAGTGAGTATTCCTACGCAAGGAATTGTTTGTCTCTTTAAAATGAATAGAAAGGTGGATAGAGTTAGGTAACGGTTTAAGGTTTTTGTTATCTTCTATTTATGTTATATATTCCATTAAACTGCTCATGAAAATCGCTTTCGGGCTATACTTCATTTTAGCGAACTAAAAATTCATCGCTTCTTTTTATATATTACCAGTATTTAACAAATAGAATCCAAAAATATCGATTTCGAAGCGAGGATGACGATTAACATCACTCATGATGTTAAAAGTAGGTGTTACACAGCTTATTTCGATACCCTACTGACATTAATATATATTTACTGAACACGACCGATAAGAAAGCATGCTTCTTTATTTGATGTATTGTATAAAGGCGGTGGGCTACGCGAATCGGTATTCAAAATCTTCAAATTTACTCATGAGATATGTGCAGCTATATGTATACGTAAAATTGTCCAAAATGTCGTATTTAAGTCTATTCGTAATGCGAGTTTTTATGGAGATGAAATTGCCGCAGAAACAATCTTAGTTAAATGTTATCGTTAATAGGTACAGTTAAACTACATTATATATTCAGTTAACAAATGATATGAAAATAGCGAAATTTACTTCGTCGAGGTAAAAAGCTATGAACGGAAAACACACAAACTTCCTTAACAGTTGAGTTCTGCGGACACAAGTTTTAAACAATATGGCGTCCAAAGAAGTCATGTAATAATTTTCAAGCTTCCGTAATTTTTGACACCATCAATTCCTCGCTTTATAACTAATACTTTTGGGTTCTACACGTCAAATACCATAAATTGTTAGAAAGAAAAGTATTGAAGTTTTGGTCCCTCAAAACGAAATTTAACTATGTTTTCAAACTGAGAATTAAAAACTCTGTAGTTAAGGCCTAAAGATTTCAGATTTATATTTTCATTTTTAAATTCATTTCATAATCTTTTAGTTATAAGTTTTGGAATAGCAATCTATTTAGTGTTTATTAACGCTGAATGGTAAATTATGGAATATTAATGAAAATATCAATGGCAACGTGATTGCCAAGTTTATGAATAATTATATTTATTAAAACCGTAGTACATCCTATTTTCAATAATAAAGCTGGTTTAGATTTTTACATAACTTCATCACTTTTTATTAAAAAATGAGATGTGTATTGTGGAATGTTTGAGATGGTATGACAGTCATGTTGGATCATGAAAGTCCGTAAGATGATTTCGTCTGTGTTGTGAAGGTCTCTCCTGTATTTAGTCTTTAGTATATTTAACAAATAATGCGATTAGAAATTAAGAAATTATATATTAATGATAATAAATATTTTGATGAAATTACACATTGCGGCATCTAATATAATGTAGGAAAATACTCTCTTTCGGTTATATGATGTATAACACGTTTAGTTTTTGTGTAGATGAGAAATGAACCAGAGTTCTGGGTAGGGGTACCCTCATCACTTTCTTACCTCTACAATTTATGCACAATCTTCTATTGAGTCGATCATATCCAAATACATGTCATATATAAGTTTAAAACAACAACCTTTATGCTTTTAGCATCTCCAAATTCATATTGCAAGAACTGCTCAATTTGTTAATATCAACATATAAAGAAATATGAAAAAAGAATTGTATAATTTATTGATGTATTCAATACAAATGTATTTTTAATTTTTTGTCCATTTGCTATAAATTTTTATTTGGTGCAATTTTAATTAAAATGAAAGTTTTTATTAAATAAAATTCCGGTTGATCATCAACCAAGATAGAATTTAATCTATTTAGATTTGGGATAGGTATTGTTAAAAAGGTCATAAATTGATACTAAATATTTATATTTATATTAGATCACTATTTGTGTATTTGTAACTTGTTAATAAATCATTGTTTCACAGCATCCTTCGATTTTTTTTTAAAAACAAGTTAGTAATATTACATATGAAGCTTCGTTAAAACGTTAAAATATTTGCATCCTTGTATGTGTACATAGATACAAGTATTTAAAAAAATAAATAAATGTACATTTATATTTTTTGTATGAAACCGATCGAATTGCTAGATCTTTTATTAACGTTATGCACTGAAAAACAATAGTAACTATTGCAGTTTTTATTACCATAAAAATTTTACTTTTGACATTTAATCTATGTGAAAATTCAAATTAAACAACTTATTCATCATACATTTTTTTTCAAATTACCGTTATATTAAACCAGAATCGGCTACGCATAAATTCATTTTTTCATTTGTAGTTAAAATTGCATTCAATGTTAATGGTGGTGGCATGTAGCATTTGAAAAAATTCCAGGGTATATATTTCTTATTAATATCTTTATAAAAATAATAAATGAGTTTTTTAATATGTAAATATTCACTGTGATACATGGTCATAACTAATAGTTAAAAAAGGGGCAATGGTAAAACATTAAAATATGTTTAATTAATCTATAGAATGAGGGTTTAATGATTGTATTACCACTGCTTACAATAAAAGCACTAATAATACATATAATGTTTATTATGGTCATGTAAAAATTTTGTCAAACAAAATCAATACAAATTATTAGATTTTCAATAATTTGAATTAACCGCAACAATGTATATATAAAAGGAACATACAAATAATACCCAATAGTTAGCAATATAAATGTACAATTACAAACAGCTCATTTTTTTTTATATGAAATAATTTGGATTATAAATAAACGACAAAATATCAGTATTTCTACTTTACAACTTTCTCAATGCACCATCTACTCTATTCATATAAAATAATTTTAAGACCACATTCTATGACCACATTCCAAGACCAGGTTACATTGAAATAAGAAACAATATGCTTAAAAATAACAAGATTAATTTTATACATCACAAGATATATTCCGAAAATAGGTCTTTAGTATCTGAAAATATGAAAGAATCATTACTATGATTAAAAATATACATAGTGTGATATTTTGTGGTACATAATATTGCTCATGATATTCACAATGCATGTAACTGTCTATCACTACTTGACGAAATCACTGAAGTCAAGTAGATACTACTCTTCGTTCAACTAAAAGTAGTTTTTAGCAAAATCTTACATCTTTTGGTTGCTCCACTTATTTGAGCACAAAATAGAACATCTTTTGCAGCCATATGAAAGGAAAGTTACTTTAGATTTAGCAAAAAACTAATCAACTATGATGATTGCTTTTTGATCATAAATACACTTTACTCTTTCTCAATAATCCACGTGCAGAACATTACCCTGTAAGAGGGAACGACCTATGTAGAAGGTTACTCAGCATGTGAGCAGTTATGTCAAATACAATGGCAAAAATGATTGGCCATTAACAAGAGAAGGCCCCATTGCTAGTTAGAAGCCATTAGATGCAGTAATAAAATTAATCGTTCTTTCCACTTGCTCTGTTTAGCACGATAGTATAGTTTGATTACCCATTAGCTACTCCATTTTTTTTGCTCCAGGGCGTTAAGTGGTTGGATGATATGAACTAATCAATGCTGCATCTACTGGTTCCATGCATGATGGACAAGTCAAGGAGCGCAGCAACCAATCATCAATACAGACTGCATGATAAGTATGCATACAGGGTAAATAACGCACTTCTTCTCCCACCTGGAGCTCCATCATACATATCACGCATTCTCCTTTCTTAGTTCCATCGTATTCTCTCATAGGCAGATGCTGAATAAGTCCTATACGTTTTGCTATTCGAACTTGCTGTTCTTCTTCGCTACCTGGACCTAGGTTAACACCAATGCCAATTTGTTGCAGATGAAGTTCCCTTGTAAAAACTGGTGCATAGGAAAATGTAACTCCCTCCTATGAAATTAATAAAAATTAAAAACTATAAATAATACTTTTTAGATAATAAAAATTCGATTAAACATCAGAACAAATATCGTGATAAAAATTGACTATTACGATAAATGTATACAAATCTTAAGAAGGACATTTTCATTATTATATGTACAAAATAGAAATATCAAATAAATCAAACTGAAATGTAGTAGTTGTAACGGCTCGAAATGAAGAAAGAAATAAAATTACATTGTTGGGTATCGGAGATCCAAGGCCTTCTTGCAGAGAACCGCTAGTTAACGTAGGAGGATCAGAATTGTTACTCAACAAAGTGGTATTGTCTTGTTGACTGCTTCCAGCGCGTTTCAAACAATTTCCCATTTTGGAGGAACGTCAGCTCCAGTTTTATGTTTTACGGACAGCGTACTACGATACTTTAATCCCAACGTCGTGATTAAATGATCACGATAACTTTGACGTGGGATGTTTCGAGCCTTGTCCCCATCATAAATTGCTTGTTTTTTCTCCGATACACGTAACGAAGTCCGTTTCGGCTTCGAACGGGTGACAGCTCGTGTCTCGGACAACAATTCAGTATGCGAATCTTTACCATCAAAACATTTGCCACCGTCACATACCCATACTACAGCTGAGTACCCAACGCATCCAACAAGACGCAATCAAAAAAAAAAGCGGACCAGTTAGTCACAGGTTGTGAAAAAATACTTTTCACATCCCTTGCGCGACGTTCTTTAAACGTTTAGTACACACCATCGCTTTCATCCTACTGCGTAGAAGCTACTTCGCTGTGATTCGTCGCATAAGCGTATTGCATTTTCCAACATCCAATCACCGGAAAATGATTCCGTGCGATACAAAGAGTTCGTACAAGCATTACATACGTTCTGTCCAAAAGACACTCGGCAACTAACCTATGATTGGTTCGTCGAGAGTGACATATGTATCGTGAAACAGTATTCACGATGTACTTACGATTTAAACTTTGAGACTCGAACTAATTCAAAAACAATATCGAACAACTAGGCTTTTCTGTTTAAAATGTATTTCATTAGTGTTCGAAATATGTTCGAAACATATTATCGTTTCTTTGTGAAACGCGATTGTAGGTAGATTTGAGAAAATACTTTGACACAGACATATGCATACACGTACTGATATTAAGGGATTAAATAAATATCTATAATAAATATCAATAACAATTTAATTGTTTATATACAACATTTTCGTCGTAAACTGACATTATCGGAAACTTTAATTGAGTGAAAAGCAAAAAATTGCGAAAACACGATGTTTGGACAAGAATTAATAATGTTTCAGTTTACAATAAAATTTTTTTCTCTAAATAATCGTGATCATGCAGTTCTGACCTTTGTTCGTTGTTCTATGAATTTTGAATAACTTGTTGATCATAACTATCTTCAGCATTTCTATTTCGTAATACGAAAAGACGAATAATATCACCAAAGAAGTCAACATCCGTACTTACACATTTATAATCAGATGCCAAGAATGACATTATATTAATAAACAATTGTATAATATAGAGTGATTTATTAAACCGGATGTGTTTCGACGAGCAGGATGGGAATTGGTTTACAAGTCAAAAATTCGAAAAATAGTGACTGAATGAGCATAGATATGGTAATAATGAAAAACATTGTTAAGAATTTTGAAAAGAAAGTAAGAAGCAAACTCATGGAAAGAAAGTATACTATGTGAGTAATACTCTAATCATAATAAAAATTGTATTCTTCGAACGTAACATAAGAATCTTAGATGGTCAAGAAGGACCGTTTCTGTGGTTATCTTATCTAGTTATGACCCGTAACCTCTAGCAAACACAAAAAGCAACAAGACCTTTGGATGCCAATGGTTTCCCCTCTGAAAAGAGTAGAAGTGTAGTTGCCTCGATATCGTTGTCCATTTGCTTGGCGAGCTCGGTTGGAACAGGAAACACTTACTTAACCGATTTATTGCGTAGCCGTGTTTCCCATCAAGCACATACAGCCGCGGCCTGTTTTGCACCCCAATCCTGTTTCGACTTCGATCTTTCCGCTTGATCAGCGATCTCCTCTGTACGGTTTGGCGCGCGTGTGCGTGCATGTGAGCATCGCTACCGAACGCAGTCTCCGAGTATTTTCGACACGGTAAGTTACACTGTATCGTTATCCTTAGCATCCTGCAATATTCCATTTTATTTCCTTTTCTTTAATTACTTGAAATCGTTTCGTATCTAAAACTGAAAAAAAGGAAAACGTGATAACAGGGTCGAAATGTTGCAGGAATGATGTGCTCTTAGTGGTGATCTGTGTGGAATCTCTTATAGTTATAAAAACCTCAACAACGAAAATCGTGGTCACAAAAGCAAGAGGGTGAGAAGAGCGAACGCATCGATGAACGAATAATTCAACTCTATTACCGAAACCAGCAACATGGTTTGGGATCAAGGAAGAATTTGGAGCGGGACAGTGATTTTTCTTCTTATATCAATCAGTGCAATAAAATCGGGTAATTATACATTGCGATCAATTATATATTTTCTACCTGTTCGATTATACTCGATCGCGATCGAACGTATCGTCAAAGGAAAACGAACGAGATCCGCTTATAGGATAATTTATCGGTATCGTGTGAAAAATTCTTTTTCGTCATTCGCTTATCTAACCCGCGTGTTATTCAACTTTTCTTTCTGAGAATTTGTATCGAACACACGATTCGCATGTATCGATGGTTTCGTTATCGGTAAAATGCAACGAGTATAGAACACATTTCTAAGAATCTTCGTTAACACGATCGTTAAAATCTTTGTCGTAGAAATCATCAATGATCCTACATTGTGCAGCCGAACAAAATGCAAAGGTAAACGACACGATTTTAGAGATTTTTAATTGGTCGGTAGAGAGAGGTGAAACAATTGACAATGATTGACGGTTACAGTGGCGGCAAGCAGGAAATTCAAATACGAAGAGAACGTGTTGTATCAGTACCGATACACGGTGGACGTGAGCACGAATTTGGGGGGTGTAAACGTGTTGCCGTCGTCCTTGGCCTTTCCTGGAAACGAGTCAACGTTACAGCTGGACGCGGACGTGGTCGTTCGTTTTGACAGCCCTTGCGAGGGTAGTTTGAAATTCGAGAGCGCAAGTTTGAGCGATGACCGCCGGAAATATAATTCGGAATTTCCCGACCGTGCCGGTGCGGAGTTTAAGAAAAACTTGGAACGTTTCACTCTGAGATTCGCGTTCGACGATGGTCGCATAGACGAACTATGCCCGGACAAACGCGAGCCCGCCTGGGCGTTGAACTTGAAGAGGGGCGTACTATCGATGATGCAAAACACCATGCACAGATTCGACGTGGACCGTCGCGTGAACGATCTAGATATCAACGGTATCTGTGAAACGAATTATCGTTTGCACGAGACAAAACGCACCAGCCTGATCGTGAAAAAGATGAAAAATCTGTCCGATTGCGTGCACGGGTCGAAGCATTTTTCTGTTATCCGTTCGAACACCTACAGAAGTCCCCGATCGGGTTCTCGCGGTCCTCGTCACCCTCTCGTCGAGTCTCAAAGCGAATGCGAGTTAACGATCGATCGTAACATCTACGAGAAGATTATCTGTAAGGAGTTGCACCGATTGCAGCCGCTTTCCAGCGGTAATACGGGTGCAAGAACCGAATCAACGGCGGTTCTTCGGCTTATTAAAGAATCAAGGGACGATTACGGTTACTCTAATGGGTATGAGTCTGACTATTCGCGAAACAGGGCCGGTCAAGAGGAGGAAGAGGAAGAGGAAGAGAATGATAAGTATGCTCGAGGTCCGCATCATACAAGGACCACTTTGTTGTACGATTACACGAAAACTCCAGGAACCGTGCACGGTGAGTTAAGAAGCTCTAGGGATTTGTTGAAAACAATGTGTAAGCTAGGAGTGAGCACGGACGAATTGCAGCAACGGTTCTCCGAGATATTCACTGCGTTCGTTCAGTCAGCACGACTTCTTGACTATCCGTCATTGTCACAATTGTTCGTCAGAGCCAATGGTATCTGCAAAACCGGCAAGTGAGTAGCGTTGAATTTTCGTGGATAATTAGATGCGTGAATCGAATTCCTGTCGAGCACATAACTTTCGCTGGTTTCTTCTTCCGCAGGAGGCATATAATCGATGCGTTACCGTTCATTGGTAGTAACGCGGCCGTGAACGTAATGAAAGATTTAATAATAAAACGATACGTTGATCAGGCGACGATCGACAAGTGGGTAATTGCATTTGCGTTAATCCCTCGACCAAATCGAGACACGATCCGAGTTCTTTCACCCCTTCTCGATTTTCATCATCAAATTCCAGAGACCCAGTTCATTTTAAGCTACTCCGCGACAATTTATACTTTTTGTTCCACCCATGAAACACGCTGCGACAATATTGAACAGGTGACGCGATTTATCGCGTATCTCCAGCAAAAGATCGAGGAGGGCTGCGCACCACGAACGCATTCATTTTCTACGATCAAGGAGGTATGTAATGACATAACAGTGATTGCCGTTTCTTAACGCTTAACCAACCGAACGGAGAGATCTCCCATTTTTTCCTTAATAAAGCAATGCCATTGATTCTATTTACTTTGGTTATTAGTTAGCCTTGAACTGGTGTTGTTCACGGTTCACTAAATGCATTTTCTGCTTTTCCAAAGTACAGTTTTTAATAAATTCAACATTGGTCCATGACAAACTAATAACAAAAGTGAATAGAATCAATGGCAACGCTTTGTCGAGGAAAAAATGGGAGATCTCCTCATTCGATTGGACAAGTGTTAATCTATCGTTGATTTCAGACATTGCAAGCGTTAAAAGCGATCGGGAATATGGGTTTGGAAACGGAGGGTTTGTCAAAGGTATTGAAAGAATGCATAGACGATAAAGGAGGATTCCTGCCGATGGAGATTCGCGTTGCAAGTGTCGATGCCCACCGTAGAATGCCGTCTTGCGAGGAGACACGGGACCTCTATTTTCTAAATTACTACCGGAACTTCAGCTTGGACACTGAAATACGCATTGCGTCTTATTTGCAAGTGATGCGTTGTCCCAATTACAATGTCGTTAAAACAATTAAACACACGTTGAAGTTGGAAGAAGTCAATCAAGGTAATACGTGAATTTCTTGCTGAGGTTCAAGCTTTTTTTTGTCAGTTTCTCAAAATTCTGTTCACCGCAGTTGGAACATTCGTTTGGAGTCATTTGACGAATCTCTACAATTCTGCTTCGCCGACCAGAATCGAGATTCAGAGCCTTTTAACGGATCGGGATCTCGGTGATAAATTCAACAGCGACAGAAGAAAGTTTTCGCGAAACTACGACGGATCCTTCTTTTCGGAGGAGTATAATTTCGGTGCCAACTATCAAGGGAATCTAATCTTCTCTCCGAAGTCGTATATACCTAGGTCTGCGACGTTCAACGTGACATTCGACCTTTTTGGCGAATCCGTGAACTTTTTCGAGTTAACCACGAGGTTCGAGGGTCTCGAGTATTACACGGAGAAGTATTTTGGGCCTGACGGGCCGTACAGTAATGAGAAAGTATCGGGTTTCTTCAAACAGTTCCTCAGAACTTTCAGAGCAGCCCCGGAAGAAGAGGAGGACTATTGGAAACGTGTCAAACGATTACCGAATGTTATTGATAATAATTTCAACGTGCCCAAAATTAGTCTTAGTTACAAGGTAAGCAAAGAATGCGATGATCAGGTGGCATAGAATCGTATTCATTACGCGAAATGATAATTTTTTTTGGCTCGTTTTACAGGTGTTTGGAAACGATTTGAAATATTCGATGTTGAACGGAGATCGTGAAATTAGAGAGGCTTTGACGCGTATGAATCCGTGGGAGAAGTTTAAGCAAATTGTTTCTGGAAAAGAAATTCACTATGAAAACGCGATAATGTTCTTGGATTCCACTTACGTGGTGCCGATGACATCAGGATTACCGATGCGTTTAGATTTTGCTGGCTCTGCGGCATGCAATTTCAAGATGTCAGGTTTACTTGACACCAAAGGAATCTCGAAAGGAGAGGTTGAACTCGTCAGCAACGTTGCACCTAGGTATAATTACACAAGTTATCTCTATTGTGCTCACCTTTTTACTTTTTCCTGTTGTTTTTTTTATTACTAACTTACCAACTCCGCGCGGAAGTACTTTGATTTCAATTTTAACTATTTTCGAGAGATGTCCGAGACATCCGATTGTGTAATAATTGCTATTTCAATTATAAGAACATAAAAAATAACGAAATTCCCATACAAACTTACATCTACTGTATGACCCGCTTGGGGATGAGTTTTGAAAAAATTTCATACACGTAAAATCACCAATTCTGCAAGCCTTTAACTTTAATTTTAACCAGAAAGTTAAATACTTACTAATTTTTATAATACTTGCTTCAAAATCGGCGGATTTTCAAATAAACTTTCATCCCTTATTTTACTCCCTTGGGGGTTGATTTTCCAAAAACGTTGAAACACGTATTTCTTTATTTCTAATCAAAAAGCTGAATACCAGTTTTCATAGTGCTAGCTTCAAAATCGGTAGATTTTCAAAGAACCTTTCAACCCCTATCTAACCTTCTTAGGGGTGGAATATCAAAAAATCCTTCCTTAGTAGGCGCATACGTTATAAAAGGAACCCACTGTCCAAACTTCTTGTTTCTAGCTTCAATAATTTAGGTTCTGCGATGATGAATCAGTCAGTCAGTCAGGACATGTCTCTTTATATGTATAGATATGTGTGATAATAATAATAATGCTATTTTTGTTAATTAAAAATGTTAATTAACGAACAAACTAATACATCTTTTGTAATACGTGTTTGACCAGCATGAGCGTCGATGTAGTCGGTAGCATGACCGTCGACGCCTTTTACAAAACAGCTGGAACAAAATTGCGTACCAACCTCTACTCTTCTGGAGCAGTTCAAATTCATTTAGATATCAAGGGAATGCGCTCGGTGAAATTGAGTCTGGGATTACCTAACAAAAGCATGGAAGTATTGTCGATCGGCTCGAACATCTTTTTAACGAAAGGCAACGGCGCTGAAATTGAGGAGAAACCTCTTGGCATTTTAATCGCCGGTCAACATGACAAGGATCAAACTTCGATGAAACAGCTAACAGTTCCGAAAAATATAATTACCAACACGAGTTGCACTTGGACCGCCCTAGATAGATTAGTAGGATTAAAATTGTGCGTCGATTATCAACTTTCGAACGTAACGAAAGATCCTAATGCGCCTTACTTTGTTCTGAGCGGGCCCACGCTTTTTAAGATATCCTTGATTAAATCGGATCCAACCGCTAAAAATTACTTGTTGGAGTATAAATGGGAGAAAACAAAGGTATCACATACAGTTTTCATTCTTGTTTCATTTGAATCAGGTGTTGTATTAAAAAAACTGTGCTGCTACAAGTATTTATTTCATTGCAGGAGGAAAATATTTTCAGAATTGCATTTGATACACCTGGATCGCAGATAAATAGAGAATTAAGCACAACGGTTTCTTTCGATGCGAAAACTCACAACGTAACTGTTTTGTTGCGATCTGCTGGAAATTCTCTCGTGGCGGAAGGTAATTGGCATTACTAGAATAGTTAATTTACAAAGTAGATTGTTTTAACATACAGATTGGTATCGTTCCAGGTACTTATAAGAGCACAGAAAACGAAACATTTGTGGATGTAGGTTTTGACATAAATGGTACGAAACATTTGGACGCAAGCTTTGGTTATTCAATTAAAAAGTTTCACTACGGTTACACGTTTAGCCCGCAGATGCATTTGATTGTGAACAACGAACGGATCGTTGCTCTTTCAGGTTTACATTCTTTCATTTTCCTAGTTATCCTTTTTTTCGCTTTGATTACTCTTTTTAACCGAAGATTCGATTTTTTTAAAGGTACCATTAGAAACGCCTGGAAAAATTATGTTTTCCAGTGCGATATAGATTTGACATTCCGAACGAAGAAAGTCTGGAGCAAATTAAAAGGTTACATTGTTGGCAGAAACGTAAGCTTAGGCGGTGACTTTCAGTTGGAGTATCAGCTACAAAAGATGCCCAACAAAGAAACACTTCAGCTCGAGGTGTCATCTTATAACCGTTCGTCGAAAACTTTGACGCACAAAGCTGTCGGCTTGAAGTTACGTTCTACAGCATATCCACAACTGAACACGATGATAACCGCGTGGTATCAGCAAGCACTTGATCATCTAGAGTTGCACGCGGAAGTGAATTCAAGTCCGCATCTTATGGATGATCGTCACAAGCTTACCGCTCAATTGATCATCTCTTATTCGAAATTGTACTTCCAAAATCAAGATACGAAAGTGAGCGCATTAATTGCCATAACGAAGCCCATTCAAAACTTGGACATTAAAATTGGAATTAATCATTATGCCCAGGGACCAGAGACAAAGACTAGTTTATTGATAGGGTACGCTCCAGGTCGGTCGATTTTTACCAAATTTTTCTCAAACTAGTTGTGATTCATCATTGTACTAGTTTTTGACTAGTTTTCTAATTTCGATCGTATGTTCTTTGAATTGTTTAGGGAAAGAGATCACTTTAACGGTGAACCTGTTAATGCCGCGCGGTCTGACTTTTGCCATGGAAGGTCATGCAAACTTAACGATTCCGAACTTCAATTCGATGGTACTTTACGTGCGAATCACAGAAAGAACAAAGCGTACGTACGACTTGGATCTAGCGGGTACTTGGTTCAGCGGGCACAACATGACAGCGCGTGGAACGTACTCGGACAGATCCGTAGCGACTGTCATTAACCATAGTTTGAAGCTGATTTTGAAGTCGCCAAGTTTCGCAAACGATATTCTAGTCAATTGTAAGCTATATCGGAATTACAGCGATATCAGGATCAATCTGAACGTGGAACAGGTGGATCGAGATAGGTACGCGTTTATCTTGAATCACACGGTCGCGTCGCCAACAATTTTTGTGACATATGTCGAAGGAAGATACAAAGGTAATGTGTATTCGATGATGACCGACGTTGATACGAAACGAGAAATTCGAATGGAGATACACTTGGACAAATGGCGAGACGTTCACCTGGCGTTAACCGGTGTCAACGAGGAGAGCAAAAAAGAATTCGGAGCAGAAGTGAAGTGGGATGCAAATCGAGACCCCGCGTTGAAGCTCGCCATGTTTTTCTCTTTGGAGAAAAGTGTTCGGTTACCAGCTTTATCCGAGTTAGAAGAACAATTACCTGAAAAGAATGTAAGCATGGTGACCACTCTAACTTATCCTGGTCGCTTTGTAGTTGGCTCATGCCACGTGATTGCACGTGGCTATTACAATTACATCGTGGACGCCACGATCGACTGGAATCCGGAACAAACTATAGGATTGTTCATCGCGACGGAATATAATGTGAAGTCATGGGTGAAGTCGACCAGCTTGGAAACCTCGTTAATCACGCCATTTGAGAATTGGAGGAAAACGGCTTTAAGCGCCAAGTAATGAAAATTCTTCTGTTTCTCCTTAAATCGCTACTTGTACTCTCGAATTATACATCGTACTTTAATTATGCAGAAAATTCTTGATTAATACGTTCATCTGAATCGTATTGCAGGTACCTGCAGGAACGGAACAAGATCAGAGTGAGCGGTAGCGCTTATTGGAAGGATTCGCAAGAGCTGACCGCAGAATTGGACGGCAGCACGGTAGAGCGGGACAACATCAAAGAATGGAGGGCCAATTGTGGAATAAGCAGTTCTATGCATTCAATTTCGTCCACCACTGTCAATCTCACTCACAAGGTCATCGGTTCGGAGGTCGCGGATACTCGTTTGCTGGTTAAATATAATCCGAACAAGGTGATCGACGCTTGGAGTATTTGGTACCTGGACAAGGAAACCGATAATGTCTTCAACTTGACCGGTAATCTACATCTCGAGTCGCCGGTGACTCGTTACAAAAAGAGTGACATGAGGTGTCAGCTGCAGGTCCTGCCAGATTGGAAATTCTTAGGGGCTGCCAACTTGGATCTGGATAAGAAAACGTATACTGGTAAACTGATCGGCGATCTTCGCCATCTAAAGGAATCTTTAGTGGAATTGAACGTTACCACCCCATTGGAGAAGTTCTCTTTCGTTCGTGGAAGATTCGGTTTGTCGGAGACCAATAGACACATAGTCGCGGAAGTAGTCACCCCGACCGGTTCTATCGGTTTCGAGGTGCTGTGTCAATTATTCATGCTGAATTCTGACTTCAACGTTCGACTGACGCTCGCAACGCCGCTGGAAGTGCTTCAAAGGTCGCTTCTGATCGCCAAGCTGAACAGTCAAGAGGCCGACTTCCGTGTCGGTTACAACCAAATGGTTGCTGGGTTTCAGGGTGTTTGGCATTATCACAATATTACCGATTTTCATTATAGTTATCTATTGTTCACACCTATCGACGTTTTCCACGAGAGTGGAATAGTCACCAAATTGATCGTAACGCGCACAGAAGATGACTATCTTGACATAGATACTGAATTCTCGGTAAGAGTGTCTGACGTAAAGCTTGGTGAATCTAAAATCGGTGTCAGAGCTAAAGCTGGTCCAAAACCTCCTCCGATTACAATACCAATTAAATCTCTGATTATCACGACAAGCAACCACTCGGATGCCGGAGAAACGGATTATGTAGGGGGTGGTGTTAAACAGGAGCTGTTGGGAAAGGAGGATAGAATCGAGAACGAAGAAGAAGAAGATCAGTTGTTGCAGGAGAATGACGAGGAAGAAAGTAGCCTTCATTGGCACGGAGAAGCTGAAGTGTGTCTCGCTATTTTTGAACCTATCGTAGGGCAGCTGGACATTGACAACGAGGGCCCGACCTATAACGTTGCAGGTACTCTGGAATACTTCCAAGGGAAAATTTCGTTGGACGATACATTTTGGATAGAGGATCTTTTCAATATGAAGAACGAATTGAGCGTAACTGTCCCCTTCCAATTTGTCAGCGAGATCGTCTGTTTAAACGCGTTCGTTGTGGATGTAGAGCAATCTAGCTACACAATGGAGGCAAACGTAAACGTTAGACAGAATGTAACTTGGTACGAAGCCGGGATGCTCGGAAATTATGTTTATCGTGAAAACGAAGTCGATGACTTGCAAACGCACACGTTAGTATTAAACGTAAAAACTCCACTTGAATTTCTCAAGTTCCTTCACACGAACACCAGCCTGGACGTCGATGAGAACTTTTACAGGACTAAAATCGGCATTCGCGCGCCGAACAGTAGGATCGACCTGTTCGGTTCGTTGGAGACGGAGCAAGCATTTTTAGACACGATGATTGTAGCCGAGATTGACACACCTTTGGTGAAGCTACCGAAATCCATCATCACTGTTAAACGAGATTTCACCACGAATGAAAAGTACGTGAAGTTGAGCGGCGAAATGACTGAACCAGTCTCCAAGTCGTTCACCTTACAGACGGATTGGTACGCGGCGGAAAATCACATCAAAGCATCGGTAATCCTCGAGTCTTGGTTAGAAACGTTGAAGAACCTCGAGGTGGATGTCTTTTACTTGAACACGATCGAGAGTAACGGTACCGCGAATTTAATCGTTCACGCGAAGCACCAGCTCGAACATCGGTACAAACTGTTGAGTAACTACAGTGATGGCACGGTCGATGCACGGTTTTACACGCCATCCTCGAACGGTGAGCCACATTTCCAGTTTCACGGTGACACAAGAAGAATGAACGATACCGCGTACGAGTTGAAAGGTGAATTGCGGAATCTTATGACCAAAGAAGCGCGCACTGTTTCCGGTATCTTTGAGCTGACGCAGAACGGGTCCCTGCAAGCTGTTGAAATGGTAATGCGACCGAAGGAAGCAGAAATCGACGGCAAGGACAGCCTGTTCCTGAACTTGAGGAAGGAGAAGTACGGTTTAAACGTTGCATTGCTAGGTGATGCCCTGAACGGATCGATAGACGCGAATTTCATAAACCCTTTGAACTGGGACGTGAGAACGCGCGCGGACATTCTAAGAGCGTCAGGTGACAGAGATCAGGTTCGATTCGGCACGTTTATGAGCGTTCAGGTGAACGGCAACACGACGTTGTACGTTTACGCGGAAACACCGTTGCCGGACATTCGAAACGTCAGCTTCACCGGAAACATGTTGCTGTCCAACGACAGCGGCGATATTCGCACGAATTGCTGGTTAAACGAGCACTCTCAGTACGTGACCCTTCAATGGAGGCTGATCTACATGGTGGATATGTTCGGGAGGGTGCTGGTTGGATATCAGGAACCAAGTAACGTCAACAGCAAAGTTGTCGACACTCGGTTGTTCTTTAAAAATCCTCGCCGTGCGTTCAGGAATGTCGACGCGGGCTTTGATCTGGACGTGGATCGTGAAAAATGGAGATTCGCAGCGAACGCCACGGTCGGGTTTCGCAACCATGAGAACGTCGACGGAGTGTTCGTCGTCAGGCTACCACCTCCAGACAACGACGACCATCGCTTCCTTATCAGCTATCATGCCAACGGAGGTATCAAGGACGCCTCTTACGTGATAGGCTACAATACCCAGCGCGGCAAGGCAAACTATGCTTCCGATGGCTCGGTTTGTATATTTCTCTTAACACTTCACCGACTGGGAACCTGTTAACCCTTTGCGCTCGAGAGGTGATTATTAGTCGCCAAATGATTGTTTCCCAAATTTTCAGATTTTAGTTAGTTTGTTTATTAGACTCAAAGGTTAAATAGTTATATATATATATAAATTTTAATATATCACTTAACTAAGCTAAATGACGTTTAATATAGGCGAATCTTAGTAAATATTTCGAATTCTACAATTTTTGAAGTTAGTATCATTAGACGACTAGCAGTCACCTCTAGAGTGCAAAGGGTTAACATTTTGCTAAACGCACGGTGTCACATCTAACCGGACACTGTCCATCGCATATTAAGAATTTCTTAAAAATTGTACTTTGGAAAAACAGAAAATGCATTTGACGAACTGTGAACAACACTAGTTTAAGACTTACTAGTAACAGAAGTAAATAGAATCAATTGCAACGCCCTTATTGCGGAAAAAATGGGAGATCTCCCCATTCGGTTGGCTAAGTGTTAATATGTATAAGTTATGGCAATTAGAATTGTCATTTAGTCGAATTTTTCATTCTGAATCATCGGACATACACTGTGATGCATAGCACCGCCCAAATTTTTAGTTGTTTCGGACTTTAGATTGAACGTATAGAAAAAGTAATTGTAAAAATTGAAAGTGTATAAAAAATAATGAACTTTAAGTTAATTTTTATTTAAATTGTTCTGTATTACATAACGATATGATCAAAAGTATACTTCGCCACTGTTGCATAACTTTAGCAGCACATCAAGTAAAATTAGTCATAGCCGATTTAACTTAAAATTAACTTAAAGTTCATTATTTTTTATACGCTTTCAATTTTTACAATTACTTTTTCTATACTTTCAATCTAAAGACTAAAACAACTAAAAATTTGGGTGGTGCTATAGTTACGCACCGCAGTGTAGCTCAGATTAATCCACTAAAGAGCCAGATTTTTGGATCATTTATTGTACATTTATATAGAGGATTCACCTATTATAAATGACTGGGTCTAACAATACAGCATGAATAATTATAGGTAACGTATTTAAAATTAAACTTCGGTAACAGTAATAGGCATCCTTCTTTTATGAATGTGAGTGTGGAAATTTGACTAGATTTCACTTACAGAAATGTATTGTATTAATAGAAAAAAAACAAAACGGTCTTCATTCATTGATCGCAAAAGGGTGCAATTTAATTAACACGGTAACAAAATAATAAATTGTTTTGTCATCTTTGGCGCTTAAGTTAGATAGTTTAGGAGGCCCATTTTCGGACTATTTAGTGTTTTTACAAAAGTTACTTATTGAGAACAAATTTTGGTTCCCACAGTCACCATAAAACAGGAAATGGTTGTATTGATAAAGAATATTTGATTACTTCCTTGGGTGTTATTTGCACATCAATACGTTAACGTTAAAAAAAACTGTCTATATCAACTCCACCCTTCTTTACCCTCATTCATCTCCCTTACTTGTTTACAAAAACCGGATATTGCTCGTTTAAAAGGCGGCAGCCTTAATGGTAACCAACATAACTATAAAATCTAATTTCTCATAGTATGTACATAGTCATCGATATCGATGATTAAGGAGCCTTTATACTTCAGTATTTACAGAAAAAGGACAAATTTGAGAGTTTCTTTGACAATACTCAAATTTCATATGTGTTTGCATCATTGTTTTAACAGGATTTCCTAATTCTACAACAAATGGTGTTGTTTTGCTTTGTTGATAATAGCATTACAAAAATTACTTTAAATATTATTAATTTCTAGATTTATAGACTGCTATAGAAAAACTACAGTCAACCATCACTCGTTTTTCTTATAGAGAGTTACCCCAATTGAACATTTAACGAATTTCTTTTTCTGTTTACACTTTAATTGGTTTCATTATCATAGCTATTTACTTTTGAAACAAATAGAAAATTACCTGAATCAGTAGATCTGTGAATTAACATTAATTTATTATTTCAGATACATATGGGTACACGAGACATCAGTGGACATCTTCGCGTCTCCTGGGGAATGCTACCTATCCAGTCTTTGAACAATCTTCTGAACATAAGCTTCGACAACAAAGAAATAGAACTTAAGTACTCGCTGTACACTCCTAAGTTCCAGCAGCAGGAAACGTTGGTGTTTCTATTCGGTTACGATGCCACGATAGATCCGGAAATACGAGCAATAAACGCTGAAGTGTATTATCCAGCAAGCACCAATGTCGCTTCGGCGAACGTCTCCTACGAGAGTTTAGCGAACGTGAACGGAACTGTCAACACTATCTTACCTTTCGCGAACATCACACAGTTGGGATGTCAATTCATCGTGTTCACCACCTTGTAAGCGAATTTCTTATGCACTCGTCAAGTACAGTAGCGGACATAAGTTTAAGACTAGAAGATATTACAAAACAGAGTACCATTTATAAATATTATCTATTCATCCATTTTGATCGATAATAGAGTAGCATAATACTTATTGATTGATACGAAACACGAAATTTGTTTATTATTTTATTTTTTATACATGAATTACTTTATATTTGCAAACCCTTCAGTCTTAAACCTTTCACTACTATTGTACATAATTAATACTAATCCTAAATTAAATTGCATACTAATCCTAATTACCTCATAACGGCGTGTTATACTCGTGAAAGAGATTATAAACAACAAAACTGTGCTATGATTGTTGTAAGGCTTAATTTTTTAATTAATCTTTAACTGATGATGCGGGACTCATTTTAATTATCTGCATTTAAACATTAAATTTACATATTTTCTTTTTTGAAAATTGAACGTTCAGGAATACAAACAGTATGAATAAAATTTTATTCATATGAAAAATAAATGTACATGTATTTATGAAATTATAATGTCTTGTAGGGTTCATCAGACCCCACCTCATCAGTTAAAGGTTAACTGCAGTTTTAGTTTATAAGATCAAGGATTACCAAATATAAATTACAAATAAGGTTTTTATATCTTAGACCTGATACCGTGTCAAAGTAACAGATAACTGACACTAATATACATATGTGGTCATTGAAAGAATCATGAAACAAGGAGTTAACAAATGATTCGTCTGTTATAGGCAACGAAACAGGAAATACGTCAAACTACTTTGGCCACGAAACACAGCAATCGTAAACTCGGACTACACCTATCGTAGTCAAAAACTTGATTCGGATCTGGAAGGAATTCTGCACGCGGAAATTCCCCTGAACACTCGTCATATCGGTCATTTAACGTACGGTTACAAAAAACGACCACAAACGACCACTGGTTATTCAGAACTGACTTATAATAATCAGAAGGTTCTGCACGGTCAGTACAATTCGAAGAGCGAGTCGAGGGCAGGTTTCGAGAGAGACCGTACGCAAATTACGATCGAGAACGCGTACAAACCGATAGGGATTCTTTACGTAAATCAGTACGAGTACAGCGCAGGAAACGAGGGAACGAACTATCCGACCGTCGAGTTCAAGCATGTGAACTTATACCAGCTGGATAACAGAACTGCGTTCAACGTGATCGGAGAGTCTAGGATCAAAACGACGCACGCAGGCCAGAATATTCACCTGAAGGCGATACACTCGAACAGAACATTGCAATTGAAGACCGATTACGAAGTTTTACCGGGTGAATTCGATCAAACTACCTGGCTCAGTTTGGACAAGGACGTTTGGATATCTTATTGTATCAACATTTTAAACAAAACAACCGAGGACGTGGACAATCAGTTTTTGATTCTAAACATCTCCTATCCTAAAAGAAACTTCAGTCTCGATGGCTCTTATTGGATCAGCAGCGAAGAGCTGAAGTCTGAAATCAAATTGGACTGGGATCGAGAAACGGAGAGGCCTAGAACTGTCGGGGCATTGTTCAACTGGATGAACTCCTCGTCGGATGGTAAGAAGGGCGTGCAACAGCAAGCCGTCTTTGCTTTGAGACACCCCAGCTTCAAAAAGCAGGTTTCCCTGAAAGGCGAACTGCTAAGAACCGATCCCAACGATTTCTTCAACGTTCTACTTATCGCCGATTATTCCACCGATCCGAACAAGTTGTTCACGTTATCAGCGTCGATGAAGAACGAAAGCGAGTCACCGATTTCTCAAAAATACTCTTACCAAATAATGGGTAAACACCCGAGCACTGAATTCGATCTGGACGTTCGCGGATACGTGTACAGACACGAGAACATGTTGTTCGAGCTTATGAACAGCGGCAATTACAAACGCAGCTTTTTAAATGGGGATACTGGTAAACTGAACGCACGGCTCGATCTTGTCCGTGACGAGATACTCTTCCAAAGGCAGTACAACGAGGCAATCAAATACTTGAACGTTCAATATCGTTCGATCGATCGTCAATACATTGTTAACGGCAGCGCCGTTAATACACCGGATTTAAACGCCACGGCTGCCTTTTTCCTTGATTTAGACGAAAAGTTAATATGGATGATGCTGAACTACACCCCAGGTATGCGTGTATCGGATGTGTTACGATTATTATCCCTTTCGTTACCGAGGACGAGATATTTCACTGCTTTGTGTAAAAAGTATTCGTACGCTATATTACAAGAAAATTCACCTAGTCTTGGAATTTTGATTTCAATAAAAGTTTATGTATATATGTTACCGGCAATGTATGAAAAGCCGGCATTCTATAGAATGCTTAGGTATTGTACATAGTATCCAGCATTTTTAGGCAATATATGAAATATGAGAATTATTACATGCTTTCCCTAGGAATTCTCTTTGAAGGAGTGAGAACGACCCTCAAAGTTTTCGTGATTCTTCATGCTTTGAATACAAACTTCTCTGGGATCTTTCTTTATGATAAGACGATAGAGTACTAAAAATTAAACACTTTTTATCTGAAAAATTTTACTTTATCACACACCATTACAAAGTTATGTTTAAAAGACGAGAAACAGCAGTGAAACTTTCAATGTTGATTCAATCTCCTTAAAGTGATAGTTCGATAAAAAAAAATATTAATCCACACATATACCATTACGCTCTACTCATTCACAAATTTTTCTTGAAGTCTTTCATTAAAATTAGAATTTTTAAATTAAGTGAATATTTTCGTAATAGTGTGTGTATACTTTTTGAAGCTACTGTATTTTATGTTTATTCTTAAATGTATTCGATGTATTCGAGACGTTGATAGATACTTTTTACTTCTGATTTAGTTTATAACGACAGTTTTCACACGATATTTTGCGCGTATAGTAGTCATGACTCTACCAGTAAAAAATTGAATTTAAAATATAAGATGTAGGAGATGTCTTGTTCATAGCACCAAATAACGAAAAAGTTGTAACGCGAGGTATCTGGTCCACAATGTCCCTCAAACGACATTCTATAGTAACGAAAGGGTTAATTTTCTCTATTGTGAACCGATATTAATGAGAATCGTTTGACAGATGCCGTGGAGAGTTTACGGATGTACGGTAGAATTCCTAATGCTCGGAATGCTGTGTTTGACATTTGGAGGACCTATGAAGAAGACTTCACCGTGTCCGATGTGTCTTTCTACTTGAAGTTGAATCACTCCCGGCTAATCACCTCTGTGTTACGCTGGAGACCTGAGCTCAGGAACGATATTATTGTGTGTAAACGTTCCATCAGCCAATTTTCTCATTTCTTTTCCTTTGTGCTTTATTATCGCCAAACAAAAGAGATGAACGTTTCCTTCTTTTTGTTACAGGATATTATGAAACAAGCGGTGATGGACACGTACAATGGTATAAATGACGATGCTGATTATTGGAAACAATATATAAAAAGTGAAAGCGTGAATGTAATCTCGGACGTGTGGGATAACGCTCAGGAAGATGTTCAAGAATTTCTCGAAGACTGGAAGTGAGTAACTTTTAAATTGTGTTGCTTTTTGTGAAAAGATAGCTATTGGATAATTTAAATGTCACCACGGTTATATCACACTGTGATGCTTAATTAAATTTCAGTAACTTAAAGGAGCTGCAGACAGACCTGGACGAATTGAAGATCTATCTGAACGATTCTTACAACGCAAACGACTTTTACATCAAGGACATTGTCTCTTTCGGAGTATACGTGATCGACGAGCTCTCACTGCGAAGTCATATAGAGTCTCTGCCAAATATTTTGAACGAAATATGGGAGATAATGGGCGAATCTGGGGAAGCGATCAGGAACTCGTTACTTTGGATCATTGAAACGATTAAGAATGCGTTCAATAAAATTCCTGAG
The DNA here is from genome assembly GCA_033822845.1 of Tetrapedia diversipes. Classification (NCBI taxonomy): domain Eukaryota; kingdom Metazoa; phylum Arthropoda; class Insecta; order Hymenoptera; family Apidae; genus Tetrapedia; species Tetrapedia diversipes. The sequence continues at coordinate 33,018 of JAOPTO010000924.1, forward strand.
ATCGTTGCCGCCATTTTAAGGGGTGACACCATTTCACAGGTGGCGAGTATAATCGACAATTTGCTCGTAAGATACGACAAGTTCGTGAAAGATCTTCATGTGTCGTTCATCAAATACATTGAGAATCTTTGGGAACAGATATCTCAATCTATATCACAGCAATGGAATCGATTCTTACTGCTGGTTGAGCCACTTTTCATTCGTTTCATTCATTACCTAGAAACTGTGGCTTGGAAGGCTAGCAAGGAAGTCGTCGACTTTCTGTACGATCGAAGAAACGACCTCATCGCCTCTCCTTACTTTGATCGCTTCAGCAATTTCACGCAAGACATCGACAGGTTCTATCGGGACATCAAAGGCAACGACATCATAACGAATATTCAAAAATACTCAGGAGTGGTGATACGGTTCCTGAAAGAGAGGTATTTCACCTTCGTGCCGTTTGGCAAAGAACTGAAGGATGTCGTTGACGAGATCGTTACAGAGCTGAAGGAGTTGCAAAAATTACCATCTATACATTACGCGTTAGAAAAGATACAACAGGTGTACGATAGAGCGTATTACGTTTATGAATACCTTGAGATAAAAGCTAAGATAGAGAGTGTCGTTCGATTAATTCATTCGAAAATAATGGATATAAGTCAAACGGCTCTGCAGGCCGAGAGCAGGTACAGAGAAGCCAAGACAAAGTTCATCTTTGATCCCAATCAAGGTCTGATGTGTTTGGAACAAAAGCTTCCAATGTCCTGGCACGCGTTCAATCAAACTCCGGAATTTCACGAAATTCCTGAATTTAGGTTCATTTCCGACATAAGATCATACTTCACTTCCTCGGACGTGACCTTCTGGAACATATATCGATACAAACCATACATGGAACCGCTCAACTGGTTGCCACCGTTTAGAGGTAGTTACGTAATTCGGTTCGTGTTTTTATTTCAACAGTTTTATGGTTCATTTAATGTTGTACGTTCGTTTTCTAGCACAAGCGATGATCGTTGGCTCGCAACACTTTATCACCTTCGATGGGCGACATATAGATTTTGTCGGTCGCTGCACGTACCTGTTGGCTCGTGATTTTGTACGAGATACGTTTACCATCCTTCTCGAGTATCAACCACAATCTGATCGAGTTACCCACAAGATTATTGTGTTGCTTGGGAAAGATGCTCTTGAGCTTGACACCTTCAACAACGTTAGTATTAATACGATTCAACTAATAATAATAATATAGGAATTTCTTACTTTTATTTAGAGAGAGAGATGCGGTTCAGGCGTGGGTAAAGCAAAGCGAAATTCTTAGATATTATAGTACTTAAACATTATATCTTTAAAATAGATTGATAGTAACAACTTTAATAGTATATAGTTTAATAGCGTAAACAACTTTTCGACTTAACACAACTTCAACGTTCTTGCTTCTTTCACAATCACACTCTTTCTGCCTCGCGCTCGCATTCTCCCTAACATATATTCTTCCAAACACTCATTTCCTTTCTTTCTAATTCTAAATCTTTTTCACTCTTGGCATTCGATTACGTTCACCCAAAATTCCTCAGTCGCGACGTTGTCTCAAGTGTTCATCTATCGTGTCTCAGAAATACTCTAGTCCAAATATTCTATGTTCACAAGGCTATTGTTCAACTCAAGCACTCTTTATATTTTCCCAGAATCGTAACCACTCAATCGCATTCCTACAATAATAATAAAATGTTTCAATTGTTTTGTCTGTAAAATAACATTCAACCAGCTATACGTTTCTTTTCTCTTTTTGCAGAGTATCAAACTCATCTCCCAGCAGTCATCAGGCACAGCGGATAATCTAGTGCTTCCGATAGAACTCGAGAATGGAACTACATACGTCTATCAGACGGAGAGCATGGTTACCGTAGAGCGCAAACAAAATCAATTCCGGCTTGAATGCAATTTAAGATTCGAACTGTGCACTCTAGAATTATCCGGTTGGTATCACGGGAAAACCGCCGGTATTCTTGGGACGATGAATTACGAGCCAATGGACGATACTACCGCGTCGAACGGCATCGTAGTAAATAACGTGGGATCATTCGCTGAAAGTTGGTCGATTGATCGAGAAATCAAAGATCATTGCTCCGTAAACGGCTCTGATTTATTGGCGACGGCAAGTACGGCAATAAAATCAGACGACCAATTGTTTGTCACGGAGTTTTGTAACGATCTCTTCGTGAACAAAAGTTCCGAGTTCGTCAGCTGTTTCGACGTGATCGAGCCGAACGAGTACTGGAAAAGGTGTGCTACAACCGCGAGCAAACTGGGCGCATGTACAGTGGCGTTATCCTACATGCAGGTGTGCATGTTCCACGAGACGTATCTTAGAATACCGGACATATGCAGCAGCTGCAGCATGATGGACGGTAGCCATGTAGCGGAGGGTCAGTTCACAAAACTGGAAGGCGATCGCGTGCCCAGCTCAACCGACGTGGTATTCATTATCGAAGGGAAAGAGTGCAATAGCAACGCGAAAGAAAATCGTAGCATCGACCAGTTGGTCACTCAGTTGAGCAAAGAATTCAAAGATCAAGGTTTGGCGGACAATCGGTGGTCCTTGGTTACTTTCGGAGCAGATGGAGTGTTCGATCAGCCGAGAAGCGTTGTCTATGACGGACAAATCTTTACCAAGAACGTGGCACGGTTTATCGATTACTTCGATCACGTGCCAATCGGCAATGGTAACCGTGATATTTTCGCAGCAATCGCGTTTGCGTCGAAACTCGTGTTCAGAGCCGGAGTATCGAAGACCTTCATCTTAATGCCCTGTTCGCATTGCGAACCGGAAAATCAAACGGTAAGCGTTTCGAAACGTTCGATTACACCAGTTCGCTTCGTTTTTTCTAATGAAATTTTGCCCTTTCAGCTGGACTATTCGGTACTGCAAGAAGTTCTACTGGAACATGATATTACACTCCACATACTGATTGACGGTGATTTCGAATTCGAAAAGGAGAGGCTGAACAAGGTCTTCTACGGCTTGGACGCGACAAAATCGTACACAAAAAAAGACTCTAGAACGTTAACGGGTGACGTCGATTTACGTAGACAAGTGAAACTTCCAAAGAGCGCGCTAGGCTACTGTACACCGTTGTCTCTAGAGATTAACGGGACCATATTTAGCGGAGACAAATTACGTTTCGATAAATTGGCCTCGATTAAAAAATTCGCCAGTGTCTTCTCCAAGAGGGTGGCCTTAACCGCACAGCCTAATCCCTGTCAAAATTGCGAATGTACCGCTGATAATAATGGTGTCACGCGTATGGAATGTATACCTTGCATCTATCCAACTTCAGTTTCCGTTGATTATGTGAGTTATCTTTTACCGATCTACTTTCATTCTCGATGTATTCTCATTCGATATTTTTAACTCGATAACAATCTCATTTTTATTTTCGTTTTTAGGAAACGTTCAACTTGAACGATTCGCTGGCGTCTTTACAGTCATTAAACATCGATTACGGTCAGGTAATGGATATCGACGATAGCTGAAGAAGCACCAAATAAACACACGACTCTCCTGCAGTTTTTTTCTTTTACTTATTTTTTTGATGTATGCTGGAGTGTAAAGCTTTACCAATGTAATACGCACTTTACGTATAGTGACCGTTCAAGATGTATCGCGAACCAAAGAATATCGTGTACGATATTGTCATACATTTAGTAGATAATCATTCGACATGACCTTTACCTCGAAATATTTCGAAAGGAATATTATGTTTATGTAGATGCATGGATAAGAAAGAGACAGTCTCGTTTATTAATCAATGACGCAACACGCTTCGTGTGTACAAGTTTTCGATTAAAAAATTGTAGTTAACGAATGAAAAAAAAAAAACAATACGCTGTTTTAAGTTTTATCCACAAAAACATAGAGGCATCGAGCCGGAAATCATAATTCGTGTCACATGTTAAGAGCGTAACTTATTTTATGAATCATGCGTTTCTTATCTTCTTTCCTTTTATACAATTTTCATTTGGTCCTTTTCAAGGTACAAATTGTCGGCAAATATACTTTTTGATACTTTTATGATTCGATTAAATTATTGTACGTAAGCGATGTTATCTCCGTTCGATTATTAATTAAATTATTGACAATGGAGAAAATATCGTATACTTTAACCATTTCGTAAGATGGATATGGAACAACTAAGAACTTAATACACAGGTATCTTTAAGATATTTAAAAGTATTTTTCACTTACTTTTATATTATGGCAATGAACAAGCATGGCAAAGATTTACGTCGAAATCTTTTGATAAGAGATTCTAAATTTTAAACAATAATCAGCTCCTTTTTACAGACTTTTTAAGGTATAAAATATTAACACAAATGGAAATCCTAAAAATCTAAATTTTAAACAATTATCACCCCTTTTTTACAGATTTTTTAAAGTATAAAATATTAACGCAAATGGAAATACTACCGTTATAGCTTAAACGTAATTTATATAAATTTTACTGAGTAAAAACAAACTTCGCATATTGTCCTTGACTTAATCAGTCAATACTTAAAATCGTCGGTAGTTTAAAACGTACAATGGTAAAATCGGTAGATATAAAGTTAATAAACAAATAGACATGTACAATTTTTGAGGACGGTACTCGGTATTGCAGATAGTTCATAAATATTGATAATGAATAAATAAGTATAAAAATAAATATAGATAATAGAGAAAAAAAATGCGAGTAAATAAATATATAACAGGTAATTCCTCGGAAGAGCAACAAAGGGTTATTTGGAGATTTTGACAAAGGGTCTATTTACTGCTAGAATTAAAATAACTTATTAAAGAGATATGCATGTAGATGATAGAGCAAGAGAACAAGAATTAATTTAGAAAGATGGTGAGATAGATGAAGAGCTAAGAATATACATTAGATTATAAATAGAAAAGTTAAATAAGATGTGCAATATATATATATACAATTAGCGTTTTTTGGAGCGACGGAACAGATGTATCAATTTGTACATGTATATATGTGTTTATGAATATTGAACACGTTAGTTGTGTTGTAATCATCTAATTTCTGATTTTTTGTTTTATTTTTGTTTTTCGTTTTTCGCTTTTCTGGAGCGGATTCAGCACTTGCACAATTTTGTTATAGATTCGGGTTATATACAAGGTGTTTGTTTTATCTGGACTTTTTGGAATATTTCAGATGGAACCGAAGGTATTAAAATAATGTTCTTACAAGAACTATTTGGTATAAAGGAGGCATAAATGTGGTATAAATATTCTTTTGACGCGTAAGACCATGTAGGAGATTACAAGGTCAAGTTAATTTTTTTAAATAGAATGCTATATTTTTTTTATTCATAGCTTGATAGTTCTTGTTGACGAGGTGATACCATAGACATTTCATGTTGTGGGAAGTTGGTAAAATTGTGAAAAATCGTGGTATCTAGTCAATACGCGTCAAACACCACCGATCTGCTGAATCTTACTAGACCGTGCTACCTTTACTACACCCTTTATACCAAACAATTCTTGTAAGAACATTTTTTTAATTTCTTCCGTTCCTTCTGAGGTAGTACAGACAAAACGAACACTCTGTATACATATGTAAGTATTCAATCTTTACTATCTTTAATATTTCAATTTTTATCCAATTGTATAACCCGAACCTGCAACCCACGACCGATGTTTCAACAATTGGGCTGCTCCCGGATCGCCAACTCTTCTGCACCCGCTTGAAGCGTCGCTTCGCTCGCGGGATGCTGTTTTATCTCCAAGACATGTTCCACGTACATGTTTCTGGACCAGGCTACTATTTCACACATTATGAGACATCTCATCAAGGTGGTGTACCTTAATGAGACATGCAGAACGTTTACGACGTCCTTGTTCACCGGATTCCAAGCACCCAACGCACCGACAACGAACGCGTCAACTTGGTCTCTGTAGCCGCGACTTCGAAACACGTCCGTGAGGGGTTGATATTTTTGTACCTTCACCACCCCTCGCTTCCTCAATTGCGTCGAACGGCTACGTCCACAATGGCGATGGTTTTAGACAATGTCGGGACGCAGAGCCGCAGTGCCGTCTCGTTGACGTTGGGAATACACTTGTTCAACCGGAGATCCCCGATAACGGAAACACTTTTGCGATCCTGCGGACGATGTTGTCATGTCGCAGCTGTTGGGTTGTAGAATAAAGTCCGCAGTGTGAGAGCTAATAAGCGAGGGTGGTTCTAAGGGGTATCCCCAGGCCGGGGAACGTTTAGAGGTGACAATCAGGGAGAAGCCGGATGATCCGCCCCCCCTCCCTGGTCAGAGAATTAAAACGTGATCCGCGTGACATAGTCAAGCAGATGACGGCAGGGAGCGCTAATCAGAAACCATGGAAAGGGACGAAGAGTCACATGTTTCGCGACACGCTGGAACAGATGGCGAGAAAGATCAAACGAGAGAGAGAGAGACAGGCCGAGACCCTCCTCAGGGAGTGGTACGAGTAAAGAATCAGCCAGAAGAGGATACAAAGAAAGAGAAGCAGCCTGCGATGGAGGCTGCACAGGCGAAGAGGAAGTTGGAGAATTAGATTGAGAAGTGGTTGATGAGACGTACGGAGCGAAGCATTCCTACTGAGAGTTGAGGAGAAAGTAAACGAACTGATGAAAAAGATCAGGGAGGAACAGGCTCTTCGAAGGTAATATAAACATATTCGCTCGAATCAATTATCCACGCAGTGATGAAGCCATGATCAAACGGTACCATAGTTTATGGAAAAGGTACGTTGGAAGTTGTTATTTTGTACGGTTGTGTAAAACCCTAAAAATAGAGACTGGTGTGCTAAATATGGGAGCAATTCAAACAATACCATACTAACGGAAGTTTTGTTATTGGGAAATGAGTTATGTGTAGGTACCATATAAACAGGACGAAGAATTATGGGATGAAGTGGAGGAATGGTACCTCTGTACCGGCGAGAATAGGTATCTCTGTCAATTGTATACAGAAGCATATAAATTTATAGAATCTGAATGGCACATGCCCGATAAACTACCGAAGATACGGGATTGGATAGTTATGGATCGTTAGATGGAGGGGTAGATATAGAGGGAGAAGATTGAACTAAGTGTAGAGGAGAAACGTCAACAAATAGGGGCGAAGCCTGTAGACGGGATATTCTGTACAGACTGATGAAGCTGTAGAGAACAAGTTAAAAACAGCGACTCGGGAAGTAATGTACGTGCTCCAGAAAAGCGAAATCATAAAAATGAACTATCTATCTAAATACAGTAATGTCTCATTATAAGTGGTTTTTCGTGACTCGTTATCCTTGCTACTATCTTTGTAGTTAGTGCAGAAAGTACGACCGAGTGAAAGTTCGAGATATTGGTGGCATTCGACATTCGGTGTTTGGCCGACTTTTGCATTAAAACAATAGAAAAACACATCAGATTTTAAAAATTCTAGTTTCACCAATAAAAACAAATCTCCTGAAGATACTGTTCAAGTTTATTAAAACATAAGTTATCGCGTCAATCAGTTTCAAAAATATGGTTTTAAGTAAAACACGTTTGAAGTTGTAGTAATTTTTTAATTACCAATATTGTTAGCTATTGTTATATGTAAGCATCATCTACCTCAATTTTAGATCAATTATAATTTAAAGCTTCAGAGTAAGAGGAACCATTGACTCTGTCTTCTTTGGCAAAATGTAATGCTGTATACTACAATCGTTGTCGCCAAGTTTTGTGCAAGATTTATGGCCTCTACCCTCTCGGTCAGTCACATTCGGTAAAGAACAGAAAATGTGTAAAATAAGAGGACTGTTTCGTTATAGCTGCATCTTGTCCCCCGAACATGCCACTTATAACAAGACGATATTGTATCTGGAGCGCAGACTGTTTGGTAGTATGTAATCCGAGTACCTTGTTCGCAGGTAAAGTAGGGTATGAAAAAATCGACTATGTTATAAAGTTGATATACAAGGAATACGAACTGATACTTTTGTTTAAATGAAAAAGACAGTTCCTTCTTTTCGGAGCCAAACTTTAAAACTTACACAAGTAAAGAAAAACTTGCAATCGCTATATAATATAGTAGTCACATAATTGCAATTCGTTTATAAAATCTTTCGCTTATTTATTACTAGTATATATAATAATTCTAAACATACAAATGTAATACGAACCGCGAGAGTTGATCGATTCGTGTTACATTTTTCGTATTCCAGTTTGCATCTATACCTTTTGCAAACTGAAAAATGGCGGGAAAATTTATAGCGTTGATGCTGATTACTCTAAAAATAATAGCTATAATAATATTAATAGTAATAATAGTAATAATACATATATAATACAATATATAGTAATAATAAAATCTGTAAAGATCGAGTCTTTGAGAAACATAACAAAAACATAGAGCTCTTTCTGAACTACAGAACAAAGCGACGAAGTAAACTGCAACCAGATTAAAAACAATCTAAAATTGTCATGAGCCATCGAGTTATATAATACACTCAATGACTGTAAAAAAACGGACAAATCAATCCATCACTAAATCATTTGTACCAATATCTTGGCCACACTTACGATATCGTTATCTAAACGCATTGCAAAATGGTCACCTGGTATCATGAGCTTGCAGGTGATTAGGGGCGTCTGCAAATGTGAATTTTAATTTGTATGCTTCTGCTACCAATATTCCTATCTCTGAATCTGTCCAATTTTGAGTAGGTAAGTTCTGTAGCATTAACATCAGACCCTAAACAACAATAATAAATCATCTTCATTTTTTGAACATTTTAACATTGGATTATAATATTACAATTTGAACTTACTTGAAAATCAGGTTGCAATAAAAGATGACGTCTCCAACGAAGTAGAAATGCGGCACAGACGTAAAGTTGAAATGAAGCAAATCGATCGGACTCCGCTAAATAAGTGTCCCATAAACGAATCGTACAATGAAGAGGAATTTCTCTTGTTAGTAAATTATTCATCCACCGGAAGGAAAACTGTAAATAATCTACACCATGTTGATGTAAATGTTGATGCAAAGGCGCTGGAAGAACAAATTATATGTACGATTAACTGAATACAAGGTACAATGCAAAATAAGGAAAATAGAACGTTTTAAGCGCATGACACACACACACACCATCAATTCTTTGTATAAGTTCTTTCAACTGATTTACTTTGTGCTGAATGCCTAATTGAGCAAAAATATAATTATCTTGAATACCATCAAGAAACTTAGATAAGCACCAAAAACTATCTGCTTCTATAATATCCCGTTGTTCTTTTTGTAATGTCGCAACATCATAATTTTCCAAATCTTGCCATGCTGATATAGGGACTGCTTCTTGCAAAAATACCAGGAAAAAAGGCGTCACTAAATCGTTCATTCCCTGAAAGAAAAACTCAAAAGGTGAAAGTAAAAATATTTCGAAGATTGTAAATAAAGATACAAAGGCTTATGTAAACATACTTGAACGTATCCAGAAGCGGGATGTCGAATTGCCCAAATATAAAGTATTCTTTCAAAAATTAACTGTACTGTAGTTTGTTGAAACAACGAAATAAGTGGTGACATTCTTGGAATGTCGATGTGAATCTGACGATATGTATCTTGGAATCCCTCATCTCTTTCAGTATCATAATACTGTTTTACTAAATTCCAATAATCTAAACGTTTACGTTCTAACACATGTTGTCTTCGCTCTATATTGGCTGGTAAATACTCCTACATTATGGGAAAAATAGTAATTTCAAAGTTTCTTACGATAGTTGATCATTTACATTAAAAGTGCGGTATCGTTTACCTTTCTTACTTACAGACAATAACCTCCATGTAACAGAACGCAATCTCGCAGGTATACCTGACCATGATAACTGTCTTAATTCATCTAAGTTTAATACAGTAGCTTCCAAAAGAGAACGAAATTTATCTACTTTACTTTCACCATCTACAATCATTCACAAATAAAAATAAAAATTGCGTTTATACTTATATTTATATTTAGTTTATATTTATAAAATAATAATTGTGTTTATGCTATAAACACCTTGTTCTTTGGAGGGTATAAAAAATTTGGTAGGCGCGTTTGTTTGTCTCAATGGTTGTGGCCTGCCAGGAAATTGAGTTGGTTTATGTTGTGGGGAAGCGCCATATTTTATATCCGTATCCTCTATGGAATGTTGACTGTTATTTATTTGAGAATGCACTGACAAATTTGCATTTCGCAAATGCAGTGGTTGAACGGCTAATCTTTGAAGAGCCTCTGCCCGTTTTTCCTCAGGAATAATTTCTTGAACACGTTGGGAAGGTTTTGCACTTGTCTCTGAATCTATACATGTTTTTCTAGATCTGTGACTATTTATAACACTAAGAGCAGCTGAATGGCTAACCCGTTTTGATATCTTTACATCTGAGACAGTACAGAATTCATCATCTCCTGAATCCCATGCATCATCTACGCTCTCTTGAAAATCTTGAAATGATGAAGAACCACCACTGCTTCCTGATACTGCTCCACCACTGGTAGATATTGTATTTGCAGAACTGCTAGATATCAATGCAGTGCTACCTATTTTACCAAGTTTGCCATCTTGTTTGAGACTTGGTCTTTCATTACGCATATAAAGTATAAATAATTATATTACAATTAATAATCAACAATAAGGTTTAATTATAAATTTATTCTAAACATTAATAAAGACAGGTGTCAATGTACATACCTGCCTGGTACAGCACGAGTATTTTTTTTCCAAAAAGACTGATGTGTTTGATAAGCTTGACTGTGGTGACTTTGGTTTTCCATAATTATTATAAATTATGTTAACTAGCACCTGCCACCTTTCCAAGATAATTGAAAAAACAATATAAATTCTTCATTCCTTTAGAAAAAGATTACTGAAACAAGGTTTGATAATGTTGATTAAAATCCTTTTATTAAGTCTATGAAAATAAAAATTTCATTCATAGGTGATAAAAATAACAGACATTAAAATTATGTAGGTACTTAATTTTTCTGTTGTTCTAAATTATGTAAGTATTAACATGTAACCTTAATTATTAAAATAATAACACAGCTATTTTATATTAGGTAAGACTGTTTCTATATATATAATATATATATAATGTGTGGAATATGTGTGTTATATATATTATATATATAAGGTTACATTAAAAATTATAAATAAACTCTATCAAGTAAAAATATATTAAAAAACAAAAATAGTGTAACACCAAAATCCTAAACTATTGCTTATTGCAAACAGGTTATGTTACACTTTATAAATATTTTAGTTACAATTAACAGAGGAAAGGAAAAAGATATTCCCAAACCTATAAATGTTTACGCAACAATGTATTTGCGTCAATTCTAAACGAGCTAAAAAAGCATTTATCGTTAAGTAGCGTTTAAGGTATGGAACACTGTGTATATAAGACGTACTAGTGATTCGCTATTTTAATATACATTGAACATTTTAATAATATATTACAAAATAAATGCATTATAAAATATAAAACATGATTTTTTTTTAAATTTACCGAGTATATAAAAGATATCCTATACAAAAAAGTTTGTATGCTTACTGTTTTTTACATATGACACGTCTATACTAGTGCTGCCATCAAAGAAATGGCTAAATTAAATTTTGTATATATTATTACATTTCATCAATATATATCTATTTCGTTAAAGTTTTTGCATTTGTAGTATTGAGTTTCTGGTCTAAATAATTGTTTTTATACAATCAAATAATACCAAAAAAGATTTTATAAAGAAATATTATTTTTAATGAAAGATACAAATAATTTTTCATAAGAGTGTGTTAATATAGTTAAATAAACAAGTAAAATATTATTATTGTAAACTGTAATAACTTTACTAAAGATGACTTAAGGAACATAAAAAATTTGGTTAAACAAACTGTCAGAGAAAGTAGTTTGCTAGAAAATTAGAAATCCTCTCATCTAGAAAAGTTTGGTATGTAATCCATGTAATTTAAAGAATTCTTTTTTTATTTAGTAGGTGAGATTGTAAAATATCATTTAAAAATAAATGTTATGTACATTTTTACAACACATAAATAATACTGTATAAAAATGTTTAATATAAGATTGTTAATTTTTATTGTATGAATGCACAAATTAAAAGAATTATATTTGTATAGATCTATTGCATATTTCAATTTTAAATTATGTACAAAGATTTATGGACGTGTGTCATTACATATATGTATACATATATCTTAACACTTAACTAGGTTAAACACACCGTAACAGAACTACAAAAATGTTAACATTATACAATCCCATAAAAAAGTAACGGATGATTATCAATGATTTTTAATCTTTAATAATTAAATTGTTCATTTCTGTAAGATTATGATTAATCTTATCTAATGAATATAAAAATTAAAGATTTTTTGTTTCAGTTATAATTGGATTATTACACTAATTAAGGAGATAAATGTATTTTAACAGTCCCTTTCTTCAAAACTTTGTTTTTAATGTTACATTAAGCTTGTACGAAGACTAAATTTCACCATAAATGCACTGATTGTGAGTATCACTGTAGTGTGTGTGAAGCAATGTTACATGTATAGTAATATCCTAAGTATATGAACCAACACGATTAGTATACCGTCAGTCGGTTGCGCGTGTTCACGTTGTTTGTAGTAACATGTTTTAAGATTTTTTGCAAATTGTGAAGGAAAATGTGAAATCATTAATAATTTTTTTCATTGTAGTGAATACACATATTAGAATCAAATCATATTATCTTAGAAATATATGCAAATAATTGTTAATTTTTTTGTTTTTTTTTCGTGACATAATTCTTCTATCTTTTGACGTTTGATGGATTAATGGTAAGTTACTTTGAACTACATAGAATATCTTATATGGTTTGGATACAAAATTTAAAAAGAAATATTTTATTAATTTATATATATTTATTGTGACTTATTGAATTTATTGGTTGGTATAATTTCTTTCTGAATTTATAAGATCTAGGACTATCGGTACCGTCGTCTTAACTGAATTACACTTTCTTTGTAATACTCTACTTTACATCGCTTCCGGGTTCTTTTTGTTTCATACTTACTGCTTTATTTTCTAAGAAATAAATGACTAACAACTTTACCTAAATGTATACTTCCACATAATTTTATACTCCACCTAAATTTGACGTTCGCTGGATTAGAATATTTTTTTTTTACATTTTCTGTACTGAGATTTGGAACAAGCAATTTTCACTGAAAAGATTTTTGTTCGTTTTGTATTATTAGTCTAAAGTTAAAGTATATGTAATTTGATCGCTGAAACAACGGTATGAAAGGGATACGGTAAAATAAACAGTCTCACCGGTATTTTTTCAAGTCTTGTAAAGAACTGTACGGTGTCAACTCGGAATCGGTTTCAATGATATTTCTAATTTGAGATTTGAAACATTTGAAACCCATTTTGGATTGATATTACACGGTTTTAAGCAACTCTGAAGCAAGTTTTGATAAGCCTATCTATTTTTTTATCTCATATTGTTTAAGCGATCGGATTATGCATACGTACAATTACATATTTAATTGAATGGGACTAATCTTGAGCCAGTCAATATTTTTATTATTATACCTAGCATGTAATTCCAGAACCACATCAGTTTAGTCATTAAATATTATTCTTTATTCTACCATGTTTTAGAACAAAATTATAATGTAATATTATATAAAAAATTATTATTTATTTATACATATATATTTTTATTTTCAGTACATTATTAATTAATTATCTTTTTTCTCTTCGATATGTTTTGTAAACATTGTAAAACTGTAATACTAAAATTAAAGTACAAATAAAATTTTATAATAAAAGTATATATTTGTACAATTCATAATATATATTTCATAACATAGTAAAGATTATTAATCTTTTATGAAGAAGTTATTATCTTAAAGAATTGTTTTCTTCAATGTCTATTAATCATAAACATTCCTGATAAACATATTACATATAACAATAGTTATCAATATCAGTTTTATAATATTTGAAACATTATTGAATGTGTTTCAGAAATATTAATATATTATTTTGTTTTTTCTCTGTTATAGTCTGGTTTTGATAATTAAATCTAAGAAATATAATTTTTATCGTGAAATGAAGAACATATACTGACCTAACATTGAAGAAGTATACACTTTAGAAGTCTCTTTTAAGAAGTAATTTTTATCTCTAATATATAAAGGAATCATTTTACAAAGGGTACAAGCTCTATGAAGAAGGGTACTTACTGAATGTGAGAATTTTTTATTTTTATGTAAATTTTGCAGATTAGATATTACAATAGCGCTTATAGTATTACGGTTTCTTTTTTCAAGCACATTTTAAAGATTAATTCACTATGTCTGACATCGATGAAGATGAGGTATGCATACAATTTTAATGTCAAAACTAATAGTTTTATCATCAATGTGAATTAATATTGTTTTAATTAAATATGTATTTTAATGATATTTTAGTTTCAAGATGCACAAGAATCTATACCAGAGTAAGTATAATACGAAAATATATGTATACTGTAATTTTTTATACAAGTATTATAAAATCTTCTTTATCTCTCATATCACAAATTATGAGTTACAGTATCAATATATATAAATATGTATATGTTACATATTTTAAATTAATTATTTGTTGTTTTAAGGCCTACTTCCATGGATTTGGATACAGCAATAATGGAGGCAAAGAAAGCGATACATTATTTTTTTAATAATGATTTTGAAGAAGCTAGAAAAATTATGGAGCCCTGGGCAAACAGTAGCATGTATCACTCTTTAGGAACAAGCGTATTTGCATTTCTTGAGGCTATCCTGACATTTGAACAAGTATTGAATTCCAGTAAATTATGGTATCTGGAAAATATATTTTTTAATAATACATTGTAATATGTATTGCTTAGAAACACATTGAAAAGGCAGTTGGAGCTGTAAAACAGTGCATGAGTGTATGCTTGAAACAACGTAAACATGTCACACTAACGCAAAATATTGGCAAAATGGTCAAGAAGACTAATTATGACGCTTATACAATTGGTAATGTATACACATGTATTAATATAGTATAGCATGTTTTGTCAAGCTACTTATATTGCTTCCTGCATATAATGTTCTGTTAAAAATAAATAATTTTTCACAAAGCATGTAATATCTTGGTACAAAACCACTTTTAAACTAATATATAATGTCTCTCTTTCAACATCTACTTTCAGTTTGTTTTCATCTGTTTTATATGCATTAATTTACATAATACAATATTAGTAAATTCTTATTGTTTAATAAAATTTGTTCTTTTATGCGAATATATCCTCTATCAAACAAACAAGTTTTTAGTCTTATAATCAAATTATTCATACATTATAACATGTTGTTCTGTTGGGATTAGTAAGTATAAAGCATGCAAGGAATGATAGAAAATTACTATTGCAGAGGAAGTGCATGCGGAACTCTGTTATGCTGAGTCACTCCTTTTAAAATCGATGCTCACGTTTGTGGAGGACGAGACTTTGGTCAGCTTTGTCAAAGCTGGATTGAAAATTCGTACCTGCTTTTTGTCCTATAAGTAAACAAATCATACCGTGACCTATCTGTTTTAATGTTCGATACATTAAAAAAATAATACATTATTTTATGGTCATTATTCTTTTTCAGAGAATGTTTAACAATTTTAAATAGTCGTAAGTGGGAAAATGAAGCCCATAAAATACACTTCGAAAGCGGTGTTCGCACGGGTATTGGTGCATTTAATTTGGTATATATAAAAATATTCTTATTGCATAACATTATTCATGTAGTAAGATGCAATAATTATTTTTTGGAATTTTATAGATGATCTCACTTTTGCCAGCGAAAATTATTAAACTTTTAGAATTTATTGGATTTTCGGGTGATAAGGTAAAAGAATAATATCTTTTCATACGTAAAACTTCAATATAAATATTTTCACTTTATGGTGACAAAATGTCATTTTTACCAATAGGAATATGGTTTATCAGAATTAGAAGCTGGATATAAAGAAAGAAGAGGATTACGACATGTATTGTGTGCAATGATTCTTCTAGCTTATAACTTACTAGTATCGTTTTTTTTAAGTCACACAGATGGTGATTTAGATTGGTGTGAAAAAGTTTTGGAAGAGGAATTAAGTATTTATCCAAGTGGTGTATGGTTTTTATTTTTTAAAGGGAGATTAGAGTTAACGAGGGGGAATTTGGAGCATTCCTTAGAATGGTATACCAAGTCTTGGAAAAGTCAAGATTTATGGCCTCAATTTCACCATATTTGTTTTTGGGAACTAATGTGGGTGCACTGTTTGCTACAGCAATGGAATCGAGCTGCAATGTTTGCTAATACTTTAGCTAAGGAATCAAATTGGTCACGTACTGTTTATTTATATCAAAGAGCTGCAATACTTATTATGCAAAAGCCACCGTTTCAAAGTGAGGAGAAACAAATGATTGATACTCTCATGATGCAAGCGCCTACTTATAAGCAACGTATTGCGGGAAAGTCATTACCAATGGAAAAATTTGTAATAAAAAAAACAGAACGTTATTTTGCTCAAAAAAGAAGTCTAGTCCTCCCTATATTTGAACTTATGTATGTGTGGAATTTATTTCGTATATTAGGTAAACGACAAGATATAACGTTGAATATATTTAAAACAATCGAGGAAGCTGAAAAGGAACTTACAAGAGCCTCGTAAGTTTATTTGATACCATTTTCGATATGATTTGAAAAATTCGTTTAATAATATTACAAAGTTTTAATGTTTTATAGAAGAACCGAATTTCATGCGGATAACGAAGCGCTTTTATTGCTTCTTAAGGGCGCTTGTTTACGACAAATGAAACATCCTTTATTAGCCGAAAATTGTTTAAGACGTGTACTCGAATTGGACAAATCAATTAAGGAAGATACATATTTACTTCCTTATGCAACAGTAGAATTAGCTTTGTTAGCACAAGATCAAGGAAATATTCAACTTGCTATTGGATACTTAGAAGATGCTAAGTAAGTTATTCATGTCTGACATATATTAATTATTCATATAATATTTGCTGATCTGCAATTATTTATTCATCCCTTTTGCGCATATCTGTTACAGAAAAAATTTTACTGGATACTTACTGGAATCCAGACTACATTTCAGAATTCATTCTGACTTGATGAAATTAACTGGAAAGAAAACGGAAGATATTTTAGCACAATAGTACCTGAAAAATAAGTTTTCTGTAAGAAAAATTTATTACTGCCAATTGCATCACTATTGCAAATTCGGGCACTGTTAATTTTATAGATAATTTATTGTAATATAACAAATTTTTACACGATTTTTAATCCTCTTTTTAGAACAATTCATCTCTTTTGACAACAGTTTTTTTACTGAATAGAATAGTTGTGCTGTATATTTTCTGCTGATTCTTACACATCAAGTATATTTATGGTTGGTATTTCTTAATCATTACACATATACTTAGTACACGTAACTAGTTGAAAGGGTCTAGAAAAAGATTTAAAGATTAAATTATTTTTTCAATTTAAATTATTTTTACTATACAATGTGTTGGTAAACTTGTATAAATGGTATTACGCGCCAATTTAATTGGTGGTAGTCAAAATATCACTGTCGCTCGTGTGTATATGTAATACACATACTTGCAACGTTTAACAAATTGTACATTAAATGGAATGTATAGAAAGGAGATAAAATGAAAATAAAAAATTATTTATTGCTGATTAAATTTGTTTCAAAAATGCTTGGTTTTAAACATTCCCTTAACATTAATATTTTTTTTTTATATGTTTCTCTTAGTAAAGTTGTTTTCCGAATGATTTGTATGTGGATATCCATATTAATATATTTGAAAGTATCAAATTTAAGAGATATTTTCTTCTTTTTTTAAATACTTTTATGTATTAATAATTAAATGTTATCTATGTTATGGTTATATTATTTTTTATTTTATATACCTCTGGAATTTATGAGCTGAAACACGTACATTGAGTTGCACTCGTTACGTACTAATTCAAACGCATGTGAGATTCTATGTGTAATGGATGGAATAATAAAGAAATATTGGTGATGATCTTACGATAAATTTCTTTATATTCAAATGAAGAAAGACATTTATGAAAGAGTGAATTTTTCAAATATATTAAATGATTGACACGAGTATTAAAAACGATTAACATACATATATTACAAAATTTATCCATGATAAAAAGAAAAAAATAACTTTTGAAGTTTAGTAAATAAAGTACATAAGTTGAATTTCTTGACAATTTGTTATGAAATTTCTTAGTATGAACATAATAAATTAATTGTAGAAGATTACTACATATACATAATTTGAATATTTAAAGAAATTTTTAGTTTTAAACAATAATGTATACAATAATATAAATAATAATAACAGCCTTCATTATAGATTTTTTTCACATAATTGAAAACATTGTCAGTTTCAGTATCACTTAGTGTTATTGTATGACTGTGTCTCAAATAATTGTTTATTTAATAAGTGTGATGTTAAGGATATGTAAGGATACATCATGGAAGAATACTTAACTTTAATTCTTAATGAAGATCATATAGAAGTGAATAAAAGAAAGCTTGCGAGTAAAAGCCACTATTTTAGATCCCTTTTCTCGCACAATTTTAACGATTCTCATAAAAAAGATTACATTATTAATTACGACATCGCTTTATGTACTTTACAGGTTATTTTTATGATCAGTATAATTTTACATACAAAATTTTTGTATGTTACCGTAATTGTTATAAAATTTTTAATTTTAGAATTTTGTCGATTGGATACACGATGAAAATTTCGTAATTACTTATTATCATTCTATAAAGATTTCTATGACAAAATTTGTACAAAATAGTTTTATGGAATTATTAAATTTGTTACAATTGAGCATATTATTTATGGTTGATGAATTAACGAATGAAATTACAGATATTCTAATTTTATGCTGGTTGTTACCAGAGAAAATAATTGATATATGGTTATTAGCACAAGAATTAAACATTAAAGTATTACGAGATGTTTGTCTATCTGTTTGTTTAGATCGCTTTGTAGAACTTCCAATATCTCCACTTATTGAATTGAACAAAGATAATATTACTCAGTTAATAGCAAATGTTAATTTAAGATCTTGTACAAAGTATATACATTTTATAAGAAGTAAATGGATAAAGCATCATATGGTAATTAATATTCATTGTTATATAAACATGTTACTTTAACAGCTCATTTTAAAGTATTTTAATTGTAGACAAAAGATATTATAGATATCAAAGAAGAAAGGCAACCAAAGTTTTTACAAGGTATAGTTGTCTATGAAACATGCAAAGATACCAATAAGATTGCACATTTGTACACTTGGGATGGTAATATTCTCTCTAAGTGTGTGCACTTAGAAAATATCCAATATCCAGGAAAATGGTTGATTGGAATGCAAGTTATCAGTAGAGGTATGTTTTATTCATTTTGTTGAAGAAAAGTTTTATAATCATTAGAAATATTGCTTTAGGTTTCAGTATATATACAGTTGGAGGAGAAATGGGATTAGGCACTGGACAATTTAATGAAATTATTTGGCGATACTGTCTTTTATCTAAAAAGTGGTATTATCAGGCAAAATTGCCAGTTCCAAGGAGACATATGGTTGTTGCATTTTTAAGAAATAAATTGGTTATAGTAGGTGGTGTGGGAAGACATAGGTTAAAATTATGTTCAGTTGATATTTTCAATGTTCACACAGGTTAAACATTAATTTGATTGAGAGTGAGAATATATTAGTAGAAATTTTCAATTATATAATAACCGTTGTATCAACGATTTTAGATAAGTGGGAAAAAGGCGCAAACGTTCCTGAAACTTTTACAGATGTTCCTCCTCATTGTGTTCTAAATAGCAAACTGGTTTTATTAAAGTCATCTATTTATATCTATTGTCTTGAAACAAATCATTGGCAAACTATATCCATTTATAATAATCCTATTATACAGAGAGTGGATGCATTTCTTACACCCAGTACAACATTATTTGTGATTGGTGAATATCAAAGAAAAAAAATTATTGGTTCCATTTGTTTGTTTCTATAATAATCTTTAATGTTTTTGTAAGGTAATAATTTTAATGAAACAATTCTTTCGAGAATTACTGCTGTGAAAGATTCTGTTTGCAAGAGAGAAGAATGCTTAAAACAATACGTAGATCACAATGTAATAACTGATATGGACATGGTATATGAAGATGATTTGTATAAATTAAGATATGTACAGGTTGCTGGAGTTGGTATAATGATAATTAATGTTCATCAAGATGAAGAGTGTCAATACTTGCATTTACACGCTGAAGTAAAAGATAGCTTTAAAAACTTTTCTATTCCCAAATCGGGTTTTTTGAAAATTATGAATCCTGATACTTTGTATGATACCATGTAATTTAAATTGTTCATAATTGTATCTAATGTAAAATATTCAAGGGAAAAAATTCACAATTTTATATTTGAATGATTTTTTATTTATCTGAAATTTTGTAACGGAAGCAGTCTTCAAACATGTATAACACGATAGTGCGTTCGATTACATGGAATAAGAACGTTCATCTCGGCAGTGTCAAACTGTATATTCTGTGTAGTTGACTAGGTAAGATAAAGAGTTCTTATAGTTTGCGAGGATGCTGGCTATCCTACCTAGTTTCACTATAGCGAAAGTTTTCAGTTTGTATTTTACACTGCCGTTATGTACGATTGTGTACTTAAAATATGCTAATTCGTGTATACAGCAAAGCTCGTATTAACGTATAGATTGCGCGTGCTATCCGTATTCTTTAACGCCTTGGATTCTTCTCTTACCATATAACATCATTTTTTTGCGATATGATAAGCACACAAAAAGTAAATATAGCGTTCCATGATAATTTACATATAGAGTAGAAGTGAATACAATAATTTTCCAATTTCTCTTTCATACACAAGCATTACGTCGCTTATGGTTGCGATTACTTTTAAATCGCTCATTTTTACAGTCCATTTTTACATGTTTCATTTTCCTATTGTTGTCCTCCTGATAATATTCTAGAAGCTGAAAAGAAGTGTATGAAACAAAGAAATGATGAAGATTTATGATCAATAGGGGTTACTCGATAATATATGTATGTAGACAGGGAGAAAGGTGAGGGGATAAAAAATAAATAAATATAGATCTCATCCAACCTTGTCGTGTTACGATTCGTCATATGTGAAATTAACGATTTCACTATTCGTTGGTAACGTTCAAGGCGAAAGCAGCATTCGTTTCACCCTTTTTGCCAATCGCGCGAGCAACGTATTGGCCCACGTCGCTGGCTGTGCACGTTTTGATACGTAACTCGAACGATTTGTCACCGTCTGAACTGAAGAGGTACCTGCTGCTAGATTCCGGGATCGCTTTTCCATCTTTCAACCACGTCACTGTATCGCACGGGAAGCATATTTATTAAAATTTATTATATTACCGTTGCCAATAATCATGGCAAAAAGTAAACATATTTGGTTACCTTTCAGAGGCGCGGTTTCAGTCTTGCATACGAATGTAACCGATTCGCCTTCGCTTACTGTTGCAGATTGTGGGAATGTCGTGAAGACTGGACTCTTCGGTTCCTCGTTTGGAACTATAAACAGTATTAATTTGTGAAATCATTATAATATTAGAAATTATCCCCAATAATTAATTGATTAGAATTTGGAACTAAATATTGAAAGATCTGTACTGCTATCTTGCTTCAATTTTTATGTCAAAATTGTTACTGAACTTTACCAAAACAAATCAAACCTTGAGGCTATCGCCAAATTTTACTATGATTCTGTAACCGATTTAATATTATTTATACTACAATACTTCACGTGTTTTTGATTCGAACGTGGGTACAAACATTGGTGTTGTATTCCCGATAGCTGGAATGAGTGCAACACATGAGGGATTTTTAAGAGAAGAGTTTTGTACGGTGAGGTTAATGAGATTTAATACAATTATACGATACGGTTGTTCTAGGACAAGTCTGCTTTTTGGGTTTCGTTCTAGTACTTTTAAGGATCGGTAAAAAGGAGTAGTAGGGATGAGATAAGGTGAGGAAAATTTGGAGTTCAAGGAGTACGAGTGACTTAGGGATCAAAGGACAAGGATGAATCATTAGCAAGTGGCAAAATATTTGGGAAGAGATGACTGTTGAGAGGATAACTATAGCGAAAAGCAGGCTTGTTTGAGCAGATGCCAGTATGATAGCCAGGTATACAATATTGGTATAATTTTGCTGCCAATATGGTAAAACCAGGCATACTTTGGTAAGATTTTGATGAAAAAGATTGTGTTGTACACTTCAAAGATCTGACAACGATAGATATGACTGATCGAGGTATTTGTTCATCGCGTAGGAAGAAGCAAATTCGGAAAGTATCATTATTAACGCACCAGATACGTTTAATGTGCATGACGAGAAACTCTCTCCTGCGTCATTGAATGCCTCGCAGGTGTAAGTGCCAGAGTCTTCAGGGAAGATTTCGGCAATGTTCAGTTTATAGATATTAGCCTCGCTGCTGTACTGGAAGTCCTTGCTGGGTTTTATCTCTTTGTTATTGTGAAGCCAGACCACGTCGAACTTCTTCGCGCCGATTATTCGACAGCTCAGAGTCACAGCTTCGCCATCTTTGACGAACATACTGGTTAGATGGTCTACGATCTTCGGGGCCTTGTCGTCGGTCTTCTTCTTCGCAGCTGCGTTTGCCATGGCTGAAACACGTATTTAATTGAAACGTCTGTTCCCAATTTTTGGACCACAAAATTTATCGACTTACGAACTTTTGCGATGTACTTACGTTTCACGGTTAATTTGCAGGAGGTAGTCACGGTGCCGATGCTGTTGCTCGCTTGGCATGTGTATTCACCTTCGTCTTCGGGGAATACTTCGTTGATAATTAGGGTCGCGACTCCTCCTTTGTACTTCAAGCTCATGATCTCCGACGAGCTCAGCGTCTAATGGAGAATATTTATTAACTCATGTTGAAATTTTGATTACGATAGAAAATCAGGTGAATATGCAGTTTCGTGATTTCTTCCTAATTTAACCCTTTGACTGCTAAATACTCCTGGTTGAAGTGCTCCACGTGAACGGCGTTCTGTTAGCAATTGTGTTGCTCTAAATGGGCGATCGGAAAAATTGACAAACGCATATATGCGTCGATAATTCACGCGAGTAACTTTCGCCAGAGACGCATATACGCGTCCATAGTTCACATGAGTAGCTTTCGTCAGAGACGCATATACGCGATCATAGCAGTCAAAGGGTTAAAGTAATCTTTCCCAACTTTAAAAAAAAAACGCTACATTTTTGTATAAAAAGAAGATACAGATCGGGGGGCTTGAAAAAGTAACGTGCTTTTGTTAGTTTTTAACGAAAGAATATAGCATTAAAAAAATATCTCGATACCTAAGCCAAAACGGCAGTTATAAATATAATCTTATCCTCTATGACATACTGAAAAATCATCGGAATTGGTCCACGCATTTTGCGTTTCTTTTAAATGTGTTTTTTGTTAAAAAATAGTAAAAACACATTACTATTGCAGGAATTAAGTGGATACGATTCTGAGAAAGTGTGAAGAGTGCTTGAGTTGAACGATAGCCGTGTGAACGTAGAATATTTGGACTAGAATGTTTCTGAGGCGCGAAAGATGATTACTTGCTTGAAACAACATCGCGACTGAGCAATTTTGAGTAAACATGACCGAATGATTGAGAAAAGTTTACAATTTGAAAGAAATGAAACGAGTACTTGGAAGAATGTATGACGGGGAGAATGCAAGCACGGGACAGAAAGAGCATGTCTGTGAGAGGAGCAAGAACGTCGAAGTTGTTAAGTTGAAAAGTTGTTTATACGTTATTATTAAACTATTTTAAATACATACAGTAGCGGACATAAGTTTAAGACGAGAAGATAATACAAAACAGTACCATGATTTATAAATATTGTCTGTACATCCATTTTTATTGTTAATAAGGTAATACAGTAATTATTGATTAATACAGAACACAAAATTTGTATACTATATTATTTCTCATATAATGAATTACCTCATTTTTGTTGACTCTCTGGTCTTAAACTTTTGTCCTCTACTGTATCTAAGAGCTTTACTCTGTTTCACTTACACTTGAACCCTACCATTTATCTCTTTCTCTAAATAAAATAAAATCCTATACTATTTCAAGCTTTCCCGATCTATATTTCTTTTCAATGTTATTACACAGCTTTTTATGGAAAAAGGAAAAAAAAGATAAACGCGTTTAGGGCGAAGTCACTAAACTGCATATTTACAGAAAACTTTAAATTAAATCCATTTACCTTGCCATTCTTGGACCAAGTAACCTGTGGTTCTGGATCACCGTTAACGTTCACGTTCAATTCTAGTTGTTCACCGTCGTTGATAGTGAGGTCGCTCAGTTTCTTCGTGAACTGTGGTGCTCTCATCGACTCATCCGGAGGATCTTTAGATATAACGTTCAAAGGAATGATAACGGTTAGAGTTTTCTGCTTGGTTATACAGCTTTTGTAAAGAGGAGATTATGTTTTACTTACAAACTAATTCCTTGGTTGAACTCCTGGAACGAGATGGGCTGCCTGTGGCGTCAAGTCCGTATTTCTTGGTACTTCGTCTGTCCGTACTAGAAGATTCTGTGGCCTAATAAAAAATTATCACAAGCAGTAAATACTTATTTGTCCTCTTGTAAACTTGACAATTCTTATGCTCCTCCTTATACTCACTTTGTAAGAAGATGAACTCGTAGAATTTTGTTTGGTGGTAGAACTACTGTAGTTTTGGCTTTGCGAGGTGGTGGAACTGTATCCGCTGTAACCACCGGATTTGTGTACCGTCACGATCGGTGGTGGTGCTGGTTTCAATGGTTGCTCGATGAATCTTCGATCTACAAAGAAATACGAAACTTTTAAGTGCTGAAGCTTTATTATGTGGACTCAAAAAACTCGCAACCATTTTTCAATTCATACGCTAATTAACTGATAACAAACGATAATTCTAATTCGTTAATTCTAGTTGATAAAATCTCGATACAGGTTATTGTTGGGAAACAGAAAAATGAATAAATAAATGAGAAAGTTAGTTCGAAGTTGAGTTTGAAATAAAAGGGATTGCAAGTCAGAGGGGGGGCTACACTCGTATAGCTCTACCTCCGGAATGTAGGAGGTCGTGTGCTAATTTAACTTGCTCCTCAGTTTCTCCAGTGCCTACAAACAAACATTTTATGAATTTTCGCAGATGGCAAAAGTGACAGTAAATTATATATGTACAGGTGTATATAATCCTTGATAAAAGCAAGAGAGACCGTTTCTCCTTTAACTCCTTGAGCGGTTATGTCGTATATATACATACATATACAGGGTGAGTTTCCTAATATGACGACCTAAATAATTCGTAACTAATTCATTGTACGAAAACATGTTTTAAACAAAAGTTGCATGATATTTAAGGGGACGTATAGTACTATAATCTATTTTTTAATACCTTACTTTTTTAACTAGATATTAGGATCACCTTCAGTTTTCAAAGTGGAACATTTAATATTTTTTTCAAACTCGGATAAATTATCAAATTTTGTGCAAAAAGATATTATACAAAATGGGATTTAAATGAATGATTACTGAGAATTTTCGTACAACAAATTACTTACGAGTTATATTAAGTTACATTAGGAGACACCCTGAATATACGGATTACTAAATTTCTTACATATCTCAATGTTGATGTCATGTATGTTGATCTATGAGAGCATCATGAGTTGATTCATTGTGTTAACCATCACTTGCAATTTACATATTAAATTCGTTTCACAATAAATTCAGTTTTGAAAACATTGTTCTAGTTATAATTAGTTTGTAACGAGAACAAGAAATCGGCGCTACCATAGAACAGACTTTCAATAATGAATCGTAACGCTCAAGGGGTTAAGCATCATCAAATTT
The DNA here is from genome assembly GCA_033822845.1 of Tetrapedia diversipes. Taxonomy (NCBI): domain Eukaryota; kingdom Metazoa; phylum Arthropoda; class Insecta; order Hymenoptera; family Apidae; genus Tetrapedia; species Tetrapedia diversipes. The sequence continues at coordinate 59,080 of JAOPTO010000924.1, forward strand.
CAAGCGTTGAAAGCTTTAATGATCATTAATTCATCGAGCCTCCGATAGAATCTTGTTAAGAATACCTTCAACGATGACCACACAGCTGGTTTCATCTTTTCCATGTATGTTCGTGGCCACGCAACGATATTTGCCGCTGTCTCCTGGTTTACAGTCGATTATCTCCATCGTGACCACACCGTCCGCGTGTGTCATCGCGTAGTGATGCTTGGACAGTTCATCCCTATCCTTGTACCATTTGACCGTCGGTGGTGGATTGCCGCTGAGGCAGCACAGAAGTTTGCACGTTTGTCTGACTTGAATAACACGTGGCCGAAGCAAGAAGGTGAAGTTCGGCGCCGATTCGATTGTCTCCGACCAGAGGTTGTAGCCGAGCGGCTCTCTCCTTCGGACTGGATGCAGTTCTGGCCTGTACTTTGGAATCTCCTTAGGCAGCGCTGAAAGTCGAGAACAATCAATTTTGGTTGATCGTTGGAAGAATCGTGGGAACTCGCGAAAATCAACCCCTTGCACTATTCGGAACCTCGGAAAAAGTCAGGCAAAACGCGGTTGCTTCAATCGTCGCGAATTGTGCCGAAACTTGTGACCCATCTCATCCACGCGATGGAACTCTTGTGAAATTCAAATGAATTTGAATCAAAAACTTTTATATACACTTTAATTATCACGTATGATTAAAACAAATTCTGAATAAGTGATAATAATATAATTAATTAATAACGAAATAAAAATATGTAAAAGCAAATCCGCGGTAGTAGTATTTGAACTCAAATAAGTTTTCTGATTATCTCACCAATATCAAACCTAAAACTGAAAGATACAATATAAATAAACAATTAAATATCAATTTTGCCCGAAATTAAGACCACGAGTCAGACTCGTGATATTCGTGTCCGGCCTGAAATGTCGAGTACGAGTCAAGCTCGTGATATTCATGTTTGGTCTGGAACTGAACAACGAACTTGACTCGTGACATCCATGTTTGGCCTAAAATTTTCATCACGAGTCGGACTCGTCAAAATAGTGCAAGGGGTTAAGGCGAATTTATGCTTTTTCACTTTGGACGTGCACTGGCGAATGCTGTTTATTTATTTATCCGTTTGTTTGTTGAAAGAATGGGTCCAAGTCCAATGAAATATACAAAGATTGAGGAAGAAAGAGATGGTACAAGACTGCACGAAAATGGATACGAAAGTGAGTCAAGTAGACAGAGCTGTTGCTGGTTGATTCTAAGGAAGTTACGTATTGCCATTTTGCAATTGTAGATATTGCCATTGAACAAATCGATTTTGTCGATGATGATGATGGGATCGCTGAATCTAAGATCGGTTTTAAGTTTAACCATAGCAGATAATGAAGACGAACGAAAATGACGCGAAAGAGCGTTAAAATTTACTAAATTTTTGAAAGTTGGGCAATCAATGATCTAATATTAAATTTACTTAGACTATACTTAATATTAATATTAAATATTAATTAAATATATAATGAATGCAAACAATAATTTTAAATACAAACGGTATGTCTACAGTGATCCATCTATTCTCTAATGTTAATATATTAAGAGTGTGTAAAATGGGATTACATTATGATCAGTTCTTAACATAGAGGGATCAAAAAACGAGAGACGAAATTTATGATGTATGTGCAAGACATAAGCTAAAATATCATATCTGTACCTTTCGCTGTTTTGCAAAATATTGGCGATAGTCAACTAGAGCCTCGATAAAGCGGAGTAAAAGCATAATTTCACTGGAGCAACACAATGCGACTTGTAGCATGCCATGCTTGTATTTTTTATGTGCGACTTGTAGCATGTTGTGTGTGCATTTTTAATGTGCGACTTGTAGCATGCCCAATATCGCGAGCATGTTCTTTCCAGTATTTCACTGAAGCATCAATAACATGTCATCATGTCATCAAGCAACAGCTACATGCTGCCTCGCTGAAATTGTACTTCATTACATGTGTCATTGCTGCATGCTACATGTCGCTTAAATATTGACTCAATAGAATTATTTTTTGTCGTATTGGTCACTGCCGCATGCCGCATGTTGCATCAATGGAATCATGTTTTAACATTTAAACTAGTGACGAGTTTCAACTCGTGGCCAGCGGGGGCCACTACGTCTTCTAACTAGTTCTCTGTAACCATTTACAAAATAATTAAAAAAAAAGCACAATCTATTGTCAATATAAAGCAAGTAATTAGTAATTGGTACTGAAAAGTATAGTTCAATTTAATTAACAAGAAACCAGTATTGAAAAACTCGTCGATAAGACGAGTCAAATATTTTACTAATTGAACTGCAACTATATATTTAATTTCATTTACTTATACTTTTGTTTCTAGCATAGTAATAAAGCTTGCCATACCGGTCAGACATCAGTTTGGTAAAAAGTTTGTTCCATGCGTTTCAAAGATCTGATATCCACAGATATGATCAGTACAGAGTGTTCACTTTTTTAATAATGGCCACTCGACCATAAGCGAAGGGTCTTCAATACATTAGTATGGGACCAAGGAAGAGTCTCTCACTAACATATCAGCCTACACAAGTTAATTCTGGTTGCTAGTCAAACAATATATACAAAAAAATGAAAAAAAAAAAACGTTGGATGAAATGCAAACAGAAGCGATTTTTACAGCTTTCATTGTAAATGAATCGTTCACAGGGCACGTCCAAAAAATGTTTAAATTCGTTCTGTAGAGAAGACAAGGTTCGAAACGTACGTTGCACGTTCAAGAAAACGACCTCTTCTCTGTAACCATAGTGATTTTCCGCTCGGATCACGTACTCTCCTCTGTCCTCTAGTTTCACTCTGTTGATAACGAACGTATAATCGTCGCCGTGATATCGTTTCATGAATTTCACGGACTGTCGAAGCTCTTGGTTGTTGTGGAACCATGTGAGAGTCGGCGAGGCGATCGCGATCACGCGGCACGTGAACTTCACGCTTTGTCCTTCGTATGCGAACGCGCTCGTTGGTTTGATCACGAACCTTGGTGCCGCTTGTCTTCGATCTGCAGAAGATTAATTTTATTTTTAAATTACAAAATTAGGTTTAAAATGATAAGTTTCTGTGGTTTCATTTGTCTCGACAGCGGATGCAGGGTCATTTTGAAATTTCATTACGTTTGGACTCGAAAAAAGAAAAGTTCTAATATACCTGTAAGTATACAGGGTGTCCAGGCCGAAACACGTTATTTAAATATCTATTTTATTTTTAATGATACAAAAATTGCTTATACCATGGTTTAAATGGTTTAAATGGAGGAAAATTATGGAGGAAAGATCTTTTTTGTATGTTTTTTTCATATCATCAAATACAAAGATATTCAAATGGTTTTTTTTTCGGCTGAGACACCCTGTATGTACTAAGAAGACTAATTGTGTCTCACAGATTAATAAATTAGTCTTTGAACAGACTACATGTTTAATTAACCCCTTAACTTACGAATAAAACGAAATTTGATGCGTTCGAAAGATACTACTTAATTTGGCTTAACTGAACAGTTATGTGCAGCTTAAAAATAGAACACCTTACTTTGAAATTTGCATTGCTGTATAACATTTAATCAGGTTGATATATCAAGTAACATTACAAAACAATAAATTGGTAGTTCTGAAACATTTCAAAATATTTTGGAATATGTCGACAGTTCTTGATGTCTTGAAGATGTCAAAGTCTATAATGGTACATGAAACGTTTCCTAGACGTCATTGCATGTCAAGGGGTTAAAAAAAAGAAATACTGTTCCATTTAAAAAAAAGTCACAGATTAACTTGAAATATTGTTGTTTCCATTCATATGAACAAATGGTGTTCAAAGGGATCTACTTTTGAGCTGTACGACGATTTAGGTACTTGGATCAAAATGACCCTGCATCCGTTATGTGAGGATTGGAAGGATGTTCCTTACCGAAGCAAGAATCGTAGATCTTGTATTTCTCGATGAGTAACTTCCTCAGCGAAGAATATTCGGCTAGACGACCAATAGGAAGAACGTATTTCACCCAATTCTCATACTTAGCTCGCAGCTTGTCCCTGAAGTTCAGGTATCGACTGCTTGCAATCGGTGTTGTGCGGTTGCTGTGATCGCCGGTTAACCATGGATGAAGGAGGCACTCGTGTGCGGTCATACGCTTTCTGAATGCAAAGAACAATTTATAAATCTTTGTTTCTACAAATTCTACAAACAGTATTATATAGGTACAATAAAGTCACTCATGTCCAGGATTGGACTGGCCATCATTGTCTGAGGCCTGATGGGCTGTACTCTATTAACCCTTTGTACTCCAAGCTTTATTTTCATGGAGAAACCAGCAACTCCGCGTCATTTTCAAAGAAAAATAAAATATGATCCTATACATATAGTAAAAGTTGAAATTAATGTAAATTGTGAATATGAATTAAGATGGTGAGTGGAACTCAGCATTAGAGTTGACGCAAAGAATACTGTGGTGAGTGAGACTCATTGCTGGAGTACAAAGGGTTAACCCCTAACAAACGAGCACGTTTTTCTAGAACAATGACTAGTAGATCGACGGATTTTTAAGAAATTAAGTGATTTATTTCCAGAGCGAGAAAAAGTGCATAATTAATATCGCTCTAATGGATTTTATGGAAATTTTCAGTAATAATAAGTATATAAACAGATACATAAAATCCATACGAAAGGATACCGAAGTGAATATTTAGAAGACTTATGATGCCGCAAATATGGCGGCATTTGTTCGCTAAGAGTTAAAAAGAATGTTAATGTAATATTTTTGTTTGTAATTAATGAATTAATTTTACATTTATATGAATATATTGTGTATTCTGTGGTGTAATAAATGAAATACTAAAAACAACGTACTCTTTGTTTTTGACGAGCAATCGTCTGATGAAGTCTTTGCCTTCCTCGGACACATCACGGAATGCTTCCTCGTCGAAGTCCCAGTCGCAAGCCTTAACGTTCTTCAGGGTCTCGATGTCGTTGTCCCCGGCGAACGGCGAAAGACCGCTCAATCTGTACAGCCAGTTTTAATTGGATCAATCGAAACTAGAGCTCTTACTTATAAGATACTCGGGTACCCGGGTTATTCGTTAGATACTTGGGTAGACAAAAATTGCCCGAGCACTCGGATTATTTCATAAGATACAGTAGCGGACAAAAGTTTAACCCTTAGGCTACTGCGGGCACTGAGTGTATTCTTATTAGTGTTTCCGGTGCTTCCCCAATAGTAGTAGGTGACCACCTTCTTTCTTTTTACGCGGATGAAATCTTCTGAAAGATACCCCATCGCCCTAGTTTTCAGAAGATTTCATCCGCGTAAAAAAAATGGCTACTGTGGGCGCCTATTGGCGCTTATAAATTTTGCGTTTGTGATACTGAGAGCGCCTATAGGCATTTATTACATTGAGGTTGCCTAAGACTGAGAGTGCTTAAATCCGCTCGACGCAGTTTGACTTTCTGACACGGAAGACTCCTATAGACGCCCTGATATTTACAGTAGCAATTCGGTTCAGAATACAAATAAATAAATAATATTATTTTAGTGTAGTAGAAATTCAGTTCTTTTGATTACTGAAATATGTTTTCACAAAAATGCATCCCTAACAAAAATTTCACTTGAAGTTCTCATATGTATATGAACAATCTTTGCATACCATAAAACTATGCTTTGCATTGACCTTTCGTCATAAACTTTTGTCTGCAACTGTATATAAGGTACATGAGATATCAGAATCTTGCCAGAACATGATATTTACGGCAGTGCTGTCAATTCATTTTTATATTTCTACCGACGACTATCTTTCGTTCTCAACTTGGTTTTTGTACCGACGGTTTCAACTATTCCGTCTAGCTATTTTTGTACACCCGGGTATCTTATAGGTACCCCGGTACCTAGGTATCACGAAAGTTCCACTGAAATCGCTAGCCCTAACCGAAACACGAATCGAGGAAGCGAAGTACTATTTAGGTATCACGAAAGTTCCACTGAAATCGTTAGCTCTAATATCTTGTAAGTACCCCGGTACTTAGGTATCACGAAAGTTCCACTGAAATCGCTAGCTCTAATATCTCATAAGTACCCCGGTATTTAGGTATCACGAAAGTTCCATTGAAATCGCTAGCCCTAACTGAAACACGAATCAAGGAAGCGAAAAACTATTTAGGTATCACGAAACTTTCATTGAAATTGTTAGCTCCAATATCCTGTAAGTACCTCAGTACCTAAGTATCACGAAAGTTCCACTGAAATCGTTAGCTCTAATATCTCATAAGTACCCCGGTATTTAGGTATCACGAAAGTTCCACTGAAATCGTTAGCTCTAATATCTCATAAGTACCCCGGTACCTAGGTATTACGAAAGTTCCACTGAAATCGCTAGCTATAATCGAAACACGAATCGAGAAAGCAAAAAACTATTTATCTTGTCGAGGTAAGTATTGCATCGCTTACAGAACATAGGCTAGGACACCGCAGGCCCACATGTCCGTGTAGAAACCGACCGGCTCGCGTTCAACGATTTCAGGCGCAGCGAATTCTGCAGTTCCGGTGCTGATCTTCACCACTTCGTTGGGATCGAGCTTGGTGGCCAAGCCGAAGTCGATCAGTTTCACGTTGGTACTATTACGCGTTTGGCACATGATATTCTCCGGCTTGATATCTGCAGAGAAACAGAATTGTTATCGGTTTCCTGGTTTAAGATGTTCAAACGGGCAAAAGTAAGTCTTCTACCTAAGTGTATGATGTTCTTCTCGTGCATGTGTTTCACGGCTTCGCAGATCTGCCTCATGTAGTTGATAACTTCAGCCTCGGACATTGTGTAGCCTTCCGCAGTGATCCTCTCGAAGAGTTCACCGCCGGATAAGCTGAACGAGGAAAATATTGAAATTAGGGATAAAGAATCCATATAGTTGTCGATAAATTTCATTATCGTAAAATTATACAGAGTGTAGTTCAATAAGAAAAATAGCATTGTTGTAAAGTCCATCGAACAATCCTTGTGCAACCCTTTATATTTACAGGGTGGCTCTCAATGATCAAACGGTATTTGTTTTCAATTGGGAAAGATAAAATAATTATATTTATAAATTTCAGTATCTGTTGTTCAATCAAATTAAACTAAATTTCAACATCGTTTAATTGTAGTATTTTGCACTTGAACACTACTGAAATTGATACTATCCGAGGACCTAAAATCTCCCCTCAAGTGCAAACAGTTAAACGGCCAACTGAAGAGATCGAGCTTCAGGTTTTAGATTTTCTTTGCCTTAGAGACCTTTACCGTTCGGCCCTAAGTCTGACAATATCAATCGATGTTAACGCTCAATCCGTTAATTCACGATCACCCTATATGTATTTCCGAATAGATGTTACTTACAACTCGAAGATCAAGACCATCTCGTCGTCATCCTCGAAGGCGTCGTGAAGGTTGATCAACTTCGGATGGTGTAGCTGATTCATTATATCAATTTCCTTCCTAATAAGCTCTTTCTCTATCGCGTGGGACACGGGGATAAACTTGGCCGCGAAGATGTTTCCGGTGGCCCTCTCCCGACAACGATGCACCACACCGAACGCGCCAGTTCCGATCTCCTCCAGAATGTCGTATCTGTCGTAGACCGAGATGTGCTTGATCTCAACAGGCTGTGGCACGTATTTGCTGTAGATGTCGAACACAAACTGATCGTAGTCCCGCGGTTTCTCGTCGCTGCGTCCGCGAATCTTCTTTCCAGTTTCATCCACCTTGTACTCCTTCTGCTTGAACTCTCTCTTCACGGTGCCCTTCGTCGTGATCAGTGGCGTCACCTCGCTTGGGTCGGATCTTCCGTAGATGTTCTCCGCGCATATTCGGAAGTCGTACTGGTGTCCAGGGCTGAGCCCGGTCACAGCCATCGAGCAGAACCTGGTGTTCCCTACACGGATCCAGCTGGTCATCGGATGTTCCCGTTTCTCTACCAGATAGTTGGTAATGTTGCTGCCGCCGTCCCAAAGGGGTGGTTTCCAGGTAAGCGCCAACGAGTCGTGGCCAATGTTGTCGATCTGCGGGAATCTTGGCGGATCCGGCCTGTCGCTGATCTGGATCTTGATGATGGCGGTGTCCTGGCCGAGATCGTTCTCCGCTGTGATACGGTAAGGACCCGAGTCGATGCGGCTGCCGTCTATGATGGTGAGCACCGCGTGTCTCTCCTTCACCTCCACAGTGTAATGTCCACCGGACTCGATCGTCTCCCCCTCTCTGACCCAGCTGATCTTTGGTTTCGGGTAGCCGGTGAACGGAATCTTGATAACGACGTTGACTCCTTTGTCGAAGAACGCGGTGTCCCTGAATCTGGGCGGCACGTTCAGTTTCGGCGGTGTCTTGATCAGTAGTTCGCCCTTGGTCGATTTCACGCCGCATTTGTTCACGGCGCGGCAGAAGTACTCGTCCGCGTCCTCGCCGAACACGTCGTGAATGATCAGGTTGTGCACTTCACCTTCCGAGTATATGTTGTATCGAGATCCGCTGACGATTTCGCGGGCACCCTTGAACCAGGTGATCGTCGGTTTTGGGACGCCGATGATCTTGCACTGGAAGTGTGCGTTGTGGTTCTGCACGCAGCTGACTTTGTGCAACGGTTGGATCACCTCCGGCGGTTTCGCTGCCTGAGGATCGGCGATCTTCACGGAGGTCGAGGCTTTCGATTCGGGTCCGAGACCGGCGGCGTTCTGGGCGAACACACGGAACTCGTACTGCCTTCCCTCGATCAAGTTGCTGATGTTGATCTGCGTAGGCAGGCAAATGATGACGTTCACTCGCTGCCAAGCTTGACTGCCCACCTCGCGTTTGTCGATCCAGTAGCCCTGGATCTTCGAGCCGCCGTCTGTCTCTGGTTTCTCCCACGAGAGGTTCACGAAGTCTCCGCCGACCTCGGTCACCTTCGGCGTTCCAGGTGGTCCCGGTGGATCGAACGGCGCCTTGGCTTTGATCGGGTTGGTTCCCTCGAGTGGCGGTCCCATTCCGTTGTCGTTCACGGCCATGACGCGGAACAGATACTCCTGTCCCTCGGTCAGACCCTGCACCATGAACGAGCAGTCCTTACAGAACGACGAGACGGTGATCCAGTGGGTGTGGCTAACGTCGCGACGCTCGATCACGTAGTGAGTGACGCGAAGACCACCGTCGTACTTCGGTGGATGCCATAACAGAGTGCAGGTATGCTTGTTGATGTCGGAGACGTCGAGTGGTCCTGTTGGTGGACCTGGTAAGCCGGTGATGTTCACGTTGAACGAACCGCTCACGCTGCCGCTGTCGTTCGAGATCGAGAGATCGTAAACGCCGGCGTCGTCCTTTTGGATGTCTTTGATGAAAATGATTAGGTACTCGTCGAACACGGTGTACTTGATGTGACTTGTCTCGACCACTTTATGGCCATCCTTCTTCAGGCTAATGTCCATCGGCTGGTCGCCGCTGTAGTAGATCTTGATCTTCGTGTTGTCTCCTTCGGCCAGGTACAGGTTGTCCGGCATGCGCTCGATGCGTGGTGGTGTACCGATCTTCAGTCGACACGTGGTCGTGGCTATGCCCAGTGGGTTCGAGACCTGGCAACTGTAATCGCCGTCGTCCGCGTCCCAGACCTCGGATATGACGAGCCTGTAAATTCCGTCGAACGCCTCCGTTCGGAATCGACCGCCAACTGTGATCTCTCTGCCGTTCTTCAGCCACCTATATCAATAATAAAATTCGGGCTAGTCAACGTGCTCGTGTAAAATTACTAGGAAGGTAAGGTGTTATTATACAGGGTGTTCCACATTTTTCCGTACGCACTTCAGCAGTGTGTTCTACTAGTAAAGATAAGACCTATTAGACCTATTAGACCTATTAGACCTACTAAACTCATACCGATCATCGGATGCCGATTTTGGCGTCTACATTCTTCAGTTTTGACATTTAAAGAAATCCCAAACACTCTCAGGAAATCCGAACATTCATAGGAATCCGAAAAATTTTTAAATCCCATACCGATCCCGAAAATCATTCCCGTTCCCATCCCAATCCGATCCCGCACGCCTTTAGTTATTAGTAGACTGCGAATTTTTATACAAATTCAAATCATTAGAGTGGTAACAAATGAAATGGAATTTAGGTAGAGATTCGTTTCAACTTCTAAACGTCACAATTTACGATTAACCTATTCGTCATCGTACTCTTATGTTAGACGAATCTCATACCACGCTATACGGTACTAATAATTCTATTCTAAAGAATATAAACATTTATTGTAAATCCAATTACTTCTTTTCCACTTATGCTAGTCTTAAATCTCAATTGTTGCGTTGTTTAAACTCTTACGATTAAACTGCATTTTCTTTGATGTACTCTAACAGATTTTCTTCCGTTAAATAAATAAATAAGGCCATTGTTGATATCCTACGCGTGTTATGTGCACTCTGTGAATTTCCGCGCGTTCGAGTTTCCCGTAAATGCATAAAAATCCGCAGTCTACTCATTAGGAATCGTTCAAAGAGTAACACGAACCTTGCGGTCGGCAGAGGTTTACCGGTCGCCTCACACTCGAGTACCAAAGTCTTGCCAAGGGGCACGTTCGTGCTGATCGGCAGGTTCCTGATGAACTCTGGTTTCTCGCCACCTTCGACTTCGCAGATCTTCACGGGTGTGGTGCAAGAGCTCGGTTCCGATCTTCCTGCGGCGTTCACAGCGAAGATTCGGAACTCGTAATCACCGCGCTCGATCAGATGCAACACGGTGTACTCTGTGTCGGTGACGTTGTACTCGTTGCACTTCGCCCAGAGCGCGCTTCCAACTTCGCGTTTCTCGATAATGTAACCGGTGATGCGGCTGCCGCCGTCGGAGACCGGTGGCTCCCATTTCAGATCGACGTAGTTCTTGCCAACCTTCACGACATGCGGCGTGCCCGGTGGCGATGGCACGTTGAACTTGCTCTTCAGCTTGAACGGCGCTGACGGCGGGCTGGGTTTGCTGAAACCGGCTGCGTTCTTCGCGCGTACCCTAAATTCGTACTCGTGTCCGCTTAATAGGTTGTAACAAATGTAGGTCGTGTCCTTGACCAAATAATCGTTCGCCACACGCCATTGTGCATCGTCGGCAGGATCGCGGAACTCGATCTTGTAGCCCTTTAAGAAACAAATGATCGGTTGATGAATTTCGTTTTGACGATTGCAACAGATTTTCTTAGCGATAATGTCGGTGTTGGAGGAATGTGTTTGGTTGCGAACAGATTACACAAATGTGTGGAAAAATATTAAAAAATCATTCATTTTTAAACTTGTCGTTGGAAATGAACATTTCACGCGACGTTGATTTTTAATTTTTAATAAATCATCACTAATTTAAAAATATTTGACGCAAAAGATACCCCGCCACTGGGTACGGTTAGCAATAAAATGTTTGGTCCGCAATGTGTAAAAGTCTTAAGGTCCTGCTGCTATCTCTATTACAAACTTCCCTTGTAAGTATTTCCGGGGATCATCTAAAAATATGCGAACAAATGAATACACGTACCTGAATACGGGATCCACCGTCGGATATCGGTCGAGTCCACACCACGGTAGCGTTCGAGGTGTCCCAATCGATAACGCGTGGCTGTCCAGGAGGATCTGGCACCTTGAATGGGAATTTGGCGGTGATCGGCTCGTCGGCTTGCAACGGCTCCGATATTCCGTACTGGTTCTCCGCGCGCACGCGGAAGTTGTACATGCGGTTAGGCTCGAGGCCGATCACGTCGTAATGAGTATTCCTTACGAAGCTGCTCAGCTTCACCCAATACTGAAAGGATTCGCAACGTCGTTTAATAATCATTGTTCAATAGTCATTGTTCGAGATCAAGCACACTTTTGAAGAAAGAGAAAACACTTACGCCAGCCGGATCCAGTTTCTCAACGATGTAGTTGGTGATAGGTGAACCACCATCGTCGAACGGAGGTTTCCAAGACAACGCGCAGGTCTCCGGGGTGATGTCGGAGATGTCGAGTGGTCCTTGAGGCGGGGATGGTTTGTCTGCGAAGGTAATATATCTAGGTGTTAGAAATTGAATAGAGAAATACTACGAAGCAAAAATTAATCATAAATCAGTTATTTTTTAACATACTTTCTGAAGGGCTTCTTACAAGAACCCAAGCATTTTAGAAAGCACGAAAACGTTAAGAAATAGAACAAAGAGGCTGAAGGACCCGGACGGGGTCGTAGGAATTTCGATCATTGCGTTTTGCTAGTTTCATGACAAAACTTGCAAGGTTCGGTCAAAGTTGCACCTTCCTCGTGCCATATAATAAAGTGTTATAGTATTTCAAATAAGAGTGTATTTTATTTAGTAATATGAAACCCCATTTTCAATACTAGCTTTTTTCCACTTCTACATATCAGTGCAGAACAAATTTACTTAATCCGTATAATTCTTTCCGATAGAATGCAAATTTATATTGGTAGCGTAACCCGTCTCAAATTTTTAATTTTCTAATTGTACTAACCCTTTTCACGTGCGCCGACTCGTTAAACCCTTTGCACTCCGAATTATTTTTCAATTTTGTTGCCTATAATTCCCTAGTATTTGAGGTGCTTTATTTGAAATTCACATCAAAAGACAGTTTCTTGAGTGGTACTTATTTTTTTTATTAATTATGTTAAACATAGCTCTCAAGCTTTGTTGTAACTTATATTTGTTTGATTTCGTTGACTCTTTGCTCTTAAACTTTTGTCCGCTACTGTATTTAAAATGGCACTTTCAAAATGTCGAGTTTCACTCGACATAGAAGTTACCGTGATAAAAACTGACGTCGAGTCACACTTGACAAAGAAATGCAAAGGGTTAATTGTACATTTTGATTTTTTAAGTGGGCAATTGCCCGTTGAAATAAACATTATTATTATCGAACGAGTAAATCGAAGTTGTTCTTTCTTTTCTTGAATATTCTTATCAGGATAAAGGACAGTCTCGCGTGAGCACATACCTACGACAAGGACCTTGCACGAAGCAGAGTCTGTACCGACGGTGTTTGTGAGGTAGATGGTGTACGTTCCCGTATCGGATCTCTTGGCCTTCTTGTTGATGAACTGCGAGGCAACGTCCGTTGTGTCGAATTTGATTCTGTCTCCGGTAAGAACTTCCTCACCGTTAATAGACCAGCTTGGTCTCGGTTTCGGATTTGCAGTATACGGGACGGTTATCGTGAATGGTTCTCCGGCAATCACTGTCATGTCACGGATGCTGAGATCGGACGTGATCCTTGGTGGGACTGAAAGAAATAGGGTCCGAATTATATACATATTTGCCATTGTTTAACAGCCAGGCACTCGAGTGATACGTATTTTGTTTTACACTTCTATTGAGTTCGTGGTGACACGGCTCAAATCGTGTTTTTAGCTGATTATGCAGTTGATTGTAAGTTTTTATATTATAAAAGAAATTAGAATTTTGGACATTTAAATTAAATGTTAAATAAATAAATGTTAAATAAATTAAACAAATTTTGAGAGAAATGGCAACGTTTCTTACTTACATTTGCTTATTAAGAATCAAATGAATTGGAAACACAAAATAATTGAATCTACTATACAGTTTCCATAGATGTATTAAAGTTCACCTTTTTTGTTATAATTATTCAAATTATTAGATTCGCAAACTTTATTGATTTTAAGATGTGCATGGTAATTATACTTAAATTTTTGTACAGCTGTATTTTTATTTCTTTTTTCTTCTTTTTTTTTATAAATAAACCTAAGAAACATCATCACTTCTTCAGAATCTGTTGAGCTTTATCAAATAAAGTGATTAATGTCTATGAATATCAGAAACTTTTGCTCTTTTTCATGTAAAAATTTAAAATTTTGTAAGAGTCTAAGGACTTTTATGACTGACTGTACCATTTGTACTTTGAATTTGACTGAAATCAGTCATTTTTTAATTCTCTATTCTTTCAATTCTGTCAAATTTGTCAGAAACGTTTACAACCACAATTTTTGCACAACCAGCATAATTTTTTAAGAACATGTCGGAAGATTAAATTGGAATATTATGGGGTAAGGATACTTACATGGTGCTGCACTAGCTCTGATCACATCGGAGTTAGAACTCCATGGGCCACGACCTGCTGCGTTTTCAGCAGCAACCCGGAACTCGTAATCGTGATTCTCGATAAGGCCAGTCACTCTGTAAAAATTGAAACAGTTTATACATTGCATCGAAGTAAAATTGAATGCCAACAAGAGTGTTCAATTACACACAATTATAGTATTATACATCCTGAAATTATTGTATAATAAATTTATTCATTATTTTAGATATCGCCGATCAAATCTATAAAAATAAAATTCAATAAAATTTTTCGATATTCTATTGTATAATAAATTGTTTGACGATAATTTAATATCAGTATATATTTTAATATTCATCTGTTAACCCCTTGATATACAATGACGTCTGAGAGACGTCGTTAGTATATCATCCAAGGTTGTTTTTCAAATTATATTCCTTTTATCACTTCATATGTAGATATAATCCAATTATCCGGCAATATCTCTGTTCTACGTATGTCAGATAATCGGAATTTTACCGAATAATGTTTTAATTATAAATTACCTGTATGTAGTCTCGTGAACGAGGGCTGGAGTGGCTTTCACCCATTTATCCTCGCTCAAGAGACGCTTTTCAATAACATATCCAAGGATAGGAGAACCTCCATCGTGGCGAGGTTTGGTCCAAGTAATCGTGATGCTATCTTCTGTCGTTTCAACGCCTTTCGGTGTTCCAGGTGCTCCAGGAGGATCGAAGGGATGTCTGGCTTTGATCGGATCCATGGTGGTTACTGGATCCGAAGTGCCGTATTGATTCTCAGCCATTACTCGGAATTCGTAGACACTTCCGACAGTTAGGTTCCTTACGCGGACAAATGGCGTTGTCACGTAGCTGCTCACCTATTGTAATTTAACAAAGCGGTTCAAGTATACTGATACATAACAACATTCTCATAATCGACTCAAATGGTGTACATAACAAGTATTTCGATCAAGTACAGTTGGAACTCCGTATCCACGGTTTCAAGTATTCGTGGTTGACCATGATTCGAAGGATTAACCGAAATCCTGATTAAATCAATTCGAATTTATATATATCAGTCTTAATTTAAATATCAGATTTAATTTAAAAGAACTATAATAAATATTTCGTCTAACGTGTGTATAAATTAATATGAAATAGAATGATGCTACATTTGTATGAATTAATCGAATTAGTCACCCAGAATTAATATCTTTCATAATATGGATAATTCTTTCAAAAATAAGATTAATGTTCTGATAATAGTGTAGGGATAAAAAAAAATCCTGAAATAATTTGAATCATTAGAAATATTTCTAAAAGTGATCCATAATTTCAACAATAATCGTTATTAATTGTTGTGGGTAATATAATTAATTTATTAATGAATATATTTGTTAAAATATTGAAATTTAAAAGTTTAGTATATTTGCACATACACATATGTGTGTATATGTGACATTCGCTATTATTCGCAGAGGATTTTGGAACTGATCAATCGCTGACATGGAGGTCCAACTGTGTATTTTAACCCTTTGACTGTTAAATACTCCACGAAGTGGACGGCGCTCTATTAGCAATTGTTTTGTTCTAAATGAAAGCGAGGAAAAATTGGCAAACGCATATACACGTCCATAATCCATGCGTGTAACCTTCGTCAGAGACGCATATACGCGCCCATAGCAGTCAAAGGGTTAAATAAAATTCAAGGTTTTGGAATATTTCATGTGAAAACAACGGACCTTCGACCACGTGCCCTTCGGTTCTCGTCTCTCGACAACATAATTGGTGATATCGGCGCCACCGTTGTCTTTCGGCGGGTTCCAGAACAGTGTAAGAGCATCTCCGCCGAATTCATCAGCATGGAGATTCTGAGGTGGATTCGGACGATCGAGAACCTTAACGTTCACCGTGGCGGTGTCGAAGCCTGAAGAATTGCGTAACTGAAGGCGGTACTGTCCACCATCCGAACGTTTCGCGTTCTTCACCACGAGACTGCAAAAGAATAGCATTCGGTGATTTATCGCAATTCACAATTTTCTTCTCTTCTTGTTAACACCAGAACTACCAAGGGGGTCAAAATCAGGCAATTTGTAATTTTTCACAGAAACGTGGTAAATTTACAGTAGTGCCTACACATTTGAAAACTTGCTATGATTTTTACAATGATTGCTAAAATTTGTTTTCCTTTTACATTAGGTACTAACAATTTAACATGTTTTTGCAGAGTATCAGACAAAACTCTCCTTATTCAAAGTGCCATAAAACAGTAAGAAAAAAATTGTACATCATACAGAATAAATTCTTCAAAAAGAAAATTGTTGTCTTTAATTTAATTATGGTTTCAGGTTCATACAAAATTTTTTAAACTATTAAGAATAGTTTAAATTCGCGGAATCTTTTTGATGAGAACGTCCTTCTTACTATAGAGAAACTTACTATAGAGAAAAACCGGGAAAAGATTGAACCTAATAGTGTGAAAGTATACTTCAAGTTCGATTTTTGAAATGAGTTCAAAATCATTATTATGCGATATTTTTTCACGAAATTATAATAATTTAAATATTGATAACGTTGCGGCCTGGTGTCAGAATATTAATACTAATTCAAGTCACTGTACGTATGTGGCGACCTTTCTGCCCTCGCCACTAGGAGGGATTTAGAGACCATCTTTCTTGCAAGTATTCGAGCCGGACCACGGTTTCTGTATATACGAAGTCTGACCTGTCCCTTCCTATCCCTGTGTCTAGGGCAGGGGCCTGCTAGATAAGCCTTTCTGACGAATCCACTAGCGGGCCCCGGACGAAGCACCCCTTCCCATTCCCATTCCTTTAAACCTAGTGTACCGTATAATGACATAGTTTCGAGCATACCTAGCGTAATCATCGCCCAATTGTTGATGTACGCGTGAGTCAGTTTCGTCCTTGACGACGTCGTTGGCGAACCAGGTGGCAGTGGGTTTAGGGAAGCCAATGTAGGGCACATGAATGGAGAAGTCTTCACCAGCTCGAACGGTGATATCACGAACTCCTCCGAGGTCCATGACCGGTTTGTTGGGCTGTTCCTCGATAACGATCGGGTTGCTCGCTCGGCTTGGATCGCTTTTGCCGACATCGTTCACCGCGATCACTCTGAACAGATACTCTTCACCCTCGGTGAGTTTTGGTACCGTGTACACGTTGGTCGGTATCAGGGCACCGTTAACGTCATCCCATTCGTCCTGGCCTCTCTGTTTCTTCTGGATGATGTATCCTCTGATCTTGGCACCACCGTCGCTGCGTGGTGGCCGCCAGCTCAGCGTCACCGAATCCTTCGTTATTCTGTCAGGTTTCGGTGGTTCAGGAGCATCAGGACGCACTGCAACGTAACGATCGGTTAATTGGATCGATTCATTGAGATATTGGAACGGTAACGAAAGGGTTGGACAATGACGTCATGAAGTATACTTAATCCAGTTCTCGGATATTTGAATTTTTCTCGCAGAAAATCCAAATATCCAAACAGCGATCATAAGAAATCGTATACAGTAGAACCTAGTCTGTTTGAACACGTTGGGGACAAAGCTGTTTGGATACCTGAGTAATTCTGATAATAGAGGTTCACTAGTTATCCCCTCCACCTGTTCTTATTAGTGCGGATAATAGCGAGATGCGACGTGTGGAAAATACAGGTCGATTTGGTTTCTGTTCAAATATTCTTTGTCACTCTACATTCACATAAATTGCACGTGTAAAGCCTGATATATAAACGACTATACATATAAGAATATATTCCGCAGTTCAGATAATAAAGTTTGTTTGTCCGAGATTGAGCAGTAGTTTGTTCGTATAAACATGGTGCGGATAAATGAGGTTCTACTGTACATTCTTTTGTTACTTGCTTTGTCTATTATCCAAATTATCTTTTATTCCGTTATTATTTGGAATATTCGAATATTCAGATTATCCGGTTAATTAAATAATTAAATAGGACAACACTCGTCCATTATACTTACAACGTTGATGTCCAGCTGTGATAGGCTCGGTCGGTTTGCTGGGTTTCCCAGGCCCGGCCTCATTGACAGCAATAACTCTAAACTCGTATTTAGATCCCTCGTGAAGATCTTGTACGGTGAACGTGGTATTTGGAGTTGGATAATTGTTGACCTTGAGCCATTCGCCACCCCTTTCGCGTCTTTCCACGTAATATCCTGCAAACACGATGATCGATCCGTTAATTCACACACTCAATCCAAGTTACAGCGAATCTCAGAAAAAACAAAGAAGAAAGTCTCACCGGTAATAGGTTTGCCACCGGTGTTAAGCGGCGGGTTCCACAAAAGACTGCAACTGTTGGGTGTGTATCCAAGGATCTCAGGCTGACTAGGCGCATCTGGTGGGTCGTATGGACTCTTGGCAACGACCGGTTTACCTTCCAACGGTTCAGACACACCGTACATGTTCTCAGCGCGTACCCTGAACACGTATTTCTTGCCCTCGGTGAGCCCTTTGGCGGTGTAACTGGTTCTTGGACAGTATCCGGGTGTTTGGCGCCAATTGTCGGCTCCGTAGTCGGACACTTCGACGATGTAATTGGTGATGTCGGATCCACCGTCGTCCAGAGGTCGGTTCCAGGACAGCGACACCGTGTCTTGCGTTGTGCCAGTGTATTGAAGCGGACCCTGAGGTGGTCCAGGTCTGTCGACCACGATCACCTCAATGTCAGCCGAGTCTTTACCATGTTCGTTCGTCGCCGTAACCGTGTAGACACCGCCGTCCTCACGGACAGACTTCTCGACCAACAAGTTTGTACGGTCGCTCTTTGTTTCAGTCTGAAAGTTTGTTCGAATGTTCACGGTCAGAATGATAATCGAGACAACATTTCAAAGCCTCCTGCATGTCTGCATTGTCAACACTTTGCTTAAACTAATGCTTTATTTTCCGTTTTTACTTTCACTTGTATCAAACGCTTATCGGTTCGATTTTTGTCGTTTCAGATTCAATGTAACGCGTTATTTGTAAAAGGGCTTTAACTCCTTCCGCTATGCGAGGATAGTGTTGCGCGTGTGCTATCGTAATTCTTATGTTTGGGCCGTAATCGGTATCACGAATGAGATTCGTGGTAATAGCAGAAGGTGTTAAGCCCGTAAATAAAGAAAATAATAATAACAATAAAAAAGGACCAGAGTTGGACTGAGAGTCAAGAGAGTTGAACGAGGAGCCGCGTTGCAGAGTTGTGTTAGGAGTAAGTTACATGTTGTTGATATTTGTAATTTAAGAATTACTTTATACTTTATACTTTTGCTATTAATTCTATAATAGTATTAAATATAATTGTTGTTGATATTTGTAATTTAAGAACTACTTTATGCTTTATACTTTTGCTATTAATCTTACAATAATATTAAATGCAATAATTACAGGACTTTCTACAATAATAACATTGTTGGTTCTAAACAAAAAGAATCGTACTGTTTCCTTACCGATATTCGGAGAGTCTCGAGAAGAGGCCTTCCGTCTTTCGTCCATTCGATAGTGGGAGTTGGCGCGCCAGACAATGGAATGTTAACGTTAATCGGTTCTCCAGCACGGACTTTGATCTTGCGTCCAATCAGCGCGTCTAGGTTCAATTTTGGCTTCTCTTTCATCGGTTTCGCGATGAACACGGAGGATGTGTCGCTAGGCTTGCCAGATCCAGCGGCATTTATTGCGGTGACTCGATACTCGTACTGGTGACCCTCTGTCACATGATCGTCATAGTATTCGGCATATCTCGCCGGCTCTTTGGTTAGCTTCAGCCAACGACCAGTGGCACGATCGCGCCGTTCTACGTCGTAACCGATGATCTTCGATCCTCCGTTACTGATTGGCGCAGTCCATTTGATCTTGATGTGATCTTTGTCCGCATCAACTAATTCTGGTTTGCCAGGTTGTCCAGGTACAACTAAACGAAAGAAATGTATCAGCTGTTGGTTCTGAGTCAGACTATAGACTTTTATGCACGTATATTAGTTAGCTTATTATATTTAAATGCGTGAAAACTACAAAAATTTATAGAGTATTCAAAGCTATAGGGAATATTGCAAATATGGTACTTATTACAGTGCTTTTGAGCAGAGCTGTACAACTAAGGTCCTCTGACAAGTTAAGTAGTATTGCTTACGACATCTCTGACATCCTTACTAATTAATGTTGAAATCTACCACTCTAAACATGTACACAATAAATTCCTCGTTCTTTGTCGGACATTTATGAGCTGTATCTCGAGATTGACAAACACAGTCGATTTATTACTGCTACCACTTTCTGGTAGTTTTTCCATCATCGCTTCAAATGAAACTGAGGTGAGCTAAGCTGAGAATCGAGACATGAGCTACAAATGAAGGAAGTGGAGTAAACGCAATACACAAGCGCCAGTTGTACAGCTCTGACTTAGAGAATAGAGCAAATCTCTATTTAGGTTCCATTTCTTTAATTACACGCATGAAGGTATGAATTTGTATAAAAATTCGCTATTTACCGAAAATATCATAGAAGCTTACCGAATTGGTTCTTAGCGACGATCGAATGGTCGGTAGTTAGAGGCTCTGAGCGTCCTTGAAGATTTTCTGCACACACTCTAAATTCGTACGTCGTACCTTCGAGCAATCTCGGTACTGTGGCATGGTTATATTTAGGATTAACATGGGTTACCGCTGGTACCCAACCACCACCGTGGGTCAAGTCACGTTTCTCGATTACATATCCCCTGCAATTGAAAAATGATGTTATTATTATTATTATTATTAGTTATTATTATTAATCTTCGTGCCATAGTGCCAATTTGCGGTACAGCTACTCACGTGATCTCGCTACCACCGTTATCCTTAGGCGGTTTCCAGGACAAGGTAACCGATTGGTTTGTGATCTCTTCGTACTGCAGAGGACCTTCCGGCGGACCTGGTCTATCGAGAACGATCACCTGGAAGCTACCCTCGTCTATTCCGCTGCTGTTCTTCAGCAACAAGTGATACGTGCCAGAATCGGATCTCTGAGCGTTGACGGTGTGAACGATGGTATGGTAACCGATCGAGGTAACGGTCGTTCTTTCAGTCGTTTCCAGTTGGTTGCTTCCGACAGTCCAAGTGACTTCTGGAGTCGGCTCACCGACAAAGTCGATATCGACGTGGAAGATAAGACCAGCCTTGATTCTGATATCTTGCAAAGGTGTCTTGATCTTTGGAGCCACTGAAACGTTTAATTTTATTTATTTATTTGATTAAAAGGTAATACCCAATTTTTATACAGATCATAAAGAAGTATAAACAAAACGATTAATAATATCGGCTAAAGAGAATAAAGAAACGGATGACACGACGAACAGTGCTAGCAGCAAAACAAATAAGGTTTAATCAAAAGTAGGATACACTGAGATGCTTAATAAATTTCACGTAAAAGTATTGGAAGTTCGGATTTAAGAATGTATAAATTACGTACAAAGATATCAATTTTGTCGCTGTAATTATTGGCCAAATTGCAAATTCTATTGAAATGATCTGTATTTTTGTATTTGAACGCAAGAAGGAGAGGTTTGAAGTGTACCGCAGACTTGGTATACTGGGTGGGAGTATTGAAGTTGATGAGAAAAGTAACCGAGGGATTGTTATAATGACCGTGAACGATTTTAAATAGAAAGCAGAGATAGGCTATGAACCTTCCGTTTTGTAGCGAGGGTATGTTAAGTTTCCGCATAATTGGAGTATATTCGTGATTAATTCTGAACGTAGGTTCCCGGAGAAATCTATGTTGAATTGATTCAATTCAATTTTATCGTTGGCACAAAACGTGGTATAATTTAGTGTAACTTGAGTTACTCACAGTAACGAGGTTTGGCAGTGATGAGATCACTTGGCTCCGATGGCTCGGATTGGCCAGCAGAGTTTACAGCAATTACACGGAACTCGTACTCCTGTCCCTCTGTCAAGTCGGGAACGGTTGTGTTCGTTTGATTTGGAGGAACGTGAACAGCGTTGACCCAGTATGGGCTGCCCTTTTCTTTCTTCTGAACGATGTATCCCGTGATGGGAGATCCACCGTCATTGCTTGGCGCTGGCCACTTCAAGTCCACGTGATCTCTGTCCCAGTCTGTGATCTGAGGTCTTCCAGGAGCATCCGGTTCGTCTGAAAACATTTAACGAAACGCATGGTAAATTGAAAATCGCTAAGTTACCTATCATTAAGTGGAATCATTTTCCAATCGTACTGAGCTGTCTACCAACCGAATTCATTCTTAGCCACGATGCTCTTGGGTGCTTCAAGAGGATCAGATTCTCCGATGGTGTTCACAGCTTTCACTCTGAAGAGATACTCTTTGCGATGCGTTAATCGGGCTACTTCATGGCTCAATATAGTGCTCATGCCAGCGTCAGACCAAGTGCCTCTGGATAAGTCCATCTTCTCGACAATGTAGTGCAGGATGGGGCTGCCTCCGTCGTCCAGTGGATGGCCCCAAGCCAAGTGACAACCTTCCTTGGTGATCTTACTGATCTCAAGCGGCTTCTGCGGAGGTGACGGTCTGTCCAGGACAGTGACTCTGGCGCTTGAACTGAAACAATTTTATTTCGATTTTTAGCGATCTCTCGCTCTTCTTTAAACGATAACAGGTGGAGCAACGAAAGCGAGTAAGAATTACCTGAATTTTCCAAGCTCGTTCTCCAAGGTCAAAGTATAACGGCCGGTATCGGAGCGAACAGAGAACTGAATCTCGAAGGTAGTTTCATTATGAGTGGTGTACATTTCGTGACGCGAGTCTGCCATGATCACAGCTCCCTCGAGGGACCATGTGGCGGTAGGTTTAGGCGACGCTTGGATAGGAATGATGTAGCTGATCTTCTGTCCAGCTCGGACGACCAAGTCGCTGAGCGCATGTGGATCGAAAGATGGAGCAACTGTAACGAATGTTCTTACGTAAATACGTGATCGCGTTTCACTTGAAATAAACGAACAAGAAAGAGAAGGATATTAATTCGCTTACGGAAACGTGGTTTCGCAACGATCGGGGAAGAAGCTTCGGATGGCTCGCCAGGGCCTGCCTTGTTCACAGCGATGACCCTGAACTCGTATTCCTGACCTTCGATCAGATCCGGCACTCTGCCGCTTGTCTTGTTCCCGTCGAGCTCCACAGCCTTCTCCCATTGACCGAAACGCGGCCGTTTCTCGATGATGTACCCCGTGATAGGCGATCCGCCATCTTTCTTGGGCGGTGTCCATTCCAGGTCAACGTGATCCTTGTCCCAGTCGGTGGCGACAGGCGTTCCTGGCTTGTCAGGCTTGTCGTATGGATCCTTCGCGGTGATCGTGTCCATACCGGTGAGCGGCGGCGATTCGCCTTGCTTGTTCACTGCACGCACACGGAACTGATAGTCGTGACCTTCGATCAGATGGTCCACGTGGGCGGAAGTAGATGTAGCCTCTGCTACCGGCACCCATCGCATGTTCTCTGTGTCCATCTTCTCGACTTGGTAATATTGGATCTCTGAGCCACCGTCGTCTTTCGGTGGTCGCCACTTCAGGTTGCAGCCGTTCTTCGTCACGTTGTCGATCTTCAGAGGACCTTCCGGTGGCGAAGGCACGTCTAGGACGTTTACGGTTAGGGTGGCACTGTCTCTGCCGTTGATATTCTTCGCTTCTAACGTGTACACGCCGGAGTCGGAACGTTTCGCCTCCATCACTCGGACTTTCGTGTTGTAGTCCTCGTTTACGATCTTAATGCGATCGCTGGGCAACACTACTGTACCCTTTAGCGACCATTCTTTGGTTGGGGGCGGTTCACCGATAACTGGAACGTCGAAGTCGTAGAAACCACCAGCTTTTACTTTTACGTCCAGCATGTATTTTCTGTCGATCTTTGGTGCAACTGTAAACATACATTATTTTAATATATATATATTAATATCGATACTGTTAAATTCAAGGTAGTGAGAGCGAGCAAGAAACATTTGAAGCCTTGAATTGCTGAATAGCAATATATTGAAAAAAGTAAACTATTGTTTTATTTATTTTACTCAAGTTTTTATTAACCTCTGTGATGTTTTTTCCTAATATTATTTATACGTAGCTTAAGCATGAGATTTTGTGTCACTTTAAATTCTATTGAGTAAATCTGAACATGAGTGAACTGTGAAACCTCTATAACGTTATATAATGTGGAAGTTACATACTCATTTATTTATATTTTTTTGAACATTCTTTTGTTCGTCTTACTTTATTGTGATACTTCAGTATACGGGTTATTATACCAGTATACTTTATTGATGTGATTTTATAATAATTATTATTCCAATACCTATAGCTATACCTATAAGTTATAGTCGACTATATCTTTCTTATAAAGGGAATGAAATTTGGGTTATAACTAATAAGCCATACGATGTCAAAACTGAATAAAAGTGGACTTTTGCTATTTCGAAATACATGGCTTCAATTATACTAGTGAATAGAATTGTATAGGTAACTTACGATTCTTAGGTCGAGCCAGATGGGACTTAGATGCGTCCGAAGGTTCACCAGGTCCAGCTTTATTAACCGCCCTGACACGGAATTCGTAGTGTGTGCCCTCTACAAGGTCTTTCACTTTTCCACGATTCACGTCGCCATCAACTTCAGCACATTTCTCCCAAGTGGGACTATATTTGTCTCGTTTCTCAATGATGTAACCAGTAATGGGCGAACCACCATCTTCTTGTGGACGGTCCCATTGAAGTTCGACAAAGTCTGAGTCGTAGTCGCTGACAATCGGGGTGCCAGGCTTTCCTGGTTCATCTGCAGATGGCAATTATAAGTAACGGTAAAAGTAACTTCTTAAGAGGGATGTAAGTAGAGTGGTTTCCTTGAAAATTGGCCGGTTACTATACTTTTGCTGTTACCTGTCCCAACGACCAAATATGTTTATAATAAAGAATAGAGAAAAACGGAGTTTGTTCCACAAATATAGTTGACGTCTTGTTCATTTACAAAGTACTTAATTAACTGCTTAGGTCCTCTGATGTTTTACACATGTTTAATTTCCATGTTTCTCTGTAACATCTAAGAAGTCAGTCTTCTTTTTCTCTACCGTTACATAAAACCACTTGTGGTCAAAATAATTATATAAATCTACTTTGTAATAATGCTAATCGTTATTGCGATTCTCTTGATTTTTCAGTTCACACAATCCACAAATAAAGCTATACTAAATGTCTAATGTCCCTTTCTTTCTATTTAGATATGTAAGTATACGTTATTCTATCTTTAATATACTCGTTTTACTCACCTGTCAATCATTATTGTAAAATTTTTCTCTGTTTGTAATAAAGGATCTCTTACCCTACATACATTATTAAAGAGTAATAATAATTACAAGACAAAGGGTTAAAGATCGTTCGGTTCGATCTAAAACTTCGGCTAATTTCCAAGGTACCATTGAGTTACGCAACTGCAAGCAAGTTCGCTTACCGAATGGATTCTTCGCTTCGATGCTCTGCGATGCTGTAAGCGGTTCCGATTTGCCTTGCTTATTGACCGCGCGAACCCTGAATTTATACTTGTGACCCGGAGTGAGTCCTTCGATCTTCAAAGACGTTTCCGGTCCGTCCGTTTCTCCAGCTGGTACCCAGCGGCCAGTGACTTCGTCCATCTTCTCGACGACGTAGTTTTCGATCGGCTGACCACCGTCGTCTTCCGGCGCTTTCCACGTGAGCTTGCATCCCTCTGCGTGAACGTCAACCGCTCTCAGCGGTCCCTGAGGTGGACTCGGTTTGTCCAGAACCGTCACCTTGACCATCGCCTCGTCCATACCGTTTATGTTCTCGGCGGTGATGGTGTATTTTCCTGAATCGGCTCTGGTGGCCATTCTCACGCTCAGGCTGGTGTTATAATCGACGTGCTTGACTTTGATACGCTCGGTGGGCCGGACCTCGCGTTTGCCCAGCATCCATTTCGTGGTCGGCGGAGGTTCGCCGGAAACCTTCACGTCAAAGCTGAAGTTCTGACCGGCTTTGATTCTGACCTCCACCAGATTCGTACGATCGATCTTGGGTGCCTGGTTTCGAGGTTTGGCAATGATCGTTGGCGTGGCATCCGAAGGTTCGCCAGGGCCGGCTTTGTTTACCGCTCGCACGCGGAACTCGTAAGGCTGTCCTTCTATCAGGTCGGGAACCGTGGCTGATGTTTCGTACGCCGGCACCTCCACCGCCTTCTCCCATTCGCCGTATTTGTCTTTCTTCTCGATTATGTAACCAGTGACGGGCGATCCGCCGTCGTTCGCTGGCGGAGTCCAAGCGAGATCGACGTGGTCCTTGTCCCAGTCGGTAACGCGAACATCACCTGGTTTGCCTGGCTCGTCTGCAATTGGTAAAAGGGACAGATGAAACTGGTGAGTTTAACAAGCTTGTTAGCGACCAGATATTTTTTGGTGATCGCCGGAAGTGCTTAGACCGTAACTTTGGATACTGAACGGTTTATGACTGGGTATTTGGCGTGTGTCTGGTTAGGAAGTATGAATGGAACCCTAAGGCGCCACTTGATGGCTAGTGTCCTAAAGACACGCAGCCATCCGGTGTCGAGGAATGTATTGTTTATATTAGGTGCCTCAAATACTCAAATTTCACAATGCTGTCATTTTTAATTTACTCACCGAACGGATTCTTAGCTACGATCGCTTGTTCCGCTTCCAGAGGTTTAGATTCGCCCTCGGCATTCACAGCGCTGACGCGGAACAGGTATTCCTTATTCGGTGTCAATCCGGTCACTTCCAATGCTGTTACAATAACAAACGGTAAATTCGACTATTTATTCAACCCTGTGATAATTTATTTCTATAGAAAATGAAGATTCAACTCACTGGGCTCGGTGGATCTGCCACAAGGGACCCAGCATCCAGTCTCTGGATCCATCTTGTCCACCTGGTAATATTCGATAGGTGTGCCGCCATCGTCTTTCGGTCTCTTCCACTTCAACTTGCATCCCTCTTTGTGAATGTCCGATATCTGGAGCGGGCCCTCCGGTGGCATCGGTTTGTCCGTGACGGTGACTTGCACGGTGACAGAGTCTCTTCCGGAAGTATTGGTCGCGGTGATAGTGTAGTCGCCGCTGTCGTCTCGGGACACAGGTCGGATGCTGAACTTGGTGCTGTACTCGGAATTGTCGATCTGCACTTTTCTGTCGGAGCGCAATGGTATAGCGCCGTATCGCCACTCGATGTGTGGTGGCGGCTCGCCGATCACATTAGCGTCGAATCTCAACAGAGAACCAGCCGACAAAGTGACGTCTCGCAGATTGCGCCGATCGATCTTGGGTGCCACTGATGAAATGAAATTTATACGTTAGCGATCGGTCTGTATGTGCCAAACGCACATCCAGTCGAATAACGATTATTTATAGAACGTTTGGTGTTAAGCTTTCGTTAATGCCATCGTGTGAGCTATGCACGGTAGATTATATAAATAATTTATTAATATAAAATAAATATATTAATTTATTAATTAATAAATGTTTATATATGAATTATATATACATTTTTAAATATGTATATAAGGATTCATAAATATTGAATATCATATTAATAAATCATAATTTAATAATGGAATATAAATTTTTAAATATTTATATATATATAGGATTATTTATAAATCTAAATATAAGGATTTATAAATGTATTAATGATTTATAAATAAATCGTAATTTAAATAATTAGTATATTAACAAACCTGGTAAAGGTTTATTAACATAATATAAATAAATTATTTATTTAAAAAAATTTCAATTATATGTATATAATTAAAATATATAAAATATATAAAAAAATAGATATATGTTAATAAATCTCAAATGAATAATATGAATTAATAATTATTTATAAATATATATATTAATTTATTAATTAATAAATGTTTACATTTGAATTATATATACATTTTTAAATATGTATAGATATATTTTTGCGAACGAGGATGCATGCGTGCTTTTTTTGTCTCAGGGATACAATGCGACGGCACATAAATTAGATCAATGCCATGGACAAGTTGAAAAATAAGTTTTTTGACACTTGATATCGTAGGGACGCCGTTGGAAATGTTACGAATGCGAGGAAACGAGAAGCGTGTTTGGACCGAGCAACAGAGATGCGAATGAAGAAGGTTTCGGCTCGTGTGATAAAGGTATGAATATGCTGATACAACGAGATGATTAAGGACTGCATGATTTTAGGTGGGAATGATTGAATCTCATCGAGTGAGAAAGATTAAGATCAGGAAGAAAAAGAATATTTTATTTTATTCGTAATTTATTTTAACGAGGTGAACACCTTGTTGCAATAGAAGAGAAAAAAAGCAAAGCACACGAGTAAGATGAGCATGCAAAAAAAAAAAGAAAACAAATTTATGCATCGCTGTAATGACATGGAATTATTCTTTAATTGTTATCGAATGGATTCATTCTACCATTTCCAATTGATTAATATTATCTGTTTGCAACCCAACATTTCTTTAATAAGCTCAGTTAAATTTATCTAATTATCTGAATTAATAGTAATAAACTAAATTAAAACTGAATTAAAATATTAATAACAATTATTAATAATAATAATAAAACACTCACGGAAGCGTGGTTTAGCAGTGAATGTTTTGCTGGTGTCACCAGGCTCCGATTGGCCAGCCTTGTTCACGGCAATTACGCGGAACACGTAGTCGTTGCCCTCGATGAGCCCGTGGACAAGGCCTTTCGTGGTCGGTGTCTCGATCTCCAAAGCCTTTTCCCACATTGTACTGTACTTGTCTTTCTTTTCGATGATGTATCCAGTGATAGGTGATCCACCATCGCTAACCGGTTCCTTCCAAGTAAGCTCAACTTGGTTGGCAGTCCAATCGACTGGTTCCGGTGCTCCAGGAGGGCTTGGGACAGCTGAAAACGATTATCATTATTATTATCGTCAAGTTCTCAGTAACCCTTTGACGTACAAATAAAATGGAATTTGATGCGTCCGAAAAATAGAATTTAATTTGGCTCAACTGAACAGTCACGTGCAAGCTTAGAAACAGAACATTTTGTTTTGAAATTTATTCTGAAAGGGGGAAGGCGAGAGAATTTTGAACATTCTAAACAAAACAGAATCGATGCACGAGTCAAATAATTGAATAATTTAATTTTATACTGCATGGCGTTCGCTGAAAACAACTCTTAACGAGTCAGACTCGTCAAAGTCTACAATGACACATGAAATGAATGACGACCCTAACTAATCATTGTATGACAACGGCTTAACTCTTCGAGTGTTGAATACTTTCGGTCGAAGTGCTCCGCGTGGACAACACGTGGTTAGTGGTTGCGATCGCTTGAGATAGTGTTCTTATCTCATTAATTTGTAATTGTGTTGCAATAAGTGGAAAATCGAAGAAAAACGAGTATACGCGTTCATAGTCCACAGGAGTAGCTTTCATTAACCACATATACAGTCAGCAGCATAAGTATTCGTTCACTTATCGCATTCGGTATACAGTAGTGGATAAAAGTTTAAGACGAGAGGACAATGTATAGCGTAGTTTTATGGTTTGCAAATATTGATTAGTATAGAATACGAATTTTGTTTATCATGCTATTTCTTATAAATTAATTTTTTTGTTTTCATTGACTCTTTAATTTTAAACTTTTGTCCGCTACTGTAGTATATAAGTAAAGGAGAGAAAACAAATAGATGCATGAAACTTAAATGAAAAGTACAAAAGTTTATCATTATCAATATAGAATAAGTTAATATATACAAATTATATTATATGTATATATTATTTTATTTATATTGTTATATTAATGTATACAATACAAATCTTTATCAATACAGAATAAGTTAATATTTTTGTATTTTTGTTTATTATTACACACCTCAATCTCGATAGATGGATGAATACTTATGCGTCCGACTGTATACGTTCGTTGTTCATACGAGTAGCTTTCATTAGACGCATATATAGATTTATAACACGCAAAGGGTTAATATACATAGATATGTTTTGATAAAATCGATCCTCCGCAAAACACTCACTGAATGGATCTTTGGCCACGATCGAGCTGTAGGTCTCCAGTGGTTCCGATTCTCCTTCCTTGTTAAGCGCCTTCACTCTGAACTTATATTCGTGTCCAGGTGTCAGTCCTTCTACCTTCATTTCCGGTCCTGTTGTCTTGCCGACAGGTAACCAAACGCCAGTGTCTGGATCGAACTTCTCCACGAGGTATCCCTCGAGTGGTTCGCCACCGTCGTCTTTTGGTTTCTTCCACTTGAGCGTGCATCCTTCAGCGTGGATGTCGGACACTTCCAGTGGTCCTTCAGGTTTGCCAGGTTTAGCTGCAAACGAATTTATATAATTAAGCGTTGCCCATTAAGTAACCAAAGCTTTGCTTGTCGAAGCGATAAAGAGTCTTGGATTAATTCTCATCTTTCAGGTTAATATAATATATTCGTAATATAATCAATATATTCGTATTAGAGGGTCTAAATTATCTCCGGTGTACAGCAGGGCTCCCATATCGGTTCCCTACTTTTTATACTACTTATTAATAATTTATGTAGTTGCCTATTTATCTAGTAGAACTTAGTAGTTCTCTACTTTTTGCGGATGATTTCAAGGTATTTAGAATGGTCTCTAGTATACAAGATTGCTTGGAACTACAGTTTGATCTCTGGCATATTAACCATTGGTGTCGTATCAACAGTGGCCACTTACAGACAACGGTGACTTCGACCTCGGCGGTGTCAGATCCATGCTGGTTGACAGCTGTGATTTTATAAATGCCGCTGTCTTTTCGTTCGGGTTTGTCGTT
This sequence comes from Tetrapedia diversipes, assembly GCA_033822845.1. NCBI lineage: Eukaryota > Metazoa > Arthropoda > Insecta > Hymenoptera > Apidae > Tetrapedia > Tetrapedia diversipes. The sequence goes on from JAOPTO010000924.1 coordinate 89,937, forward strand.
GAAGAACTTGCTGTTATAGGGAACGTTCTGGATTCTACGGAAAGTTGTTTGTTGAACGCTTTTGTTGTTGATCACCCAGGTAACGTCTGGTGGTGGTTCACCAATGATCTTCACGTCGAAGTGGAATCCTTCGTTCTCGCGTACCGTGATGTCGCGCAAGTTCTTTCGATCGATCTTCGGTGCAACTGTTGAGAAGCATAGAGCGTGTTAAAGACCTATTGGTAAAACGAAACTAAGCGATTGAAATAATTGACTGTGAGCAAGTACTAGTCATTCGATTATCTGATGTATTAGGGGCTAGGGGTTGATCGAATAATCGCGGATGTTAGAAAATTGAGAAATCCTTTCCCTTTGGCTAGCAGATAAGTGTAAATACAGTGGTTGCTTAAATATCCACGAGTTATTCCCTACAATTCTTTGCTAGAGAGGGACTTCATAGAGTAAGAATGAGGTATTAAATAATAAACAGTGTTCATTGCACAATAAACATGCACAACATGATTTTCGAGGAAACAACTCTCTGGATAAATGTTCGTTCTCCGTCCCGGTTAACGATACATGTGAATAATGTTTTTCGAAATTGTTTGTGAAAACAATTTCGATTAAGAATTTCATATTTTTCTATAGTTGACATTATACATATAAGAATAGAATTACACAGGACTCATTTGTCAAATCGATTAACTTCAAAAAATAAAATCTATAGAAAATTTATAAATGTAGGAAGTTAAGCGTTGGTCAAGTGCGTTGATACTAAAATTTATTTTAATTTTAAAAGCGGAGTTAATCGCTTTGGTCTGCATAACAGACTCGTGTAACGATTGATTGCAATATAGGGGGTTTTGTTTGACGATTAAGAGGTCGGATAATCGAGGAATTAACGTGCAGTAAATGTCTATCTTACGTCGTCGACTCTTGGCTGTAATTGGTTTGCTGGTGTCGGATGGTTCACCAGGTCCAGCCGCATTAATGGCCTTTACGCGGAACTCGTACTCGACGCCTTCGTCGAGATTGTCGACGCGTCCCTTGCAGTCAGGTCCGGTTTCGCAAGCCTTTATCCATCGTGGACTGTCTTTCTCGCGCTTCTCGATTATGTATCCAGTGATTGGAGATCCACCATCTTTTAAGGGTGGAGTCCATCTTAGGTCTATGTGATCTTTGTCCCAATCGGTTGCCTCTGGTCGACCAGGTGGGCCTGGTTCGTCTGTAAAATAAACACAGTAATATCAGAATCGTTTCCCTTTTAAAACTAGATTGATCATACATTGATCGCAAAAGAATTGAAAGCTAACCGAATGGATTCTTGGCTATGATTCCATGATCTGTTTCTAAAGGTTCCGATTCCCCTTCTGCGTTCACAGCAGCAACTCGGAATTTGTACTCCTGTCCAGGAGTTAGATTTTCCACGACCATGTTCGGTTCTTTCGTGCGTCCCACAGGAATCCATCTTCCTGTTTCCGTGTCCATTTTCTCGACCACGTAATGATCCAACGGCGCACCGCCATCGTCCAGCGGTGGATTCCATTTGAGCGTGCAGCCCTCCTTATGAACGTCGGACACTTTCAGAGGACCTTCCGGTTTGCCAGGCTTGTCCAAGACCAGAATTTCGATCGAGGCCTCGTCCTTTCCAGAGCTATTCTCTGCTTTCAACGTCAAAGTACCGCAGTGAGCCCTGCTGGCAGACGACACTAGGAACTTTGTTCTATAATCCTCTAGTTCGATAGTCAACACGCCAGCAGACTCCTGTTTGGCTTTGTTCAGATACCACGTTTTCGTTGGAGGCGGTTCACCGGTAACCTTCACGTCCAATCGAATGTGAGTACCAGCTTTGATTGTCAGGTCTTTCAAATTGGTACGATCGATCCTGGGTGCTGCGTAACGATCTTTGGCAACCAGGCTGTCGCTGGGTTCGCTCGGTTTACTCTGACCGCCTTTGTTCACGGCTTTCACACGGAATTGGTACTTCTGCCCTTCGACGAGATCCTCGACTCTACCTTCGGTCTTGTTTCCGGGCACTTCAGCTGCTTTCTGCCATTTACCGTACTGATCTTTCTTTTCGATTATGTATTTCTCGATCGGTGCTCCACCGTCTTGTTTCGGTGCTTTCCATTTCAGATCCACGTGATGCTTCGACCAATCCTTAAGATCTGGTTTACCAGGAGCGTCTGGTTCGGCTGTAATTGAATAGAAATGATTGGTGCTTGTAAGTTTGAAGTTGGATCGATAATGATATGCAACAAAGTTAATTTTTTAATTTACTCACTGTACGGATTCTTCGCTGTGGTCGGAATGGGCGTTTCCAGGGGTTCAGATTCACCTTCGGAATTGACAGCTTTTACACGGAAGAGATAGTCCTTGCCTTCGTTAAGTCCAGTGACGTCTGCTTCTGGGGTTTTGCTCGTGGCACAAGGTACCCATCTTCCGGTATCAACGTCCATCCTCTCGACCACATAATGATCCACGGGCTCACCGCCGTCGTCGTCAGGTTTGTCCCATTTTAATTTACATCCCTCTGCTGTTACATTCGACACCTCGAGCGGACCCTTCGGTTTTCCAGGTTTACTCAACACCTGCAACGATAGCACGTTTAATTATTTCATTTCGTAATGTTTAGTGTAATTTGAGTGCACTGTAGGGAGCTGGTAAGTTGGCGAGCCATAGGAATACGGATTTAATTGCTCATAGCCTTTAGATTTAATTGCTATAGGCCCATCTTTCTCAACACAGTTATAAAAATAGGGCACAGGGATTGCGTCTGTGTTGTCTCGCTTGTCAACTAACCAACTCCCTGCAGTAAAGTAGCGGACAAAAGTTCAAGATCAAAGGGTCAAAGAAAATAAATTAATAAATTAATAAGAAATAACAGTGTAAATAAAATTTGTATTCTATGCTAATCAATGAATGGTGTTCTACCATAATGACGATAAAAATGAACAGATAAACAATATTTGTAAATCATAAAGTTATATTTTACATTGTCTTGTCGTCTTAAACTTTTGTCCGTTACTATATGTGTATCGTTCAGAACTTGAAACAACGTACCTGGATTTCAACGTCAACCTGATCGGTGCCGCTATCATTTTTGGCAGTGACTGTATACGTTCCGGTATCGGATCTCTGTAATTTGCTCATAATGAAAGTGGTGTGGTAGTTCTCGTTTTCGATCTTCAAACGATCCATGCTCTTCAGCACCGAGTCCTTGAGCTTCCAGGTGATTAATGGAGGCGGTTCACCCTGTACATCTGCCTCGATTCGTAACAGTTGACCCACCCGCATGACTTTCTTTTGTAGATTCTTGCGATCGATACGTGGAGCCACTAAAAAGGTGGAGAAAACAGAAATTACCGATTAGCATTTATGTAAAAATAAAATGAAACGTAGGCAACGCATAGGTGCAGAGAATACACTTACAGAATCGTGGTTTAGCCACAACACTTCTTGATGTGTCGCTGGGCTCTCCAGGTCCGGCCCTATTAACGGCCACTATTCTGAATTCATATTCGTGACCTTCCTCGATGCCATCTGTGACCTTGGCAACAGTACGATCTCCGCCAACCTTCGCGACATCTATCCACTGTCTTCCTTCCTTATCTCTCATTTGCACGATATACTTTTCAATGGGTGCACCTCCATCGTCCTTCGGCGGCGTCCATTCAAGGTCGACAAAATCTTTGTCCCAGTTCTTGATCTCTGGACGACCAGGCTTACCAGGCTCGTCGAACGGATTCTTCGCGACGATAGATTTGTCCGTTTCCAACTCGTCGGATTCACCCTCACGGTTCACCGCCTTCACGCGGAATTTGTACGGTTTACCCTCTTGAAGACCGGTTACCGTAGCTTCCGGTTCCGTAGACTTTGCACAAGGGATCCATTGACCGGTGAGAGGATCCAGTTTCTCGATCTCATAGTACTCGATTGGTACCCCACCGTCGTCATCAGGTTTCTCCCATTTCAATTTGCAGCCGTGTTTGTGTACATCAGACACCTCTAGAGGACCCTGTTCCGAGTAAAATCGTTTCGATAGGAAAAGTTTCTTACGTTGACGGGAGAAAAAAAACAGAAGTAATTTTGTAGTATTCGTACCTTAGGTTTGCTTGGTTTACCGACGACGATTATTTCGACATCAGCTGTGTCCTCGCCTACTTCGTTCTTTGCCTTAATCACGTACTTCCCAGTATGAGCTCGTTTGGTCTTCAGGATGAAGAATTTGGTGTTGTAGTCAATGTTGTCGATGCGTATAGTATCGTCTGATTTGAGCTCTTTGTCGTTGAAGAACCAGGTTACAGCTGGAGGAGGTTCTCCAATGATATTCACGTCCAAGGTTACGGTGAGACCAACTTTGACGGTTATCTGTTGCAGATTAGTGCGGTCGATGTACGGTTTCACTGTAACAAATTAAATCGTGCGATTGAGGAAATGTTTGCTCGATGAACGAAAGCAATCATGATTCATTGGTAATTAGGATTACACTTACACCATCGAGCCTTGGCTGTGTGAGGATTGGTAGCCTCGCTAGGTTCACCGGGACCGGCTTTGTTCACTGCACGAACTCTAAACTGGTATTGATTTCCTTCCTCTAACCTCTGCACCGTTCCCGTACAAATTGGCCCTTCAACTTCTGCAGCCTTCACAAAGGCTGTGCCAAACTTGTCTTTCATTTCGATTATGTAACCAGTAATTGGTGCACCTCCGTCTCGTATCGGAGGTTCCCACTTAAGTTTGACCATGTTCTCGGCCCAATCAATGATCTCAGGAAGACCGGGTGCAGCAGGGGCGTCTGAAAAATTAATTTTAAACTCGTAGAATCTCAACAGTATCTCTTTCTTTTCCAGCAATATTTTTAATAGTTACTTTCTCTTACCATATGGATTTTTAGCAACTATAGCAGCATCGGTCTGCAAAGGTTCCGATTCTCCTTCCTCGTTAACAGCTTTAACACGGAACTCGTATTTCTTGCCAGGTTCCAAACCGGTAATAGTGTGCTCTGTTTTGTCAGGATCGACGATTCCAGCTGGTACCCATCGACCAGTGGTCAGGTCCATTTTCTCGATCACATAACTCGATAGAGGCAAACCGCCGTCGTCTTTTGGTTTGCTCCATTTCAATTTGCATCCCTCTTTGTGCACGTCTGTCACTTCTAGAGGTCCTTCGGGCTTTCCAGGCTTATCCAGGATTATGATCTCTACATCAGCCTCGTCCTGGCCGGAGTCGTTAACCGCTTTGATGGTGTACCTGCCGCTGAGTTTGCGACTAGTGTTCGTCAAATGAATCTTTGTCAGATAATCCTCGTTGTCGATTTTCACGTTAGCCCCGGTTTGAAGGGTTTCACCGCCGAAGCTCCAGGTAACAGTTGGAGGCGGCTCACCTTCAATGTCAACTTCCAATTTCACTAGTTGACCTGCTCTCACTTTAATTGTTTGAAGCTTGTCACGATTGATATGTGGCTTCACTGAAAACAAGAGGAACAGATAACGTTCATTTCTATACCCAATAGCGTTTGCCTTTTTATCTATTATTATAATTAGACTGCGGATCTGTACGCGTTAATGGGAAATTTAAATGTACAGTCGAGATACAAAAGTTTAAGACGAGAGGATAGTGTAGAACATATTATAGTTTTATGATCTGCAAATATTGTCTGTACATTCATTTTTATTGTTATTATGGTAGAACACTATTTATTGATTAAAACAGAATGCAAATTTTGTTTATCATGCTATCTGTATATACACTGACTGACTGATTGATTCGTCGTCGCAGAGCCTAAGCTACTGAAGCTAGAAACATGAAATTTGGACAATGGGTTCCTTTTATGACGTAGGCACCCACTAAGGAAGGATTTTTTGATATTCCACCCTTAAGGGGGTTCGATAGGGGTTAAAAGGTTGTTTGGAAATCCGCCGATTTTGAAGCAAGCACTATGAAAACTGGTATTTAGCTTTTTGGTTAGGTTTTTGGAAAATTAACCCCTGAGGGGGGTAAAATAAGGGATGAAAGTTTGTTTGAAAATCCGTCGATTTTGAAGCAAACATTATAAAAGTTAGTAAGTATTTAACTTCCTGGTTAAAATTAAAGTTAAGGGCTTGCAAAATTGGACATCTCTTGAAAATAGTTAGTATTGAAACCAAAGTACTTCCGTATCGGCAACAGCTAATTCTTTATAAATTAGTTAGTTTAATTTCGTCGACTCTTTGGTCTTAAACTTTTGTTCGCTACTGTATAAAAGAAACACATAACACCTACGTATAATCTGCAGAAGTGTACAAAATATCTAAGTTAAATTGTAAGTTATAAAATTTAAGTGGTGAAACAAATTCCTTGCTCATAAAAAGATGAATTTGCATAAAGATCCACAGCCTAATTATAACGTAGCAAGGGTTGGCAGGTACTTACAGAATCGTGCCTTTGCGACATGCGGCTTCGTTGGGTCGCTAGGTTCAGACGGTCCGGCCTTGTTAACGGCTCGCACACGGAATTGATAAACGGAACCTTTCTTTAATCCAGTTACGCGCCCTTTCGGCTGCGGCGAGTCAGTTACAGTAGCTTCTTGCCAATTTGTCGATGGCTTCTCTTTCATTTCAATGATGTAACCTGTTATAGCTACGCCTCCGGTATTCTTCGGTGGCTCCCATTTCAAGTCGACGCGATCCACGTCCCAGTCCTCGAACTCTGGTACACCGGGCTTACCGGCTACGTCTGAAAATTGTTATTCTGATGTTAGGCTTTTATATAATTTATAAAACGTGTCATTGAAATGTATCATTTGTGGGAGGTATCGTCATTACCATAAAGATTCTCTACAAGGACCGTGCTTTTATATAATTTATGAAATGTATCACTGAAATGTACCATTTGTGAGGGGTATCGTCATTACCATAAGGATTCTCTGCAAGGACCGTGCTTTTATATAATTTATGAAATGTATCATTGAAATGTCCCATTTGTAGGAGATATCGTCATTACCATAAGGATTCTTTGTAAGGACCGTGCTTTTATATAATTTATGAAACGTATCACTGAAATGTACCATTTGTGAGGGGTATCGTCATTACCATAAGGATTCTCTGCAAGGACCGTGCTTTTATATAATTTATGAAACGTATCACTGAAATGTACCATTTGTGAGGGGTATCGTCATTACCATAAGGATTCTCTGCAAGGACCGTGCTTTTATATAATTTATGAAACGTATCATTGAAATGTCCCATTTGTAGGAGATATCGTCATTACCATAAGGATTCTTTGTAAGGACCGTGCTTTTATATAATTTATGAAACGTATCACTGAAATGTACCATTTGTGGGAGATATCGTCATTACCATAAGGATTCTTTGCGAGGACCGTGCTGTCGGTGACCAGTGGCTCGGATTCACCCTCTTCGTTCAGCGCTTTCACTCTGAACTCATACTCATGACCTTCTTGGAGACCCTTCACATCCATTTCAGTGTCCGAAGTGCGTCCAACGGGTACCCATCTGCCGGTGGATTTGTCTAGCTTCTCGACCTGGTAACCGGTAATAGGTTTGCCACCATCGTCTTCCGGTTTGCCCCACTTCAACTTGCATCCGTTCTTCGTGACATCGGACACTTTCAGAGGACCCTTCGGTTTTCCAGGAGCCGCTGTTAACAGGTACACATTATATCAACGTTATCGTTACCCAACAACGAAATCGTTATCGCATTTATGATCGAGCATTAGTAAACTTACAAAGTATTATGACTTCGACCTCTGCCTCGTCTTCACCGTGAGGATTTACAGCCTTTATCTTCCATAAACCGGTATTTTTGCGAAGGCAGTCCGTGATAGTGAGCTTTGTATTGTAATCAACGTTGACGATTTCTATGTTCTCGCCACTTTTGACTGCTTGATTGACGTGATACCAGGTGATCTCTGGTGGTGGTTCTCCACGAACGTCCACGTCGTATTTGATCGTCTTACCAGCTCTTATGGTAATAGGTTTCAAATTTGTACGATCGATTCTTGGTTTCACTATAAAAATAAAGATCAATGCAGGTATCTATTTTTTGATGTATTTATTTGACGGGCAAATACTCTTCATAAAGAAGTAAAAATAAAAGTAAAAATAGGACTAAAAGGAGCACAATTACATACTAACTCTTATACAGGGGGATATATTATTTTACATCATAAGAATGTAAAAGGAGTCTGCGAAGTACTGCAGTGCTTATAACTGAATATTATACGGTTAGGAACAATTATCGTAGGATAAGAAGGTGAACGAGCAACTGTTTACTCACGAGCTTTGTGTTTGCATATTTGCATTTTGGACGCATCCGATGGAGGAGAAGGTCCAGCCTTGTTCACAGCAATGATTCTGAATTGATACTCTCCCCGTTCTTTTAAATCAGCCACCTTGGCCTCCAGTTGATTTCCAGGCACTTCCATCGCCTTCTCCCAGTCTGGTTTATAACGGTCTTTTTTCTCGATTATGTATTTCTCGATTGGTGCACCACCATCGAAATCTGGAGCGGTCCACTTTAGGCTCACGGATTCATTGTCGTAGTCGGTGATTTCAGGTGTTCCAGGTTTGTGTGGTTCGTCTATGGATGTTTTAACACCAGTTGATAGTGATATAGATATTAAATATGTTAAAAGTAAGTTCGAATCGAGACTAGATGGGTTTGAACTCCCTATTTTGAGGAAAACACGTGGTACTTTCAAGTCTACTCGAATCTAGGCTAGATGGATTCAGATAAATACTTTGATCAAGAAGACGGTTCTTCTAAGTATACTCGAAACCTAAACGAGATGGTTTCGAACTCCCTATAAGTATTTTAATAGAAAAAAGCAATAATTATAAATGAACTCCAACTTTGATAAAGTAAACAGCAATAATCTACTGGCGATAGTCTTCTGCTCATAACTTTGCATCTGAATTAACAATGTAAATTTGCAATGTAAATTTTCAGAATTCGATTACTATTTGTAAAAGATTCGATTATTTCAAATATTAAGTATTCATAAATACATATTCGAATCTTGCATATTCTCGATTTAGGGTTCGAAACCAGTTTGTATAATTCGAATACTTCAAGCACGATCTTCAATGAATCGAATCCTGAAAAATGAACCTTTGCATTGAGTTTGATTTAATTTTACCAGCATGATCTTTCAAACTGCTAAAGCATGATTTGCATGATTTAGTTTTGAGCATGGCTATTGAACTTGATCTCATCACTAGAAGTTAGAGCAAGAGATTCGGTAAACGTTTCAAGTAAGATTGATCTAAATTAATGTGTTTCGAGGGAAAAAAGGTTTGATTTGGCTTACCGAATGGATTTCTGGCGATGATTCCACGCTCGCTCTCGAGCGGTTCGGAATCACCCTCGTCGTTAACCGCAGTGACACGGAATTTGTACTCGCTGCCTGGGTTCAATCCAGTTACCTCGAATTCCGTGAGGGGTGAAGTGCCAGGAACTTTTCCCACTCTCACCCATTTGCCGGTCTTCGTGTCCAATTTTTCGATCTCGTATTCTTTGATTGGCATACCACCATCGTCTTCGGGTTTCTCCCATTTCACCTTCGCCGAGGTTGCGGTAACGTCTGTTACTTTCAGTGGACCCTTTGGTGCGTCCGGTTTACCTAAAAGAAAAGAAATAAGAAAAAAGAATATCGATTATTAGCAGTATTTTATTGGATCTTGTAATTAGCAATCATTTTTTGTACTTTCTTATATTTTTTGTTTCTGACTGTTACGTTACAATTAATTACACTTTTCAGACAGTTTATCAGTGAGATCGTGGGATTTTCGATGTACACATAGCCGTCATTGAGAAAAGCGTAGAATTACAGCTGTCATGTGTGCATGTAAATCGTGGGAACTGGATTTAAGCACAGTGAAACTTCATTTTAGCAATACTCGATAATTTGAACTTTAGTGGTACTGTTGTTATGCAAACTCGCGCCGAGCAAATCATTATCAGTTGATATACAGAGTATCGTCTTGTTATAAGCAATCATTCTATTCTCATTACTGTTTTATATTCACTTGTCAAATTACAAATGAACGAGACAATGTATTTCGTCTTCTTCTGTGAAATATGGTATTACAATAAAATATCCTTAGTTTTAAGTAAAAGACTTGGCCCATCGACATGTGTCTTCTCGCATGTTTTCGCGAGTGTTTGTTATGATAGAAGGCTCGTAAGATAAAGAACTTGTTTCGTTATAAGCTGCTCCCGTTTCTCGAACATGTCGCTTATAACGAGACTGCACTATAATAAGGGGGGAGGGGTTACGAGGTATTATAGATAATGAGGAAAAATAGGTGATAAAGAACTTGTTTCGTTATAAGCTATTCCTGTTTCTCGAACATGTCGCTTATAACGAGACTGCACTGTAATAAGGGGGGAGGGGTTACAAGGAATTATAGGTAATGAGGAAAAATAGGTGATAAAGAACTTGTTTCGTTATAAGCTGTTCCTGTTTCTCGAACATGTCGCTTATAACGAGACTGCACTATAATAAGGGGGGAGGGGTTACGAGGAATTATAGGTAATGAGAAGAAATAGGTGATAAAGAACTTGTTTCGTTATAAGCTATTCCCGTTTCTCGAACATGACACTTATAACGAGACTGCACTGTAATAAGGGGGGAGTGGTTACGAGGAATTATAGGTAATGAGGAAAAATAGGTGATAAAGAACTTGTTTCGTTATAAGCTGTTCCTGTTTCTCGAACATGACACTTATAACTAGACTGCACTATAATAAGGGGGGAGGGGTTACAAGGAATTATAGGTAATGAGAAAAAATAGGTGATAAAGAACTTGTTTCGTTATAAGCTGTTCCTGTTTCTCGAACATGACACTTATAACTAGACTGCACTGTACTAAGGGGGAGGGGTTACGAGGAATTATAGGTAATGAGGAAAAATAGGTGATAAAGAACTTGTTTCGTTATAAGCTGTTCCTGTTTCTCGAACATGACACTTATAACGAGACTGAACTGCTATGGGGGAGGGGTGGGAGGGGTTACGAGGAATTATAGGTAATAAGGAAAAATAGGTGAGCTCTTATTATATGAATTCGACATGTCTATTGATAGGTTCATACAAACAGAGATCCAATGTAGATCTAAGATATATTCGCGTATTTTAAACTTACCAAGGACTGTAAGTTCCACGGTCTCCTCGTCCTTTCCGTTAGCGTTCTCTGCTACAAGGGTGTACTTTCCGGTGTCCTTGCGCATCGCGTTCACGATCGTGAAGTCTGTATGGTAATCGACGTTTTCGATCTTGATACGTTCCGTGGTGGTCAGAGGGATGTTATCTCTCCAGATCCATTTGATTTCTGGAGGTGGCTCTCCGGTCACATCCACGGACCATTTGTGTGTTCGCCCAGCCTTAATGATTATGGATTTGAAGTTGCTTCTGTCGATTCTGGGTTTAACTGAAATATCCAGACGATGTGATGTGTTAAAAAAGTTCAAGGTGAAAAATGGAGTTGTTTAAGAAAATAAAGGAGAATTCTTTATTTATATAGTCCTGGTTTCCTAAACTGTATCTAATTGATTTCTTCTTATTAAATAAATATTTTATATTTAATATTAAGATGAATAGTTAACAAGAAATAGAGTCAGCCTTAAGTTTACGTACAACTGTTAAATTTTAAATGTTTAAAACGAAATAAATGTTTCTAACATTTTACGAACATTAATTCATTTATCAGTTAAAATTAGACAAATTTTTCAAAGTGTTCTTTCTGTTCCTTTATAAATAAATCGAAGAAACGATATTTTGAAAGTGTGTATACAGTTATCATGGATGTATTAAAATTAATACAATTTGTTGTCTTAATAATTGTAATAATTATGATAAAAAGTTCTGTATACTCCGATATGTCCGTGATAACTACACGATAGATTTCGTGATTTTGTATTTTCAATTTATTTATCTCTTTTGACAAACGAGTGTACGAAACGTTGATGTAATTTCATAATTTATTTAACTTCTATTAACGAATGAATTAAGCTTCGTAAAATGTTGAAAATTCTTCTTCTTCTTAAACAATTAAAATCTGATAGATGTATGTAAACTTTTGTAACTGACTATATATATGAACAGACTCATAACAAATGAATTTGTTCTTGAAGAAGTTCAATTATGCGGAACAAGGTGTCTTGAATATCAGGCTATAAAACCAAATATTAATTTATGAATGAATTAGTGCAAATGAAAGATACAACCTAAACGATTTATGCAATTCTGTTCTATAATAAAAATGGATTATGCGACTTACGATTCTTGTGTTTGCAAATGTGATTGTCTGTAGGTTCACTAGGTTCGCCTGAACCTGCTTTATTGTGGGCACGAACTCGGAACTGGTACACCATTTTCTCTTTCAGACCTTCGACCTTCACTTCCGGGTTGGCATCAACGGTTTTCGTTACCTCCACCCAGTCTACCGAGAATTTATCTTTCATTTCGACGGTATAGTGAGTGATCGGCCTGCCACCATCACTCTGAGGTTTCTCCCATCTCAAGGACACGCTGACATTATCATAGTCGAAGATATCTGGTTTTCCAGGTTTACTTGGCTCGTCTAAAGAACAGACCACAAAGCTCAATTTAACATCAAAATTAGAATTGTCCACCCAAGCACAGTAGTTTGCATTTCAGCGTCCATTGCTATCCCCATCAGTCCTCGAAAATGGGACCTCGAAGTGAGTTTTGAACATAAACTAAGACATTTGACGATTGAGTTCTCATTAGCATATCTGAGTATCGCTTTCTCACTGACACTCATTCCTTCTGTGGCGATCTTCCTGCCGTCGACACTAGAAGGGATCAACCAACTAAGTATTCTAGTCCGATACGATTTTTGTAAATACAAATTCTGGAATAACCCTTTCTACCCCTGTGTCTAAGGCATGGGCTTGCTAGGTAAGCCCTACTAATGAGTCCACTAACAGGTCCGGAAGAAATACACCCACGTCCCCCTTTCCTTTCCCTTCACTGAATTCCACTGTGGACGCTAAAATTGAGACACTACTGTATTATAATCGTATCCTAATTACCATAAGGATTTCTGGCGACAATGGCTTCGTCGACTTCAAGCGGCTCGGATTCACCCTCCTTGTTCACAGCTTTTACGCGGAACTTGTACTTCTTCTTTGGAGTCAGGCCTGTGAAGGTGAAGTTATCTTCATTTGGACCTACTTCCCCAGCAGGGATCCATCGTCCAGTATCCATGTCCATTTTTTCCAGAACGTATCCGGTAATGTCGGTGCCGCCATTGTCTTCGGGCTTCTCCCATTTCACTTTCACGTGATTCGCACGGACCTCTTCTACCTTCAGCGGACCCTTCGGTTGCGAAGGTTTGTCTGAAAGACGACAACAACGAAATCATCCACCGAACGTTCTAGTGGTGAAATAAAAAAATATACAGTTGGACCCCCGTACCCATGGGGAATCGGTTCTAAAGTTGAAACCATTGATAATAGCGAACGTTACATTTAGCGTAGATACTTATGTATATACAGTGTATATGTTACCAATGCAAAGTTTGAAATCTGGCATTCTATAAAATCTCTAAGATTAGCCGGTAATGTATGAAATACATCTCCATTCCATATAGAATGCCTTTTCATAGATTGTTGGTAATATGTATAATAGCCTTATCAGGACTTTTTTTTCATACTTTGCCTAAATAGCATTTGTCATTCCATAGAATGCCTAGGTATTGTATACAATGCCTAGGGAAAGTATGTAATAGTTCTCATATTTCATACGTTATATACACATATATGTAACATTATGTTACATATAATATCTATAATTGGCTAATAATAAATTACAACACAATTTGCAATATAATAAATCAATAAAAACAATAGGTATAATAAAGATTATGTCGTAACAATATGAAGTTGCAATTTGCACGGCATCGGACAAAAGTTTAATTGTATATTCACTAAAGTGTTCTTTTACCCGTCAATAAATAAATAATATCTATAATTGTATTTGTAATGGAAATTTCTTTTCGTTAATTGATTTAAATAAACTAAATAAATAAATAATCAAACTACGATCAACCACGGATACTTAATCCTTTGCACTCGAAAGGCGACTGTCAGTCAACCAAATGATAATTTTGCAAATTTTTGAGCTCGAAGGGTTAAATAGTTGTGTATAAGTAAATTTTAGTATATTGCTTAATTAAGTAAAATAAAATTCAGTATGAGTGATTCTTTGATGACTGATTTTGCAAATTTTTGAACTCGAAGGGTTAAATAGTTGTGTATAAGTAAATTTTAGTATATTGCTTAATTAAATCAAATAAAATTCAGTATGAGTGAATCTTATTAAATATTTTATACTTAAAAATCTTTGAAGTTAGTATTATTGGACGGCCATGAATCTCCTCTCGAGTGCAAAGGGTTAAAACCACGGGATAGGGGGATCGAACTGTAAATCGTAGAACAAAAGTGAAATATTTTTTACCAAGCACAACGACATCCGCAATACTCTCGCAGGTTCCAGAGCTGTTGGTCAGAACCAGCTTGTATTTGCCCGAATCTGGCCTGGTCGTTTTTCTCACAGTAAGCACAGTGTTCCTCTCGTATTTGTCGATCGTGATCCTTTCCGCGGCGTCTTGCACAAGTTCCTTCTGTCCAAGGAACCAGTGCACCTCTGGCTCGGGTTCACCGGCATACTTGATGTCGTATTTGATCACTTGACCTTTCTTCACGATGAGGTTCGTCAGGCCATCGCCAACGATGTACGGTTTGACGAATCGGCACTTGGCTATGATCGGTTTCGTAGCGTCAGAGGGTTCACCTGGACCAGCTTTGTTCACGGCTCTGATCCTGAATTCGTACTGAGTGCCTTCCTTCAGGCCGTCGATGGTAGCTGCTGTTACATCCCCTTCGATTTCTTTGCCTTTCACCCACTCCTTACCGAACTTCTCTTTGTACTCGATTATGTAGCCAGTGATAGGAGCACCACCGTCGTTGTCTGGTTTCGACCACGTCAAATCGGCGTGATCTTTGTCCCAGTCGGTGACTTCCACGTTTGTAGGTTTACCTGGCTCGTCTGTTATCGACAGGAGAAAAATTTTAAATCATCTCGGTTTATACGATCGTTGTTGCTTAACCGTTTGAGTGCGGCGAAGCGCATTTTGATAGTATAATTTTCGCATTAATTGAAAACGGTTGTGTTTATATTAATTTCGATTTTTATTAATATTATTAAATTATGGTTTTTCATAATATAAAAATTAAAAATTATTTTTATTTTTTAAAGATAAGTGTTATACCGGTAATAAAAATAGCACCATGTCAAAATCTAATTTATCTGAAAATGACTATGGTATAAAAAGGTAAATCCAAAAATTTTTTTTGCTGAAAATTGTTATTCATATAATAATTTGAGTTAATTATTGCCGTTTTTATTATTTTCCAAAAAAAATAACTACGCATTTCATCCCACATTTTTAGCATATTTCGAATCTCGGGGTCTTTCACGCAACGGAGATAGGCTACATGTTTCAAACGCTTGTAGATAAAAAAAAAGATATCACAAGGCAAAGTGAAATTTTATTCGAATATTTTGTTAGCATTGCAATTAATTTCCTTGAGTGTAATTGCTGATGAAATGACGAAATAAAATTCTTAGTGGACACCAGAGACTTAACGCTGATATGATTTTGATAATACCGATGAATTTTGATTATGCCAGCAAAGTTATACCAAAACTGATATAATATCGAGAATACTAATATCTTTATAATACCAAAATTAATATACTGTCAAATACCGAAATAAATGTTTACATTAGCGGACAAAAGTTTAAGATCAAAGAGTCAACGAAATTAAACTAACTAATTTATAAGGAACAGCATGGTAAACAAAATTTGCATTCTGTGCTAATCAATAATTAGTGTTCTACCATAATAACAATAAAAATGAATGTACAAGCAATATTTGCAGACCATAAAACTATGTTGTACATTGTCTTCTCGTCTTAAACTTTTGTCCACTACTGTATACTATTTCGATATTCCCTTTGAACCTTCAGGATCTCATTACGTTACGTAGTTAGAAGACTTATCCTTAGGGTATTCAACCATAGTTTTGATCTCTGCTTAAAAAGAGTCTTGAAAATTGTAATGAAATAGAAAAATCGAAAAAGTTACCGACAAATATACATAAATATATCAATATATCTGAATTTCAATTTCTGAAAGGCACAATCAAACAGTACTGGTATAATACTGATATGTTTAATTTCGGTGTAAGTTCATGGTGAACACAAATAACTTCAATTAATTTGCACCTACCCCATGGATCTTTCGCGAGAACTGGTTTCCCGAACATCGCGGGTTCGCTGGAGCCAAGTTTGTTCACTGCTCTGATGCGGAATTTGTACTCTTTCTTTGCAATAAGATCTTGAACCTTGTAGACGCATTTCTCGCCGGGCATGACTTCGCCGACGCTGTCCCATTGCGCTTTCAAGCTGAGATCAAGACGCTCGATCACGTATTTCGTGATAGGTGATCCACCGTCGTCTTTCGAGGGCTTGAACGACACCACGCAGGAGTTTTGGAAGATCTCGTTAACGTCGACGTCCGTGGGCGCAGACGGCACATCTAAGTAAGTTTTATACACGATTACGTTTATTCAATTTTAATGCAATTAGATCTAGACTGCGGATTTTTTATGCAAATTGATGAAGACGGTTACAGAAATGAAATATCAATTAGATAAAGGTTTGATTTCACCTTCTAAATTTTACTATGATGTTTATTTTAATTTCAGATATTACAAATATCATTGCATATCGTGAGCTTATTTAAATTTTCCATAAATATATAAAAGTTCATAGTCCAGTAACATAAATAACATAAGCTTTCAATTGAAAATGTTTACCTTGCATATTAATGTTTACATCGTGCACCTCCTCCCCTTGGTTGTTACCAATTTTCACTTGATAAATGCCAGATTGATCCCTAGAAGGTTTCTTGATCTTGAAGGTGATCTTGTCTTCGCCCACAACCACCTCTACTTCCTTCAATGGCAACGGCTTGCCGTCTTTCATCAGTTTAGCCTCTACCTGGCTCTGTTTCGTTCCTTCGACTATTAACACGGATAATTTATACGTTTTTAAACAACACAAATCTGTTTTTAAATCAGATTTCAAACATAGAAGTGAAACTTACCCTTGTAAGGGACAACGAACACGAGCGGCGTGTTGCATGGACCTTCGACTTTGTCAGGGATTTCAACGATAGGTTTACTCTCGCCCTTTTTCACGGTAAGTTTGCAACTGCTCGTCAATTGTCCGCTCTCACATGTAATTTCACCGTCGTCGCTCATTTCTACTTTATTGAAGACCAGCTGATGCTTGCCACCACCCAAGTTCTTAACCTCGACCCTCTCGTTCGGCTCGATTGGTTTGCCATTGAACAAGAACACAGCGGGCGCGGTCTGGTCTTGAAGTTCCACATCCAGCACCAATTTTTCTCTTTCCACTGCCACCGTATCCTTCAACTTCTTGTTGAAACGGTTTGCATCTGAAGAATTCAATTTTTTCGAGTTAGCCAACGAAGATGAAGAAGGTTTATCATTAACACTATTCCTACCAGAACCAGTCAAATGACCGGTTTTAAAATTTTGATTAGAATTTCATAGATGCAACGTAATTGAATCGCCTTTAAACTTTAGACTTTTTCTTAAATATACGTATAATATATTTTTCAATGTACACTTCTTTTTTCATTGTTTATTTTTTGAGAAAAAGTTTGTAGTCTGTCTTACGTGGAAATGTCGCGGTAGGAATAGGTACACGTGAAGCGTGGGTAGGAATAGTGTTAAAAAATTCTCTATATGAGATGTTCATTTGTCAGATTAATTAATTCTACGAATTGAGAAGTATAGAAAATTGAATCAAGGGCTTTGGTATTGAAATTTAAGTAAAATCTAAAGGTGAAGTTAATCGCTTTGGTCTACGAACGACGTATATCTAGATATTGGGCCAACTCACAGTTTATAACTATTTCTGCTTCAGTTTTGTCGGCATTGCTCACACAAGAGTATTGGCCAGCATCTGTGACTTTTGAATCTTTGATGATGAGCTTCCTCTTTCTGCCCTCCTCTTTGATTTGTACTCTGCACAATGGTAATAATTATATTTGTGATAAAATCATGTATACGTCTTTGTGTTATGCTTGGATATGAATGATTAATAAGGGAAGGGTTTGTAGAGTGGTAACATACAGGATTGTAATAATAATGTAAGTGATAATTTTAAAGGTATAAATAATTCTATCAAATAAATGATCATCCCATCTTACTGTGTTGTAGCATGAATTTTGATTTATATCGCTAATGTACGTGTCGAAATTTTGGGATCACTTTTCAATTTGAACCTATTATAAATTGAATCCCTTGCTAATTTTTTTATCAACTTGATTTCTGTATTTTGATGAACTTTTGATTGAAACTTCTTGTAAAACAACATTCTTTTTGTTTTGGTAATTTCTTAGGTTCCACAAATTAAATTGTGACCTTAAAGCTTTTGACCGACAGTGCATATTAAAGATATATAATTAATTTGTTTATATTTATAAAATTATCAAGCATCTATACTTAAAATTTCACGGGTACGTTAATTCGTTAAGAATCAAAGTTGCATTAAAGCAATATTTCGTTCACCCCATTTTTTCAATAAATCTATATTCTTGAATTTTATCTTTTAATATAATGCAAAAATAATTTTTTAGTATAGTGCAAAAGTATTACACGAATTCTTGGAACCCTTTTTTTTGTAAACACGATCTTGAGAAACAAAGTTCAATAATTTAAACTGTCTAAAGAATGCAGATTGTAAATAAAATGTTGCATTGACATAACATTGACGAACATCGTTCTGGTCTTTCACTTGTAAACAGTTCCATTACCTCTTGTCAGGTACAATCTCTTGATCGCCTTTGAACCATTTCACTTCGCCACCAGCATCGTCTAACTCGCAGACCAGCGTTAACGTTTCCTTTTCCACGAGTTGTTGGGACTTCAGTACTTTCACGAATTTGTAAGGATATTCTGCGCCAGGGTAAAGTGTACGTTACGATTTTTAATAGTACAATGTAGACGTTGGGATTCGAATAAAACGTGGCATAGAATATTTTCAGAATAAAACGTACCAACTATAGTTACAACCGTTTCAGTCTTGTCAGTTTGCTTGTTAATCTTACAAATATATTCGCCGCTATCTTCAAGCGTAGCACTTTTTATAGTCAAACGACAAACACCAGTCATGTCTTTCGATATACTGTACAAATCACCATCCTGAAAAGAAATATTAATTATTAATTTCGTTTTAAATTGGTATACTTTTTGATTACGTAAGTTATGGTAACGTAAGAGTAACACAGTTATTAGTTAGCTCGATAGTTACCTCAAGCTTCGTTTTTCCTTTGTACCAAGAAACTTGAGCGAGATTAGAACTAACGGTACATTCCATGTAAACCTCGTGTTTGGTGTAACCACTTGTCTTCTTGGCAAGCGGCTTGGTGAACGTGTACGTTGGATCTGGTTCTGTGTAAAGAACAAGACATGTACAGTGATTTCAAAAAATATTCAAGGAAGTTCACCTAATCCTGAAATTCTGATTTCAATGAAACTTCACGTGTGTACAGAGCATAGTGTGTCCTGCATGTAACAATTTTTTTGGCGGTAAAATATCTTTTAAAGGGGCTGATGACGAACCTCAAAGTTTCAATGATTGTTCACGCTTTGAATACAAGCTTCTCTGGGTTCTTGTTTTTATAACAGGTCGATAGAGTATTATAAATTAAATATTTTATATTTGAAAGGTTTTGCTTCATCAAGTACCATTACAAAGTTATGTTTAAAAAATGAGAGAAAACTCAGAAACTTCAACGCTGGTATCACCCCTTTAACCCTTTGCGGTCCTATGTCGAGCATCACTCGACACAGCGCACAGTGGGATATTTGTCCCGAAAAATTGGACAAAACTCTTTCCACATTCAATCAATCTTTAAACTGACATAACTTCGCTGAAATTTATTCAAATTGGATAAAACAAAGGCGATTTTAAAGTTAACCCTTTCCAGTCTTATGCCCAACGTGTCTCGGCACATCGTCGACATAGGACCTGCTGAAACGAAATCGCGAATGCAGCGCGGACCGCAAAGGGTTAAAATGGCATTTAGATGAAAAGAAGAGATCAATTCATACGTATACTATTACGATCTACATACCCACAAAGTTTTATCAAATACCTCTATCAGACTCAGAATTTTAGGGTTAAACGAATTTATTTGTGGCATAGTGTACGTACACTTTTTGGAGCCACTGTATCCTGATTCTTGCATATACAGTAGCGAACATAATTTTAACACTAGAACTATCGACGATTACAGTGTACTTATTTGCATGGAACAGATCAACTTGAAAATTATACGAAAAAATACAAACAAGAATACACAGAAAACAAATTTTTATTTATACATTCTGCAGAAAATCATAGTTAATTTTGGAAGCTTGGTAAAGTGAATTTATAAGGTTGCTATTAATAATCATTAATCTGTCATTTTGACTGCTCTGGTAGTTCTAGTGTTAAGACGAGAAGATATGAAATAGGGTATTATGGTTTATAAATATTATGTACACATCTATTTATATTATTAATAGGATAATAGTATTAGGATAATACTAATAATATTATGCTATTCCTCATATATCAATTACTTTACTGTTGTCGACCTTTTGGTCTTAAACTTTTGTCTGTTACTGTATGACAAACCCTACATCTATGCACACACAATTGCACACTTCTCAATGTGGTATTCATTTAATTAGGTACTAAATTTTGTTTTTACTGTATAAAGCTGTTGTAGTCACGTGAAAATATTGTTAAATTGTGGAAAATGCAATATACTTGACCTGATTAATCAGCATATAATTGAATATAATTGTTTGTAGCCACTGTAGCTAGCCACTTAAAACGAATTCATTTCAATCAATTGAATTTCAACGTAGATGGTTTGTTTTTCGGATTATACCAACCTTCGACGTTGAGGAAGGCCGTGCTCGTCACACCAGAGATTTCGATGGAGTATTTTCCGGTGTCCTCAACTTTAGGAGTCATAATGATAAGTTGGTAACAATCTTCCTCGTTCTTGAACTTGTATTTCGACGAAGGGAACAGTTCCTAAAACGAAGACAATAAAAATCGTCGGTCAAATCGTTAACGGGGATCGTTCGAATCGAGGGACAATCGACTCACGTCCTTCCGGAAGAACCATTTCGGTTTGCAGTTCGGTTTCGAGAAGTTCGCCTCGAAAACGACCTTTTTGTCTTTGCCCTCCTTGGCATACTGATCCACCAGTGGTTTCAGGAAGCTTTCCGGTTTCTGCGGGCACGAGAAATCTGTTAGCCTACGATCTATCGTGAACCGATTCGCCGTCAGATCTAAGAACACCGTCAGTAATGACAACGTTGCTAGGCATACAAGGAAGATGAAGAGTCAAAACGTGTGCGAAAAATCGAAGGCGTCGCAATACGATCGGTCTCCCTTAGGGCGAGATTAAAAAAAAACTCCTAAAAACCACAAAAAGGTCCTAGAAAAATATGGCGAGAAAAATTCTCTCAACGAGGATGAAGTGTACGAAAATCATCGCCGGTGGCTTGGAAAACTATACAAAAAAAATGAAAAAAGCACAACGGAGCGAGTCAAAAATTTCTTTGTCGTAAAAAAGTGAAACTCGTTGTGCTGGCGTGTCGAGGAAAATGAAAAACTATGCAACCGATAGATACATTGCACGAGAAAGAAGACCGAAGCGGTTCAGGTGAATTTTGTCAGATCAGTTCAGAGATTTGAAGGGGGACAGAAGATAAAATAGTAGAAGAAACAGAGATGCAAGAGAAGAGAGTGACAGGAAAAATGTGAAAGACACGGTGATAGATGCGCGAGGTCGTCCAGTTGGCGAACAGACGATGCGTAAAGAGGAGAATCACGTTCTCGTGAAAAAGAGCTAGAGAAAGAGAGTGATAGACAGACAGACAGACAGAGAATAAAATAGAAACAGAGATATATATGTATATATATAGAGTGAAGAGAAAGGGAGAAAAAAAATAGAGAAAGACATCGATATCACGCGAGATCGCTGGTCATTGAAACTGTGTTTCAAGGTGTCGAAACGATCCAACCTCCGTCTTGGTGAAATGGTGCAGGGTCGGCCAGTCGGGAATTAATTCGGCGAGAGAGGGTCTACGAGATCCACTATTCTATAAAACAACAAAAACCGTCTACGATCACAGGTCTGATTGGATACTCGGGCATCTTCTTCGTTGAGGCTGATGGCAGGCAGCGTAAAAGCACAAGTAAGAAACACAAGGTATTCTGCGCTGCGAATATCTTTCGCGTTTTAATTAAAATGGAACTTTAGTAGTTGCGAAGGTATCTCTTTTCTTTTTATAAGATAGGTGTGTACATTTTTGCCAGTGCTTTTGAGTCAAGCATATTCAGGCTCAAGAAGTTTATCGGGGAATCGCTAATTCTCCGTCAGAATCGATATGTATAATATGTATAAAAATTACGAACAATTTGGTCGATGTTTCAAAATTAAACTTTCCTGTGTAAATATATATTACAGTATTGTTTGTTATTATTTGCATAATTAAGAGTTAAGAGTTACAAAGAATTTTCTTAATGGTGAAATTAAAAATAATGTAAATTGCATGAGAATTGTAGTTATGTAATGGAGAACGATTGATCTTAAAGAATAATGTATCGAATTAATTGAAACAAGATAATAAGATCTTTTTTTGCCTGGATAACATTATACAATAAATATTAAAACTTGTTTTTCGATTATTAGTTTTATACGCAGTTAATATACTAATTTTTGTTCAATTTCATTAATCAATTGATCTTTCCTTATTTTTGTACAGTTAGATGGATATTATAGTGATTTCAAAACTGCACTGGCAAAACTGTGCACGTCTGCCTTACGATAATCCATAAAAATATTAGTTGTATTAATGCCAGTATTTGAACATAAAATTGGTGAAGCCGAGTTCCTCTAAAAGGAGGAAGCGCAGGCCAAAGCAGGTTTTGTATACAAGCTCACGAAAGTATTGGAACGCTTACACTTGCAACTTTCGACGGATGAAAAATCAACTGAAGCGTTTGAAATAATCTGTTATTAATAGCGAGGACAAATTTTCAAGATAAGTTTAGAAAATAATTCTACGTTGTATACGATATTTACAGTACATTCATTACAAATATGAATCATTGATAGGTCACAAAAGTACCCAAACACAGGCACTATATGTACAGTGAATCACAAAATAAAACAAATTCTGAAAAACAGTGATGTTTCTTATACCTGTTTATTAATTTGATTCAAACATGTTAATTATCGCAAATTTTCATAAACAAGCATAACAATCATCGTCACTTTTCGAAAATCTATCTTATTTCATTTAATAAACTAAATTACGTCCAGTTCGTCACACGTCACTCTTATCGTGTAGATTCATAATAGATAGATACGTTTTCCTTTAAACGTTCGAATATTTTTAACAATAAATGTACCGTAAATTCTATTGGTATAATTTTAATATTTCCCCCCTTGTTGTTCCAAACACATTATTCCAAACGTTTCGAACTCTAACCGACGTATTTCATCTACGAAAAGTTACCAGAGTAAACGTTGAAACGCTTTCACGAGCTTGTGCAAGTATTCCAAAGGATCGCGAGAATTTCATTTCGTGGACACAGCAACCCGAAGCAAAGAAACTAAACACGGCGGCAGAAAATCTCGCGATCGTCACGATCGTGAAATTCAACAAGAATAATTGGCATACATTCCTATATTTGTTCACCCTTTGTGTTACGAGTAACAATGGTTCCCGTAAAAGTTCCCTTTTACGGGTCTCCTCTATGCTACGTACAGTGGCTCGAAAAAGTATTCGTACACCGTATTATAAGGTAATTCATCTACTTCTGAAATTCTGATTTCAATGAAACGTTACGTGTATACAGAACATGGTGTGTCCTGCGTGGAACAATCTTTTTGGCGGCAAAATATCTTTTAAGGGAGCTGATAACGAATCTCAAAGTTTCAGCGATTTTTCACGCTTTGAGTACAAGCTTTTCCGTGTTCTTTTTCTATGGCAGGGCGATAGGGTATTAAAAATCAAACATTTTCTATTTGAAAGGTTTTGCTTCATCAAGTACTATTACAAAGCTATGTTCAACACTATTCCTACCACAACCGGTCAAATGACCGTTTTTAAAATTTTGATTAGAATTTCATAGTTACAACGTAATTGAATCGCCTTTGAACTTCAGACTTTTTCTCAAATATACGTATAATACATTTTTCAATATTCACTTCTTTTTTCATTGTTTATTTTTTGAGAAAAAATTGTAGTCTGTCTTACATGGGAATGTCGCGGTAGGAATAGTGTTAAAAAATGAGAGAAAACTCTGGCACTTCAACGCTGGTTTCACCCTTTTAAAATGGCATTTAGATGAAAAGAAGAGATCAATTCATACGTATACTATTACGATCTACATACCCGCAAAGTTTTATCAAATACTTCTATCTAGACTCAGAATTTCAGGATTAAACGAATTTATTTGCGACATAGTGTACGAATACTTTTTGGAGCCATTGTACGTACACGGTAAATGAAAGAAGCTTTGCATGGTGGAAGTATAGGCGTGTTTACTCTGTAAATGTCCTTCGAAGCTTTTAATCCTTTGGGGAAATATACAGAACGCAATGCCCAAATCCCGGCGACACGTTAAACAAAGATGTCGGGGGGAAACCTTGATCGCATTCTGTTCAGCTCGAATGGGCATCGCGAGCCCAAGGGATTAAAGTGGAATCGAGCGCGTGGAGTGAAGAAAAATAAAAAGAAGAAGTTGCTAAACAGTATTCGCGAACCTTCTCTTTGACCCTTGTTGCTAGCATCGGCCAGTCGGCGATTAGCTCCTGCAAACTTGGCCTGCGCTGAATGTCGAAGACGTCCTGCATGCCCGGCACACACACACGTTCACGTTAATTCCACTCTTATACGATCCTCGATATGAAGAGTACCGGACGACCCTGACGATCGCTTTGTTCAAGCTTCGATTCAGATCGTTTTAGACAGGATTCAAGGAAGTAATTCAAGTAAGTTCGGCAGGTAAACCGGTTTTCAATTCGCATCAGGGCCATCCGTGTTACAACATTTAAGGGGTCTTCCTACTTCGGTTCGTCGAAAAGTGGTCAGCTTTGAAAATTCGTTTTGGGGAAACTACGAACCGGATGCTGTTTGAATTACGCACTTTTAATAGTATTTCACAATTTTTTGTAGCTGAAGAGGATTCAGTGGATAACCTAATGTGAATGGCGATTAACCCATAATTGGTAAGGTGGGATTTGAGGGACTTCCTTAGGGACTTTTACCTTAAATTTTGGTATCTTACGAATACCAAATCTTACAAATAACAAAATCTTGTTTTCTCTGTAATTTCGAAAATATTCACTGTGCATATATCGCTTTTTTAAACATTACAGTGTTTGTCTTTAGCTTCCTGTTAAAATATGCAATTTATGTAGTTTCTAAATAAAGTAACAGTTATAATTCATCATATCAAAGTGTTTTATTTTTTTTCTATTATCTGTAAATATTTAAGAAATTTTGTGGAATCCCGGAAACCTTACCGTATTGTATGCCTGACAAAATGGCCACCGGTTATGGGTTAAAGAAAATATACAGCACTATACGGTTATTGTTTGCGACTGTGTAGGCATATATGTGGAACGATGTGTTTCAGAAACTGACTTTCGATTTATGTTGTTGTGTGTAAGAAGAGAGTAGAAAATGAGAATTTACAGACAAAATTGTACGTGTATATTGAAATGAATTCTGTAAAACTAATCCTAGACACTGATTTTGTAATACTAATACAAATACTAGTTAAATAACAACATTGGTGTTAAATAACACTAAGTTCTGTAAGACTACTAAATTTATTTTCATGTTCCATATTTTTAGAAATTAATAATTTGTGGTCATATAAGCGGACAGACTCGTGACTATTTAACCGGACAATACTATACTTATACGACGTATGCTATTATTTCTCGAAACACCAAGTAAATTAATAAATGAAACGGAATTATAGTTTTAATAGATATCAATATCTTGAGATACTCTACGTAATTGAAATTCAACAATTGAAAGACATTTATTTGACGTCACTTTCTAAATTTTTGCCTTTTTCGTTAAAATTTAGTGTTCTAAACAACTGCTACGTCACTTCTCAGTAAATAATGTCGTATGGCGTGTAAAAATGTTTTTTTCCCAATTATATGTCGTATTACACTGCGTAAACATCATTATACAATGAATTTTCTTATTACAAAAATTGTGAAATACCCTTACATTAATTAATTAATTGCAATAATTAATAAAAACCCTCATAATTTAATAGTTAAACATTTAAACCGCAGTTGTATTTATCAGAAAACGTAACGTAACCGTTTCATCAACGTTGCGAGTCGTTTCGCGTGAAAAATTTGCGAAACACCAGGTTTACAGTCTTCTCGAAACAAAATTCTCGGGGTCGAGCCATTTTTCGAAGTGGTAAAGTAGAAAGCTCTCTTAACATTTAGAGATAATGCTTGCTGCCGGGTTACACACTGTTAACTGACGCAAAGCCGAGCTTTAATGCGTGTCGCGCGTTAAATCATACTTCAAAGTGCTGTCTCTCTTCTTTAACCAACAAATGTAGTTGCTACTCATGCAATCGTTAACGACAACGTTTTTCACCGATGACAACGTTAAATGGAAAGAAGATGTTCGGGTGATACCGTTAATCTTTGGTTAATCAACGAACTGGTTAATGAAGATGAACTATTACATACTATGAATGTCTACGATACGATCAATTACATCGAATTACGAACGATTTCTTTTTTTTTTTTTTTTCTCAAGCGCAGCATTAACTCTAAAGTAGAATGTGTTGGTAACGTGAACATTACACTTTGCGTATGCTCTCGTCAATTAGGACACAGTTGGTCTCGTCGTTTCGAAGTTCCATCGTTTCAAATCACCTGTCCAATGCGTCGCTTGTTTTGTCCATGAAAATCAATGATACCATAATTACGTGTAATGTGAATTAGTACGTGATTTCTGTTCCCACAATTTTTTTTTTTTTTTTATCGATACATTCTTATTTCCGCCATTTTACGTTTCCTTTCTCCTTCTAACGTTACGGCTACAAACGAAAACGGAAGTTCAGAATCTGGTCGGCGACTGATTTAGCAACGTCGGGTACTTGACGGTAAAATTTTCGAGGCCATTAACATTATGTGACGTTATTTTAATAAATTATTGGACGAATTCGATTATGCTACAGAAGTCACGAAAAATCGTAAGCGTTTCAATCAGTGACCTTTTCAAACTTGGGACCCACATTGAGTTCCGAGCCATGAAGGTCTCTGGCCCTTTATTGTACGAATAAAGAGAATCAATTAATTTTCTTATCATCAACTAAAAGGAAGATTATAGCTAATTATAGATTTAAAAATTTTTAGAATAACCCTTTGAGTGCTATGGGCGCATATATGCGTCCGACGAAAGTTGTTCGTAGGGACCATGGACGCATATGTGCGCTTGTCAGTTTTTGTTTTCTTCGCCTTATGACTTTTGCAGTGGTTATACATTTCGGCGTTAACCGTGTGAGAGTGCTATGGGCGCATATATGCGTCCGACGATAGTTGCTGGTAGAAACCATGGACGAATAAATGCGTTTGTCGATCTTCCGCTTACTGCAACGTGATTGTCAGTGTACAAGTAACATTGCAATCGCCGTCCACACGGAGCACTTAGGCCGAGAGTATTCAGCCCTCAAAGGGTTATGGGCGCCAGGCCTATTGTAAGTTCCTTATTTACGACACGGGATTGGCTATTGAGGAGATACGGTTGACTCGAAAATTAAGACGATTGTCATTCGGTGGATGTTAACACTATTCCTACCACGACCGGTCAAATGACCGTTTTTAAAATTTCGATTAAAGTGGCCTCAATTCGGCTCCTTTCACGCATTGTCTGCGCGCAGACATCCCTCGAATATTCGGGAAGCGTCCATCCTAACGATAAATTTGTCATTCAGAGTAATCAGTTGTATAAATGCTATGACGTGACTATACTTCATGTACCACCGATAGCTGAACCTGCCCGATGGGACAATTCTGCATGTACCACCGGTGGTTCATCCCGTCGCGAACGTGTTGAAAGGGTTTGAAAGAAAGCAGAAGTCTAGGTTTCTTTATCCTCAAAAATAGCATTACCGGCACGCTCATGTCGTAAATATGGCAAGGGGAACCTCCCGTTGTTGTTCCGGAAGTCGGAACAGGTTAAAAATCTAAGATTCGATTAAAAGGTTATAGACGACAAGCCCGACATCCGCTAAATCCGCCGCTGAATCTGTTTAGTTATCAGTAAAATTGTAGAAAACAGAAGGGTATGTTAGTGCGTCCTAGATAAGTCTCGTCAGAAACAGTCGAACTGGATGTTATCTATGAGGGGGGACAATGCCAGAAAACCTTGAGCCAGCTCCAGTTAGTTTCACCCTTCTTGTCTAGAGAAATTCGAAGGACCTCCTCACCCTCCGTCAAGACCACTATTTCCTCCCCGTCTTGATACCAGCTCCTCCCGTGCATCTCGCTGTCGTGCAGCGACTACGAAGACAAACGTGTACAAAGAAGAAAGAGCCGAAGGAAAGTGCGTGCTATCGTCATCGAATCTGCGATCGTGTTACCGATCGATCCCGTCGTCTGCGGAAACATTAAAATATTGCCGTTCTTCGCCCTTTCTACATACCTACTTACCAAGTAGCCCCGCGACTATCGTCGGCTCAACGCGTGATGGGGCGCGCGCGCGCACTAAATACTTGAAAGAATAATCGTGTCTTGGTATCTTGTGGCTAACATAAGTCTGGCGGTTGAAATGAGTTTTGATATGTGAGACGATTAAGCGATTTTCGTATGTTTTGTACGTGAAACAGATAATCGTAATGCGTGTAGCGTACCGAGCTGTTATGCGATGATCGCTAGTATCCGTGAACACGAACCAGAAATGCAACTGACTTACAACGAGTGAACATGCATACCAATAAATAAAAAAAAAAGACAGACAAGCTCCTTCAAGACATACAAGAAAAAAAAGATTCGAAATTTGTCTTTATCAGCTCCAAGTATACGACTTGACGAAGTATTCTTTGATAATGAAGAAGAAGAAGAAGAAGAAGAGGAGGAAAGAGACATATGGCTACGCACCTTCTCGACTTTCTTCAAGGCTGGCACCGGTTTCTCGACCTCCTTCAAATCTACCTTCTCTTGTTCTTGCTCCTCTCTCGCCCATTTCTGGTACTTCCTCTTCTTCAGCATAGCACGGAAGTCCATACCACTGGCGTCTAGAACGAAGCAGTGTATCGGTCAGATGAAAAATCGTTCTTCGAAGAGGGAAAAGGAGGGGGGGGCAGTGAATCGTACCGGAAACGTAGAGCTGCATCTCGGCTGAGTCCTCGCCATGAATGTTGCTCACGACGATCTTGTAAGTGCCCTCGTCGTTGGGCTTCGTCTTCCTCATGCAGAGGGTGATCGTATTGGTCTCTGTGTCCGTAAGGAACTTGAATCGGCCACCTTCGATGATCTCGGTGATTCCCTTGTAGAATTTGAAGGTCGGCGCGGGCGTGCCCTCCACTCCAACCGTGAGGTAAGCCGTCGAATCTGAGGAAGGTAGAAGACGAGTCGATTTGAATAAATTGAAATAATGGAGGAAAGATTTCCACTGAAAATGTATCTTATGCAATTGTTGCAGGTAGGTCTCGATCACTGGAAATAAAGGTCTGTTCAATCCTGCCGTTCTCTTTCGATCTGTACATTCAGATTATCCTTTTATTTATTTATTTAATTAAATAATTTACGGGTTATTAATTTCCTTCGACACATATTACAGAAATTCAACGGATAAATATTATTTTATTTGTACCCAATAAATAATGTTAACTACATAAATTCTATAGTGCTCCCAGAATATTATATTTTGAATATTAGGACACCAAGATTCAAATAATACAGATATGAAGAGTAAACGTGGAGAACATATATTTACAAAATGCTCTTTCTGTCTTCACAGCCATACCCTTTCTGCCTTGTGCTCGCATTTTCCCCATCGTATATTCTTCCAGACCCTCGTTTCCTTTCTTTCTGATTGTCAACCTTTCTCACTCGATGCATTAGGTCACGTTCACCCAAAATTCCCTAGTCGTGCCGTTTTCTCAAGTGCTCATCTTTCACGCCTTAGAAACACTCGAGACCAAACATTCTACGTTCACACGACTATCGCTCGACTCAAGCACTCTTCACATTTTCCCAAACTCGCATCTACTCGATCACAATCCTACATATGTGCTATCCTTTTGTCCGGTAGTGTACCAGCAACATTTGCAAATGTGCAGCGGTACGGTAAAGCGTTGATTAGCTTCAAATTTCAAGTTCAACTTACCTTCGACGGCGGAATATGACTGCTGCACATCGACGATCTGAGGTGGTCCCGCTGGTCCAACATCTCGAAGAGGTGTGCTCGGCTGATTGATCTTATTCTCAAGGTCCGCCACGCTGGGTCTTCTGACGTCCGTGCTCGGACGACGACGCTGCATCAACCAATCATACGATATCGTGAACCGTTCCCAATTCTCATCGAACTGTTCGTTTCATTCCCGTATACATGTGCATGTGGTGCTTCAAGCAACGAAAGCTTATCGAAAGAAAGCGAGCAAGCAGAAACGACCGAGCACACGTGACTTCCGTTCACTTACCTGCACGCCGATTCGAAAACGATTCACACTACTTGTGCCGTAAATTGTAAGAACCTTCTTACCGACTCCAAGGTTCGTGTTGTTCTTCGAACAATTACTAATAAGTGGATCGCGGATTTTTATGCATTTATGGGAAACTTGAACGTACGGAAATCTACAGAGTGCATATAACACGCGGATAATGTAGAATATCGAAGGTTAATCGTAAATTATGATGTTTAGAAGGTGAAACGAATCTCTATTTAAATTAAATTAAATTATTTACCACTTCAAAGATTTGAATTTGTATAAAAATTCGCGGTCTATTAACCCTTTGACTGATAAATATTCGTGGCCGAAGTGTTGTAGTAATAGTAATTGTGTTGTTCTAATTGGGAGTGAGAAAAAATTGACAAACGCATATACACGTCCATAATTCATGCGAGTAATTTTCTCTAGAAACGCATATACGCGTCCATAATCCACGCGAATAACTTTCGACAAAAATGCATAAACGCGTCCATAATCCACCCGAATAACTTTTGCCAGAGACGCATATACGCGTCCATAATCCAGGCGAATAACTTTCGCTAAAGACGCATATATGCGTCCATAGTTCACACGAGTAGCTTTCGTCAAACGTATATACGCGTCGATAGCAGTCAAAGGGTTAAATGAGATATAGGTAGACCGTGGATTTTTAAGCATTTACGAGAAATATTATTATGCAAAATAGTACAAAATAAATAAATAAATAAATAGTAAAAGTATTCAAAGTATTCAAAGTGAAGTACGCTTTATAATGTTCAGAGGACGAAACAAGAACAAATGTCTGACAAAGCTGCAATTTTTTAATTACGTTCGTCTAAATACGAATTTGCATAAAAATTCGCTCTCTAATAAGCTTCAACTCGGTTGCAATTTTGTTCATCTTCGCTATAACCGTTCGAATCGTCCCGAATTCGAAGCTCAGACCGGAAGTCACGCGACTTCATCGATGCACAGTGCTATCCCATGTAGTGTTGCTGTAGTGCGGATTATCTGTCGCATGCACAAGTGCACACCGTTAATCAACATAATTAGTACAACGCGTTAAATCGCTAAACGTTAATCACGATGTTAAGTAAAACGGAGCCCGTGAAACGAGGCTAGCTGATACGAAATAATCTTTTGGCAATCCTCCATTAGTGAGATTGATCCCCAAGATCGTCGAATACAGAGAAGGTTTCTAACGTTCGAGTACTCTTGGGTATCGTGCACTTGTTAACCAGCGTGAACTAACAGCCGTTAGTTAACAACTAACGCGGTATCAACTAACAAAGCGGCGTTAAACACTTTTCATTCGAAAATATGTTAAGTAGTACAATTATTAATACATTGCCAACCGCGCGAGTTAATCTTATCCTATACCGGTACTCTTTAACAGATACCTAAAAACATTTTTAAAGAACCGTATATTATTGAAAGGATTAACAGAAAATTTTTAAATAAATCTCACTTTGTTTTCTTTAATAACTTACAGTTTATAACTGAACTCTGTGATAATCTCATATAATTTCAAATTATCGTTACACTAAGTATCAATAAAATGATTACAAATCAATGATAAATTATATATTTTAATATTTATTATAATAAATCGTTATATATTAATTTATATAATTAATAAAGATATATATTAGTTCTAAAGTAAATGTCCATCTTTTAATGAATGAAAACAAAAGAAAACACAGAGTATGTAGAAATAGACATTAAATAAATTTCAAAGATTATACTATTACTGTAAAGTTTAATTAAACCTTACTTTTTGCAATATCATTATTAATTTAAAAAAAAAAGATGAATAATTGTGAAAAATAATGTTTAAATTAAAATGAATTATTAAAGAAAATTTCGTATAATTAAGTGAAATATTATTGATTTTACTTGATTTTACTTTCTTATATTATTGTTTGTTATACTCGAACGGTAAGCAATGTGTTAATTACAAGCAGCCAAAAGAAAGGATTTACACGTACATGTGCTCCACCCTGGCCTCACCATTCGCTTGGATCATGTTCCAATGAAAGACAATTGAATCGTTTGCAAAGAAACCAGGGTGGTTTTTAGTTCAATATAGAGACAAGGGGTGCACATAGGATACACATATGTGAAAGGTTCCTTGGGTTACGTGGAGGGAACGGTTTGCTTCGTCTCGGCCGAACCCTTGAGAATTCGGCGCTCAATCGTCACCAGTTGATCAGTCACAAGGTTAAACCTAACACTACAAGATTTAGTCTCGACACGAAGTCCGTTTCGCAATATATGATAAAAGCTTCGTTTTGCGAAACGATAAGTAAGTATGTATGAAAAACATAAACATGGGGGCCTTTGGTTTGTCGCGTCGATCGACGATATCTCCTTTCGTGTAATCTCATAAATTCTCCATCAGCGTTTCATAAAAAGTATAGTGATATACACTACCATCCAAAAGTTTGGATCACCCATTAATTTATACTTAAACAGAATTTTCTCAATTAACTTGAAATTAGTATTCCTCGAATTCTCAATTCTTCAAATCTTCAAGTTTCCAATTGCTTCAAATTTTCAAGTTTACAATTTTTTCAAATTTTTAAGTTTACAATTTTTTTACATTTTCAAACTTCCAATTTTTTCAATATTTAAAATTTCAAATATTTTTCAAATTTTCAAAATCTTCAAGGATTCTCTGTATTTTGATAAACTCGACTAAAACTTTCTCTAAGATAACGTTCTAAGATCCTAAGATCTTTTCTTTTTTTTTTTTTGAAATTTTCAAATTTCACGGAATTCAATAACGATCTCAAACTTTTGACCGATAGTGTGGATTGTCGAGAATCTCGAACCATCGATCGATGCATTTCACGCCAGTCAGAACCATGGTAGTTGCGTGCAAATAAAAACTGTGCCGTTTCGTTGGGACATTATAAGTGTTCGTTAAGTCACAGAAGCGTAGAGGTGTTTTATTCGGCCGCGAATCTTTTATTTGCATCGCTACCCCGCTCGAAGGCTGTACCTCGATGCGTGAGTGTGAAGTTCTTGTGACGTTCACGGAACTTCTCGATCGTCGTCACTTCATCGCTGTTAGATACAATTATTGTGATACATAAATGCGTGGTTAATAGACATATATGGGGAAACAATCGATGAGACGAAGAAAGATGGAGGGCAGCGGAGAGAAAGAGGTAGGGTAGGTGCATCTAACGTCGTCTGGTACTATAAGACATAGATTTGAACAGTGCTTAGCAAAGATACCTTAGTGGTACTTCATTATCCGAACGTCGCTTAAAATAAATGCGTTGAAAAAGAAATACATATGAAATATCTATTAGACATTACACTGCACATCGAAATGACATAAAAATCGCTAATTATCGATTTATGGTGTTATCAACCGTTTCGAAATACGGTTACTTTGTCTTTTTATTAGTTCGAGTAATCCACGTTTTACCGTACGGAATTTTAACACTAAACCTATCGAAGATTAGAGTATACTTATATGTAACGAAGAAATCAAATTGAATTTAAAAAATACTTAAAAATATTTAATTATGATATATATTTATAATTAATATATAAAAAATATTTAAAAAAATATTTAATTATAATATATATTTATAATTAATATATAAAAAATAGTTTTAAAAAATATATAATTATAATATATATTTATAATTATCATATAAAAAATATTTTAAAAAATATTTAATTATCATATATATTTATAATTAATATATAAAAATACTTTAAAAAAATATAATTATAATATATATTTATAATTAACATATAAAAAATATTTAATTATAATATATATTTATAATTAATATAACAAAAATACTTTAAAAAATATTTAAAAAATGTCTAATACAAGGGAAACAAATTGTAATGATTGTAGTAAAGGTCACAGCAAATTTTCAAAGGTAGGCATCACAATGAATTTAGAAAGTTTCCATGAAATATTACGAATCGGTCATTTTGACCGGTCTTGGTAGTTATAGTGTTAACAGCTAAAAACTGAATCCTATCGAAACAGTTTAATTTTGCATTGAGAAAAGGTAAGTTTGAAACTTATAAACTGCACGAATCTAGTGAAAATGTGTATCTAATTAATAACGTACTCAAGTACTTTAATTGGTTCGAACACGTTCGTTAATGAATACAGTTTTTCTATATTAGCCAACGTGCATTCAATTTGCCATGTATCAGACATTGATAATTTCTTTTTATTTAAAACTAATTAGATATGAAGCACAAATAAATGAAAGCACTATTGTTTAACTTGAACAGATTTGAATTTGGATAGACGAAATTAGACACTCCTGCCCTGCAGAGAAAAAAATAGAGAGAGACACAATTGACGGTTGGAACGAATAAATGGAAGAAATGTAGGGGGGAGAAAAGAGGGAAAAGTGGAATCGCTGTATAGTGACACAAATCTACCACCTTTTCATTGTTTAGTCACGTTCGCGACCCGATCACCGCAATCTACGAGGATTATTTACAAAAAGACACATCGAATTTAACGTACAATGTACACGGACACGATATTCAATTATCGTGAAGGTAATTGAACAAATGAATAAACGTCGTACTTATGGTTATTGTGTAAACAGAATTCGTCGTTAACACATACGATGAACACGATAAATACAGAGAGTAACAAAATTATTTCAGCAGTGCCATAACTTTTAAGTTTCAATAAACTATATTATTGTATTTGTGTAAAAGTGTAAAAATTCGAGAAAACTGATCTTACATACTCCTCGTACAAATATTATTGTTCAACATCTATAAAAATAAGAGTTATTTTTAATATAGGTAATATAGTGATTGTTAAGTAAAAAGAACCATTTTTGTAAAATTATTAATATTAATCGTTATTAATGCTCACATAACAGTTGACGAAATATTCACATGGAATATGTTTATTGTAGTTAGGAATATTTCGTTTAAACAATTGTTATACGTTGCGTAATTTTTGCACGACGAATATTTTTGTTACTCACTGCAAGTAATTACGTGTATACTACTCTTGCTCGCGAGAAACTAGCATTCCTGTTACATCTTCAAAATATCATTAACGTGTGTTAACCCTCTATAACTGGAATTTCATTTGTTTACGTGCATTATAATTTTCAACCGTCACTGTAAACAAACGCAATTCAGCATCAATGAATTGATAAACAAACAAAATAAAATTTACAAATTATAAACATAAAAGTGTGAAGTTATCGAGGGTTAAGTCTCAAATAGGCCGTAGAAGCATTTGTGTATACTAAGATTGAACTTAATTTTAATGCCTGAGTAGGTTGGTACAAAGATGTCTGATCAAAATGCATGTATACTACTGCGGCCCGTTTGACCGAATACATTCTGTGACAAATTGGTACGACACTCTTAATTTTTTAGCGTTCCTAAAAGTTTAGGCAATGCAACAAAATGTTACGCAAATTTGCATACGCGTTATCCTTTCTACAATAACGTGGAAAAATAACAAGGGCTGTTTAGATTTATTTTTAGGAATCTTAGCTGTTGGTATAAATAATGGATATAGCGAAATGACAACAAGATGTCAATTATAACAAGAATTTCACTTTTCCGTGATCTTCGGGACATTTTTGTACTAATGATATTTCCATTTCACTAAAAAGTTCCATTAATTTCGAGCGACAGATATAGAAACTGTTACTAGCTATTGTTCGCTCTGTTCTTCCAATTTTATGTTAAACATCCATTTTCCTACAAATAAGGAAGAGGATTTATTACAACAAAATTCAATGAACACAGCAGACTTAAGACAGTCGATGGAAAAATATTAAAATGGTAAAATTTATAGACAAGATTAGATATAGGAATTGCAAGATTAGTCACTTTCCGACTAATTTCTATGTTTAAATAATTTCTATAAATCGACTAGGGCATTAAGTGTAATGCTTAGTAAAATAAACGAACTGCAAGCAATTATTCGAGAAGAATTGAATGGAATTAATATCATTCGTTACTTGTTGAGAATAGAAACAGGTGGACACATTATGGCACAATAATATGTCATTTCTTCTATATCTGTACGTTGATATTTATACAAAAATTATTGTAACGCGACAATTCAAATTTTTAGAGGAAGCCTAATTTTCTAAATTGCAAGGTTATCTTTTCCAATATCATCACATTGTTGACCGGTCACGAGTTAACTCGTGATCGATGAGCTTTTATTTCGCATCGATCACGAATTTGGTCAATACGTTCTCAGAGATCATACAGTGTAATTATTGTTCAGCATACTACAAACTGTATTTTTCGCTAATAAAACCCGTCAAGTTGTGTCTTTTTTGAAACAAAAAAAAATTGTTTGACAAACATTGCTTCATGAATAAAAATTTTACGATTTTAGTAAAGTGCAAGTTTTCCCAAAAACGTGCAGTTCCAGGCGAATGTCTTACAGATTTCTTAGCGGTTTGGAATGTGTTAAGAGTTGAATAATAAATAAAATTTATTAAAGTTTATTTATATTGTTTTACTTCCACATCCAATAATAGCCGATCACATGAGATAAATTTTCAGTAAAATTGCCGGTCAACAATGTGTGATTATAGAAAAGATAATTCTCGTATAGATTTGCGTAACGTTTCGTTACATTGCACCACCTTTCAGAGACCCTAAGTGTAAACATCAAGAGTATCCTATCGTAAAATTTTGTCACGGAACATACTGCTTGGTACACGGTTTGGTGAATACAGACAAAGTACAGAAAAAAAATTGAAACAAACATAAGTCGATACAAATTCAAACACTGTAACGAGTATCCCTTACCGCAGTCTAGTTTCTACATTCTGGATACACCTAAGTATTCGCTCGAATCAAGCAAACGTTCAACGTGTCTACTAGCTACTGCGGACGTTTCGACTGCAAGTGTGCTGTGTTTAGTCGGAGATAGAGAGAGAAAGAAAAAGAGAATAGATCACGTACGCTTGGTCGCGTAAAACAAATAAAGAAAGTGATCTCGACGTTAGAAAGGAGACAAGTGTCGTCGACTAAACACGAGAGCCTGGTTGCTCGTCGAGGAACGCCCGGAAGGCCAACGAGAGCGATCTTTGCGAACTATGTACAGACGCGCATTGCGAACAATCCGGAGCATTTTTTTTTTTTTTTTTTTTGCGGCAACGCAATCAAACGGAGAAAAAGAAAACAAAAAGTGGACAAAAATTTACGAGATAAACGCGGGGGCGATGGCGATGATTTTCGAATAGAGAGTAGATAATGTAAGAGAGCTAACCTCTTTCCCTTGCAGTTCACCAGGACGGCTGGACTTACTCTGTATGTGTGGCGCGTGAGAAATGAAAAAAAGAAAAACAGAAAATAAAAAAACAGGGCAAAAACATGGCGGGGCGTAAAAAGGTGGGCTTTCGTCGTTTCGTTTCTCGTTTCGTTTCCGGCGGGACGCTCGCACGGGGTGGTTTTCTAATCGGAGAAAAAATGGGACGGATTTCAGTTCTGATGTGCGGTGTACTCTCTCGGAACACGACGAGATATGGGGCCTCGACGGTTGAGATAGCGGGGAGTGGACAGCAGCGGCGGCAGCTCCAAAAAATAGTTTACTAAAAAAAAGGTGGTGTAGTCGCAAAAGTGATTATTATCGGGCTTTCCATGGTTGTATGCGGCATTTTTTCTGCGTTTCCTGCGTCTGGGAGTTCAACGTTTGGCTGGTTTTAGTTCATTCGTCGTCAACCCTTTAGCTGGGGAAAATCATTATACAGGACGGCCTTGATAAAGCGATTTTCAATGTAAACGCAAATAAAACGTGTAGTAAAAATATAGCATATACGTATGAATAAAAATTGTATATGAAAAATGTACGTGTATGTACACTACCGATCAAAAGTTTTAGAAACTCTCAGCATTGCAGACACTTTCTTTGCCCGCAGGAGATTAATATCGCTGATGTTGATAATGATTTTCTCTAGTTTGATAGATTTTTTATCGAAGAATTTTCTAAGATATCACCGTTGCAATTTCTTCTTTTAACCTTTTAGATACGATGCGGCACTATAATGGCTTTCGTGGATGCCATCTCTCTGGACGACGAGTCACTATAGTGGCTTTCGCGGATAACGTCTCTTTATACAGGGTGTTCGGACAGCCCTGGGCTTAAATTGAAAGAGTAACTCCCTAAGGCATTCTAAGACGAAAATCAAGAGTAACGATTTTGCGTTTGAGGCTTTGTTTACGAGTTATAACTAGTTAAAGATAACGTTTAATCCGGACCGTTCGACTCTTGAGAGCGGGTAACCGAGGCAACTCGGTCGGTAACGTCGCTGAGTTCACAGTGATGCTCAAGCGTCGAACGGTCCGGATTAAACGATATCTTTAACTAGTTATAACTCGTAAACAAGGCCTCAAACGCAAAATCGTTACTCTTGATTTTCGTCTTAGAATGTCTCAGGGAGTTACTCTTTCAATTTAAGCCCATGGCTGTCCGAACACCCTGTATAACATACCCAATTGTATTATTAATTATTAAATGGGGAATTGTAAACGTTAAAGTATGCGTAATATATTTTGAAGAAAATTATAATTTAAGCGAAATTATTTCATTCCAGTGTATTCGCGTAGAGAACGGCGTTATCCGTCACATATTGCGGTGCTCTACCGTTTATGCGTAATTCGCGTTAAACTTCGCCGTCCAGGGAATAGACCTCGCGCACAATTCAGCCGTGCTTAACCCTTTCGCTTCGAGCGCCGCTTATATGCGGCGTCTAAATGTATTTTGTATTTTAACCCTTTGCACTTGAGAGGTGACCGTTAGTCGTTTAATGATACCAACTTCAAAAATTTTCGAATTCGAAATATTTACTATGATTCACCTATATTAAACTTCATTTAGTTTAGTTAAGTCGTGTATTAAAATTTACATACATGACTGTTTAACGTCCGGGTCTGAACTAACGTCTGAAAATTTGCGAAACTATCATATGCTAGGATTACGATGTCCCATGAGAGGGGACAGCCGAGTGCAAAGGGTTAATAATTTTGTATTTCAATAATTTTGTAAGCCTTTTCATATTAAAAATGTAACTATACTTGTTACATTAGAGCAACGATTGTTTTATTCAGCACAATTGTTATTTAACACCATTCCCACCGACACTTCATATAAACTTATTCCTACCGCGACATTCCCACGTGAGACAGGCTACAAATTTTTCTGAGAAAATAAACAATGAAAAAAGAAGTGAATATTGAAAAATGTATTATACGTATATTTGAGGAAAACTCGAAAGTTTAACCCTTTGCACTCGAAAGGTGACTGTTAGTCGTCTATCGATACTAACTTTAAAAATGTTCAAATTCAAAATATTCACTAAGATTCGCCTATATTAAACGTCATTTAATTTAGTCAAATGATATACTAAAATTTACATGCACGGCTATTTAACCTCTGAATTTAATTAATAAACGAACTGATTAAATTCTAAAAATTTGCGGAACTTATCAATTGGTGACTAACAGTCACCTCTCGAGCGCAAAGGGTTAAAGGCGATTCAATTATGTTGTATATATGAAAATTCTAATCGAAATTTTAAAAACGGTCATTCGATCGGTCGTGGTAGGAATAGCGTTAAGACTTAGAAAAATGCGCAGTGTGCATATTTCTGGTGCATGCTCCCGTTCAACGACGGGAGGACTGGACAGCCGAAACGAAAGGGTTAAAAGGTTAAATTCGCTCGTTTCCTGAAACTACATAACTTTTGGCTGGTAGTGTGCATGTACAAAAACGGGTGAATCATCGTTTGAGTAAAAAAAAGAAACTGGCAGATCCTGGTTTATGTTCCGCGGCCAAAGGGTTAAACTGCAGTTTCATTTTATATGAATAATTATATGAAAATATAGCTGTTTCGTGGGGATCCAATCCAAATCCGCCGGAGCTGGGTCAGATGTGGGCGGTAGAAAAAAAGTAAATAAAAATAGTAGATACACAAAAAAGTGTGTGAAAGTAGTAGGAGACAAAAATCGAGGCCGAATATGTGAGAAACATATAGAGAAACATGTCGCAGGTAAAAAGAAAAAAAATGGTATTCGGGCAGGTAAGCTTTGTGTTATAGCGAACACAAATCTCACCTTGGGATCAAACACCTCGCCGGGGCGTAACCTTCCAGACTGCAAAAAATTATAGAGACCATCGTCAGCATTTCTGAGATCACTTCGGTTAGTTACGCGAAGTCTCCCGGTGTCCTTTGTTACCGTGACGCGCAGTGGCCAATTCGAAAATTTCATGGTTAATTAATTTCATAGTTAATTGGACAAATTTTTTGTAGAAATCGACGTTAGGATATACGGTCGCGATTATATTGAAAAAAATCTACAAAATATTCAATTTGTCTAATTGTAAGCGTGTCATTTAATTTACCGTCCATTCTTTGTTTAACACTTGAAGAAATATTTGTTGGTGCATTAAATTTATTGCAGATTGGTCGCTTTGACTTACTCCTGGAATATTTCTGAGTTTTTAGATAGCTATTTGTGAAACATAGTTTAACAATGTCAGGAAACGGAATTGAAATTTTAACTTTCAAATTACTATCAACTGTTGATTATTACAGTTCAACATAGAAAATGATCAAAAAGATTGGTAATTTTAACTGTGCATTTCTTCGAACATCTACAAAAGAACAGCTTTCATATTTTAATGACACTCAGTTTTATTGATGTCCTATAGATTTTTAAGCTTTTACCCGTCACAAATTTATTTCGTTTCGCGCTTATGTTATTTATCAAACCTGCAAACATTTAGAGAAAGGACATTCATACCAAACAATTTACATTTTGCACGTTGCCTGATAAACAAACGTTCAATTGTATCGTTCGAATTGGCCACGGTGCGACAACGGTTTACAATCAGATCGAATTACAGGCAAAACGGAGACGAGAAATATAAAGAATCTCTTTTGACAGTGAGAGTCAAATCCTTCGAGTCAAACGAGTTCGAAGGAATATCAGGTTCAAAAGGGGAGAAAAATAAGTGTGTGTAAAATAAGTGTACGAGAATTCGGAAGAAAAATCGTAGAAAGGGGTGGATCAAAGGGTGGATCGTCAGGATAGGGAAGACGAACACAAGGTCGCCGGAGTTATCCAAGGTTCACCTTACCGGAAACGCTTCGGCGGTGCATTTCGCAACGTTGGCTGTGCAAATATTCATTGGTGGTAGTTAAATCAGCGGACGTACGCAAATATTTGCATAAAGTAAACTTCAACGTTTGCTCGTCACATCAATTTACAGCGATGCTCGCTTAAGTGTTCACGAATTTCTTGTTCGCTCAAACGTTATTTTCATCGCTTCATAAAATTTCTCGCTCCAGGAGAACCTCGTCCAGTGAGAATGAGACACTGTACAGGGTGTTTCGTGATTCGTGGTGCAAATTGAGTTGGGCAACGATTTCTATTAGGTGGACCGGAAAATAATGTCGTTTCTGTCGTTCCATCTCTAAATATTTTTCTCAACAATCAATTGATTTTCCTTGATCCAGTACTGAAAATTTGCACGCTAGATGGCAAAAGGTTTTTGATAATGATGATTATAGTATTGATTAAAAATAAAAACTCAGTAAAAATTTATGTGTTTGAATTTAATGTAAGAAAACGACATTACTTTCCGGTTCCCCTA
The DNA here is from genome assembly GCA_033822845.1 of Tetrapedia diversipes. Lineage (NCBI taxonomy): Eukaryota > Metazoa > Arthropoda > Insecta > Hymenoptera > Apidae > Tetrapedia > Tetrapedia diversipes. The sequence continues at coordinate 132,465 of JAOPTO010000924.1, forward strand.
ATATGATCAAAAATAGGTAAACCAAATATGGGTGACGTGGCGTCGAACGTGTTAATTAATAAGATCTAATCACGACAGTGGCCTGTAACGAAATCCGTAACATTATTAATTATTATTAATTAGGTACACGTATCCTCGACCGATAGTTGAATTTGATTTTCTCGAAAACAAAGCCCCGAACGTAATTTCGTTGTCCTTTGCTTTTCGCCTTATTTTCAGTCATAGAAAAAGTCAGAATTTCAGTCATAGAATCCTAATCCACCTTACCTAATTTGTACCATAAATATCAGAGTACCCTTGTATGGTGAACACTATGTCACTGGTAAAAAATCTCTCCAAATAAATGTCACATAAACGTGAACACTTAAGCGGACCCCACTGTACACATATAATTTCCGTAGAAATATAAGGTGACTGAAAATGATATCGATTCACTTGGTACATCTATATGGAATGTTCGAAAGAAATTTACCTTAATGAATTTTCATTTTGCAGTACTTCGACTGGTTTCATAATCACGTTATACTTCTGTGGAAACTATTCATTTGTAGAGCCCCCGAAGAGAGAGATCGAGGAGAGAACAAGAACCGAATTTCTCGCGAGTTTGCGATCTCCTTAACCCTTTCACTCCTGTCGGGATACATTTATCCCAAGTATTGTTCGAAAAAATATACCAAAGTTTGAGGGAAAAACCTGTGATTATTTCACACCTCGTCATATATAAACATTAGGCATTTGTGTACTGTTGGGATTATATATCCCACGAAATAATACTAATGGGAAATATAATGCCATTCAATTTTTTCAAAAAGTTTCAAAAATAAAACTTTTTATGATATATATTTAATTTTGTGCATTTCCATATTTTTTTTCTAGAATGAAAATTTTAAGAATCAGGAGTTTCTTTGTTTTTTTTTGTTTCTTATTTATTATTAATGATAAATTTGTATGAAAAATAAGTGAATAACCGTAAGAAACAAAGAAAAAAGGGTTAACGATCACAATCGTTAGCGACTACGAGAAAAGATCGGTCTCGAAATCCGTAGGCGTGTCCGCGGGATACGGCTAGAAATAACGGTAGAAGTGGCTGTCCGTTGGATTCCGAGTGCGTTTGATTAATCGATGGCGAAGTATTAAATGTACAGTACCATAAGTCAGAGTCGTCCTTCGCGTCCGGCAAATTGATAGTTTTATCCGACCGTTGGCAGAAGGTAACAAGTGTTGAGATTAGCTAGCGTGAAACGCATTCCTACTACGAGTAAACGATATTTATATATATATATATATACATATACACGTACATGTATACGTGTAGAGTTCAGAGCCAAACTGTGTCAAGCGACAATTTTCGAATTTCAGACGAGGGCAGATCAAAGCTACGAAATTAACAGCTTTTCGTATCTTTCAGCTCCAGGTATCTGTGTAAGATATCATTTTTACGCTATCCCTTCTAATTGTTTAACCATTGATAACTAAACATTACTCTAATAGACTATCGACCCCTGCCAATTTCACGAATTCAATATTTTTTACCACTTTTTACTACTTTTATTTTAATTAAAATATTACAATAAAACTTAAACTTAGAATCTTGATTTTTCACTTTTTCTAAAAATATTTCACTCGTTCAATACGGCGGGAAAACAAAATGTCATGTTATTCGAACAATTTTAACAGCTGACGTTTATTCTTTTAACCTTTGTTCAAAACGACATTATGTAACGGAAACATACGTACAGACAAATGTTAACACTATTCCTACCGACACTTCACGTATACCTATTCCTGTCGCGAGATTCCCACGTAAGACGGACTGCAAATTTTTCTCAGAAAATAAACAATGAAAAATGAAGTGAATATTGAAAAATGTATGATACGTATATTTGAGGAAAAGTCTAAAATTTAAAGGCGGTTCGATTACGTTGTATATGTGAAATTCTAATCGAAATTTTAAAAACGGTCATTTGATCGGTCGTGGTAGGAATAGTGTTAAAAAGAAACCAATTGCAAGTGTACAATTCGATTTAAATGTCAGGTATCAAATTTGAAACTTGGTGCATTTAAAGGTTAAGTTATGCTAATCTGTTTGAGATAAATGAAGGACATATAGAAATGAGAATGATTAATTACAGAGAAACGCTAATTTAAGTTTAGTTATCTAGGGTTAATTAACCCATTCGCATCACAGCTCTCAATACGCTACTAGCATTATTCATCCGAGAGTCAACGATAGTTCTTGTGTTTTTGTTTATTATTGATGTTACTTAGAAATTAGGCGTAACGATTAAACAGAAGATGGTATTACAAGTTTGTACAACAAATAAACGTTGATAGTTCTCTTAAGCCTCGAGATATTGCTGATAAGACACTCACGAAATGTTTTACGGCAGAGAAAAAATATTACCAAGGGGTTATTATTTCGCGATTGGTGATAATTGACTTATGGATGCAAATAGGTAAATAATACTTATTTATTTAACGGGAAGACTCTTTGTTGCGTAGCGAGCAAAGATTTTTAAAAATCAAACAACTTAGAACGAAACAAGTTTTACCACCGAAAAATTGAAAAATTTAACCCTTCTCATTCGAAAGACAACTATCTTCATTTTCAAAAATTTCCAAGCGGAAAATACTGAAATTAGACAGAACAGAATTGACTTATCTTAGCGTTTATTCGATTCAGATGAGGACCGCAAAGATTTTTAAACATAATTATTTGCGTTACGGGGAAAATTGTTGCAAAATTGTTGTCACGCCTTTCGAATACGGTAAACAAGAAAGATCTAATTTTGAAAAATAAAAGTAATCTATCGTTCTCAATCGTTTTGAAAACCAAACCGAATCAGAACCAAATAATTTTTCTAATTCTTCTCGAAACCGCCACAAATTTGATACGGGAAATATGCAAAGTGTCATTTTTGAAATAAATCGAACCTGATACAGTCTGGCTTGCATGGTCCAAATATAGCTACGTCATTGGTATCTTCGAAAATGCACGATTCACGTGCCGTGGATGTTTGTCGCATGTCTAGGCATTTGTTAGCGCCGATACCTGTCCTTAACGGACAATGTTTGCCAAAATGTAATCTACGAGCCGCCAGCTCCATGCCAGAGGAAACTCGAAACTTTATACGTACAGTTAAATGATTTAAGCGCGGTCGAGTGTCCGTTTCACGACGGACACGCCTCGGATTGTTCTCTCGTTATTATTCACGTACGTATGCAAATTATTTTGTTGTCGCTGCGCTTGTAACAGCAGCCTGTTGTTGTCACTGTTGTCGTTTGCCGTCGTGTTGCTGTCGTTATTATTATTATTATTAATATTATTATGATTATTATCATCATCATTATCATCATCATCATCATTCTCACTGACATTCTTACGGAATAACGGTTATTAATCGGTGAACTAGTAGTGTGATCGCGTTCAGATAATTGAGTGTGGTGTGCTCACAATCAGAGATGCTCGGTTGCAACAGATCCGTGCCAGGTGCAAATGGTGCGTTGGTGCAATAGTGCAATTGGTGCATGTTTCCACGTCAATAATAATTATTCCATTCTAAAAGAGTGTCGAAGCCGAGGTTTCCCCGAATCGGGACCTCCGCTCCTGGAAACGATTTCGCGCTCGATCTACGGGCACGTGGTTTCATCTGAGACGATGAGAGTCAGAAAGTAAAAAAAGTTCGTGCGTTCTCGAGCGCGAGATCATTGTTGGATACAATGTTTGGTAAGTAAATTTGGTGATTAAAGATGAAGGTGAGCAGGCAGGGTCGAACGAAGAGAACGCAGACGTTCTTCGTTCAACGTTTCCTCCAGTGCGTGTACAGTCAATCGCGAAAGTTCTCGTATCTATGTCCGTCGAATACAAAACGTTTGAAATGAAAACACTGAGGTATTTAACACGTTCGTCGCCACGTCACCCATATTTGGGTGACGATCTTTTTCTTCAAGTTAAATAGGAGTTTAAATTGGAATTTTTAAAGGAATTCAATGGAATAAGCATTGAAGTGTAATATATATAAATATAAAATACGTAAAATAAAGATAAAAAGTTAAGCCTTTTGTTGATTTTATATTTTTTTACCCCAGTTTTCTATGCAATCGGATTTTGGGCCCAGTGAGAAACTCAACCGAATCATGCTGGGCGACGAACGTATTAATGGACGTTGATCGGTTTGTTAAATAAAATTAAATCAATTTAAAAGAAGCTACGATCGTTTCTTAGGTTTCTTTTCACGAGAAATGATAAGTAAAATAAAAATACAATCCTACGACAATTTAAACATAGTTACCGTGGGTATATTGATGTCGATAAAACTCCAACAATTATAATAATCAATTTTGCATATAATAATAAATTTCATAAATTCGTGTCTTCAATTGATCTACGTATTCTGATAAATAAAACAAAAATCTGTCTAATTTTCTACTGTTAAACGAGTTAATATCTGTAAAACGACACAAGTCTTGGTTTCTCGTTTAATGTGATAACATTGAATAACGTTCAAAATTGGAAACTTTTGCAGTTGACTGTACACACATATGTATATGTGTATGTTTGTGTATATACGTGTGAAAGAAATAACGTGCGAATAAAAGAACAAGTGACAGTGAAATAAGTGCAAAATTGGTAGTCGAGTAAGGTTGCAGACGAGGCATTCGCTTTCCCAGTTTCAGTGGTTTCTCTCACCTTGCGCTCGTCCACCACCTCGCCTGGTCGCAGCTTTCTATTCTCCTATGAACCAAACTCTCCTTTACTGATCTGCGTCAATTTTCGACACTCGTTGCACGTGCGCGCACGTGGTTACACCTCGCGTTAAAACACGGTTCGCTTGATGCAACGCTTAATTAAAATTCCTCCTAAAATTGCGTTCATCTCCCACCGTCGAAGGATCTTCTTCGACGTCAGGCTAAAATGTCTCCGCGAAAGACGAAAGGGTTCGGTGAAGGGGATGTATGTGGTGTATCAGAAGCTGGGCTGTTTTGGACGATTCACGAGTAGGGATGCTATATACTAGCCTTGCTGACACTAACATCCACGCACACACCCGACGTATCGGTTGTGATGGTCGTCGTGAAAGCGATCCAAGCGAAAGATCTTACTGTCTGAAATTTCTATCTTCGCTTCTTGCCATTCGACTCGTTTGCATACGATTCGATTGATGAAAGAGATTGTTTTTTTTTTTGTTGAAAATTTTCGCTTAGATCAGTTTCATGTGCGCCAACGCATTCGATATTGTCAGACATGGACGTTGGGGGTTCACGTGATTGGACATTACAGCTCTAAGTCTATTACGAACGGGTTCAACTAAATCAACGATGTTGCTACGAAACTCCAAAAAAAAACTCCAACAATTCTAGGGCTAACCAGCAGTAGCCACTGTTCTACCTACGCTCTTATCTAATATCGTACACGAGCTATCGTTCTCTATGCCTTGGAATCTTGATCTCGCGTATACTTTTGTGGCCGCTCTCGATCTCGATCTTAATCGATCAATTTTGATCAGAAGCAACGTGGAAAATGATTTACGCAAATGAAACAAGTCGTACCTTTGTTTCGATCGGTGGATACGTACTAGAGATATTTAGGAGTAGTAAATTTTACAGTTCATGTTTGTTTTCATGTGTCGTAATTTTTGTATTTTTGAAACGATTAACTTTTAAAATAATTGAAGATGTTTAAACGATTCATGGTGACTTTGTAAACATTTAACAGCTCTCGCACTCTTATCATGTATAGAATAATCAATCTTAAACAGAATGATGAAAAGATCTTGGAAAAAGAGTGTGCAGATATCTGCTGTATAACATAATAATTATATTCTTGAAAATTATTGTGCTACGATGAATTTATGTTACACAAAACTAAGAATTAATATGTATATATAACAAACGAAATTTGTAAATTAATAAGACTACACTATTTTGTTTTCATTATTATTACAGCGCATAATTTGTATTTATCAAAGGTATCAACAATCAGATAAACGTATCGTACATTAAATTAAGTATCATTAATACAATAATAACATTTCCGTTCTTTTCTAACTCTAAACTTACCGACAGGTTAGACTATACTTATTTGCGATAAAGAAATCAAATTGAAAATTATATTTAAAAATTACCTAATGCAAGGGAAACAAATCTTAATGATTACAGTAAAAACCGCAGTAAATTTTCAAAGTTGTAGATATCACAATAAATTTACAAGGTTTCCATGGAAAATTATGAATCGATCATTTTGACCGATCTTTGGTAGTTATAATGTTAATCGCGTTACAAAAATATCAAGTTGTTCAAGGGTTGCCTGCACAATTTCTTTCCAAATCGCTCATCTTCGTTCTCTAACACGATTTTTCACGCGTAGAAACGTATGACTCGTTCGGTTTAACTTCCAATCGATTAAAAATAACAAGCCACACATTCATTTGTCTAGGAGATAATTGATCGACAGATCGAGATCGTGAGTAACCAGCGAGTGTTCCGCTCGTCTCGTCGAGCGATTTGCTCCGCTCGAAATGCCAGCATGATTGCGTCTCCGTCGACGTGTCACGGGTCCTTTGAATCATTTGTCTGTCATTGTTTTATGATGTATCACCGATCTCACGGATCTTGGGCACGCCTAGTCGCCTCCCGTGAATTAAAAATTACTAATGAGTAATTGCGCGAAAATAGACCTGAACGCGTTTATTTCTGGGAAGGTATTAGACATCACGGGCTATTAAGAACATTGCTTGGCAATCTGACAGAGAGACCTTGATTAACGAATTTCGTGAGAAAATTCGTTACCGATGATCACCCGTCGCCCGGACGAATTCGTTCCGGAGCAAATCGCTTCGCTCTTCGAGACGGAAGAGGCTACAACGGTATCCGTTTTGAAAAAATATCCGATTAGACTCGATTTAGACGAGCGACATTTTGTCGCGCGAAACGTACATCTACGGTAGCGGACAAATGTTTAAGTTCAAATGGTCAACAACATTAAACTACCTAATCTATAAGGAATAGCATGACAAACAAAATTTACATTCTGTGCTAATCAATAAATAGCAATAACAATAATAACAATAAACATGAGTATACAGACAATATTTGCAGACCATCAAACTATGTTCTACATCATTATCCTCTTGTCTTCAACTTTTGTCCATCACGGTATCTTCGTTGTTTTCAATTTGAAAGAAAAGGAAAGGCGTACAATCGTGTGTCAAAAGGTTGCTCTTCTGCATTTAGGCTAAAGTCAGATAAGCGACGTTTTGTCACACAATTGTACATCCGTCTTTGTTGCTTTCAACTAAGAAAACAAAGAAACTTGTACGATCGTGCGTTAAAAAGTCGCTCTTCTGTATTTAGGCTAAGTTCAGATAAGCGACGTTTCGCCACAGAATTGTACGTCTGTTCTTGTTGTTTTCAACTAGGAAACAAAGAAACATGTACGATTGTGCGTTAAAAAGTCGCTCTTTTGTATTTAGGCTAAGTTCAGATAAACGATGTTTTGCCACAAAATTGTACGTCTGTCTTTATTGTTTTCAACTAGGAAACAAAGAAACATGTACGATTGTGCGTTAAAAAGTCGCTCTTTTGTATTTAGGCTAAGTTCAGATAAACGATGTTTTGCCACAAAATTGTACGTCTGTCTTTATTGTTTTCAACTAGGAAACAAAGAAACATGTACGGTAAAAAGGAAGCTCGTCTGCGTTTTAGACACAGCGTTCCATTGTCATCACGAAGTGACTTCGCTACAGAATAACTGCAGCTCGTTGGCAATTCTGTATCATCGGGAAACGGATACCTTTGCAGCTCTCCACACTCGATTCCCAAAAGTGTAGTCGATATACCTTGGACGAAGACACAACTCGTAACATACCTCGTCACTGATAATCAGACTGGGTCTGCGACCCAATTCCTCCGGTGGTATCAGAGAACCCCGTCGACTGGTTGTGCCACTGCCGGGTATCAGGGAACTCTTTCTGCTTCCAGCCGGGGTCACGTCCTTTATAACCTCGATCTTCGGTGTCTCTGGCGCTTTGATCTCCGGCACTTTCGGCTAGGATGAAAAGAAAGACGAGGATCAGACTCGGTCGCGTTACGATCAGTATGAAAAGCGACGGCAAGACCTTTTTCACACGACGATTCACACGCTACACGCGTTTAACTGCGAGGTATCCGTCCGATTTGGTGACTAAATCCGATTGATCTCATAACTAATCCCTATCAATGGTTTAATCCTCTGTCTGGGACTCCTTGAACTGTTAAAGCTTTGTGTTTCTACCAGACCTACGAGATTTTCACGTCTATTTCGTCCTGACGTTTGCAAAACTAAGATGAGAGTACCTAAATTTAACTGATCTCATAGCTAATCTCTATCAATGGTTTAATCCTCTGTCTGGGACTCCTTGAACTGTTAAAGCTTTGTGTTTCTACAAGACCTACGAGATTTTCACGTCTATTTCGTCCTGAAGTTTGCAAAACTAAGATGAGAGTACCTAAATTTAACTGATCTCATAGCTAATCCCTATCAATGGTTTAATTCTCTGTCCAAGATTCCTTGAAATATTACATTTTTATGTTCCTCCAAGGCCAGCTAGAATCTCACGTCTATTTCGTTCTGACGTTTGCAAAACTAAGATGAGAGTGTCTAAATCCGACTAATTTCATAATTAATCCCCATCAATGGCTTAATCCTCTGTCCAAGACTCCTTGAACTACTAAATTTTTATGTTTCTCTAAGGCCTGCGAGATTTTCACGTTTATTTCGTCCTGACAAAACTAGGATGAGAGAAGCTGATCCGATAAACCGACTATACGGATATGCAAACGCCTTCTGTACGGTACTGGACGTTTTTGCGAATACTATTGTCTCGTTTAAAAATAATTACCAGACTTCTTTAAATTCTTTCGCATATATCTTCTTCTTCGATTCAGCTAATTTTATATAATAATAATAATAATATTTTTATGCACCAATGGGTTATCTCGTAGACGAATAAATAAATGAATAAATATTGAATCGCTCTACGTTCATATCGTTACCTTTAACGCGCGATTCTGCCGATCGACCGCACACAAAATCGAAATCGCGATTCTGTATCTTACAAGAATCGTCATGTGAATGCTTCTGCAAGATCCAATGCAAACGATCGATTTATGGTCACACGATCGTACGTCTATTTTCGTTGCTTTCAATCGGAAGAACAGCGAATGATACATAATCCTGTGTCAAAAAGTCAATCGTTTGCATCGACTATGAGAGCGTTTCCACATCACGATAATTGAATCCCGATATGCGTACGCTGTTATACGTGTTCCGTACGTTGTTGACCGAACACGAACGTCGCGAAACAATATTTTACGAAGAATCGCCTTCTAAATCCCACTGAATTACACGCACGATCGGTGTTCATCGTAGGTGTGTAGCAATACAAGCGTTCTAAACGCCATCGTGCACCATCGGTGTCCATCGTACGCGGATCGCAAAGCACGAATTGTCGTGTGAAACAGGTCTGAAGGAAAGCGATCGCGGTCGAAAAATCCGTTTCCGAAGCAACAGGAATCCCGCAACGATGTTCTCGGGGGAAGGAAACGGATCATCAGCGAGCGCACGACGATCGTCTTTACCAGGAATCGACAACAGCTGAAAGGTCCGCGCTCGTCGACGATCCCCAGGGCGCGATCGTGCCGATATTAAGACTGAATCAAGACTGATCCTCTCGGATCGCCCGGTAGAAATCAAAGCGGAGTAGATATGGTCGGGCACGGGCGGGACGTAATAACACCGAAAATAGCGATCGACATTTTCTCCATCCTAATTTTCAAGTCGAAAAATCGGGGATCCAGGGGGGGTGATAAACGAGCAAGTTATTTGCCAAAATGCTTCCCCCACCTTTCGACGGTATCCGGATACGCAAGGGTGGCGGCGGAGGCGATGAACAGGGGGGATTCATCGGTTGCCAAACGACGATTTTATTCGTTCGATTATTAGCTCTGGTACACGAGCGTGTCGCGTTAATTGCGCTTGTGCGCGGATCGAACCAGGACCACCGGGTTATTTGTGTCAGCCATCTTCGATCATCGAGACCGGGACCACTTGCCGCTCGCTGCACCGTCTCCGACTCTGAGCCCGACGTTCATCGCGAATTTTGATTAATGTTAGGCGTAGCCAGAGGTTCCCAAAGCTCGTTAAATGTTAACACATTAAGGACAGCTCACGAGTTTTCTAGTGTTTAGCAAACCGAACGTTGCTGACCGGCCACGAGTGAACTCGTGATCGATGCGCTTTTTTTTCTCGGAAATTATACAATGTAATTGTTGTTCAGTATACCACAAGCTATGTTTCTTCGCTAATAAAACTCGTCAAGGTGTATTTCTTTTGAAATAAAAAAGAAATTGTTTGACAAACATTGCTTAATCGATAAAAATGTTACGATGACTTTAGTAACGTGCAAGTTTGCCAAAAAATGTGCGGTCCCAGACGTATGTCTTTCAGACTTCTTAGCGGTCCGCAATGTGTAAACCCTTTGACTGCTATTCGCGCGTATATGCAACTCTGGCGAAAGTTACTCGCGTGGATTACGGACGCGTATAGGCGTCTCTGACAAAAACTATTAGTATGAACTATGGACGCGTATAGGCGTCTCTGACAAAAATTATGTGAACTATGGTCGCGTATATGCGTCTCTGACGAAAGTTACTTGCGTGGATTATGGACGTGGATATCCGTTTGCCAATTTTTCCGATTTTCCGTTTAGAGCAACATAATTGGTAATTTCATATTGGTAATAAAGCTAACTTTGACTGGGAGTATTTAGCACTGAAAGGGTTAAAATCTGACAGTTGTTTACGCATAAGAACTCATCGGGCAATTCGAATACTGAGTTCGGTTAACGGCACTTTTGTACGAGTTTTTAATAATCACCTATGAAATAAATGTATAGAAATTTCTACTAGAAAACATACCATTATAAGGAAGCTATAAAAACAGATAAATGTATTTGATTCAGTTCTAAGATACGGTAATTTAACTAAATATAAAAAGCATGATATATTTCAAATAAAAAGATAAAGAATTAATAAATTTATTGATAATAATATTTGCATTGATTAATAACAAACGTATAATTTGTCTGATTAAATTATTACATGAACTTGTTAAAGCTAATTTTCTCATCGATAATACTATAATTGTTAAATTAAACTTAAAATGTTCAATTTCCAAATATTCGATTAATTCGTATGGAATCATAAAGTATAATTAATTTGAACAAATATGGATCACATAAGAGTTATTATTTCCGTTAAGTCTTTTTCGGCTCGTTCATTTATACCGAATCAATTTCGAATTGTCCTCCTAGCCACTCCAAAAGTATGGGTTATGAAAAATGTTGATTCTCGAAAACGAATCTCGGCCCTCAAAAGTTTGGAAACCTCTGGTCTAAGAAATGGCCAAGAACGCGAGAAAGGTCGCGGATCCGTTCCTTTGATTTAATGACTCCCCCACCTCTATTTGCGTAGAGAACGGATTAAGATAGCGTGGTTATACATATAATTTGCTAAAATCGCGTCCCGTATGACCGATCATACTCTAGCTTACAAAATTTGACGGGCCTCGATCGATCATATTTATTGTTGGCCGTAACGTTGCAAAATTCCCGCTGTTTCCAACGGCTAAGCGTAGCAATGGCAGCTCAAAAATTGTATTAATAACGAAGTGTTACTCACCTTGGAATCGAATTTCTATCCGCCGCGTGGAAAGAGAAGAATAATTAGTAATCGGATAAACGATGTTTGAATTTTGTCAAACTAACGATAGGGTAAGTGCATCTAATCTATCACGTAATGACGCTACATGGAATATGAAAATGAAAATGAAAGCGTGGAAATTGTAATCCGAATTTCATGATAATGTGTGCATAAAGGGTGAGTCTTGCAGCTTATTCACTTGGAATAGCTTTTGAATTTTTGGTTAGAGAAAAAAAAACAAAAGTTGTGTGGTACATTAAACTACTATAGTACAATATTAAAATATTACAGTAAAATATTACGTATGTTCTGTGGGATGCCATAAAACTTTTATTTGAAATTTTTCTTGCAACAAGTAGTTTACAAGATATCTGAGGTGATCAAGTTTCAAATTGATCAAATCGTACCACTTGAATTTTGAATGAACTACAGCGACAACAGCGCATACAACCATAAGCAAATATACATATACGAGCCGCAAATATACGAGTCAATCCGATGGTTTACCAATTTCGTTATAATAAATAACGACAATATTAACACAAGTTTCGAATAACGTATTTAATTTCTATTTATTTGATAAATCCTACGTTTTATACGGATTTTTTCTTAAAGGGTACGACTTGAGCAACCTTATCCTATGTATACGTGTATTCAAAATAAAATTGAATTATCATAGAAATCGAAAATACGGAGGAAAATGTGCTATATTTTTAGCATCATTTAAAGACCGATTATGGCAAGAGAAGAATTGTATTCTGGTGCAAAATTGATTGAATTAAAAGAATGTTGATATACCACTAAGAGGAGGCGAGCTCGAAGTTTCTACAAATTTCTATAATTAATTTCTATAGATTTCTATATTTCTACTTTTAGAACTGTATCTTCTAGCTGACTATATTGCATAATTATAATATAAAACTCCACTACACTTTCAATCCTCTATATAATATAACATTTCACATATTACTGAAATCTTAAAAAATATTTTGAAGTACCATTTTCCAATTTCTATGACGTTATAATGTTTTTTTTTATGGCTTATGAATTTCATATGAAAAAAGTTCGTCAAAAATCTGCAAAACAATTGCCTAAAATAAAGAATAATAGATATAATTTTCAAAGTTTATAAATACATTAGGTGCACTTATTCCATCCGCAGAATGTGGCACGATTCTCTTACCTGTGTGGCTGGTCTGTCGAGTTTGGTTTTGTCTCGGGGTACATGGTCGCCGAAATCGAACTCCTGCGGCTTCTCCAGCACCGGTCTTTCATAATCTGGTATCTCCGGGAGCTCGTAGCTCTTTTCCTTAGACGCCTTTGACGCCTTCATCTTCTTGATCTCCATCTTCTCCATCTTCTCGGTTTTCTGCACGACCGACAACATTTACCATTAATCTTCAAGTTCCTATAAACGCGAACGCTTCGAAGATTTATCGTGATTCATGAAACACATCGAAGCTGTTCGTGAACGAGCGACAGATAGAACATTGATCTCAGCGAAGAAAGTTGTAGTCGAAGATTTAAGTGAACGTTTTGTACAGAGAGAAAGAGAGAGAGACAGAGCTGAGAATCCCTTAGAAGTTGCTGTTATGTTCTTTGATTAATCAGTTTTGCGTTAACAATCGACCGAACTTCAATCTCGGAAAGCGAAGAGACAGAGAGAGAGAGAGAGAGCGAGTGAGAGAGAATGAGAGCGACAGAAAGAGAACTGAAACAGTTTTTATTTATTCATTTTTATTTCATTAATTAATTAATTTATTTTTCAACGGGGTAAACCCTTTGTTACAATAGAAGGAAGGAAATAAAAGTAGATTACACGAGTGAGATGAGCACGCAAAAGTATAAGAAAAAAGAAAAAAAAAATAATAGTAAAAGATTCATGAGTTACGAGTTATGCATCGCTGTAATTACTGAATTTTTAAAAGAAAAATAGAGAGCTATCGAAAAGATCGATAACCTTTTTGAAGAAGAACAGAGAACGTTATACCATTGGTTAAAGAGAACGGAAACAGTTTTTATTTGTTTATTTTTTAACAGGGTAAACCCCTTGGTTACAATAGAAGGAAGGAAATAAAAGTAGATTACACGAGTGAGATGAACACTCAAAAGTATAAGAAAAAAGAAAAAAAAATAATAGTAAAAGATTCATGAGTTACGAGTTATGCATTGCTGTGATTACTGAGATTTTAAAAGAACAAAAGAGAGCTATCGAAAAGATCGATAACCTTTTTGAAGAAGAACAGAGAACGTTATACCATTGGTTAAAGAGAACGGAAACAGTTTTTATTTGTTTATTTTTTAACAGGGTAAACCCCTTGGTTACAATAGAAGGAAGGAAATAAAAGTAGATTACACGAGTGAGATGAACACTCAAAAGTATAAGAAAAAAGAAAAAAAAATAATAGTAAAAGATTCATGAGTTACGAGTTATGCATTGCTGTGATTACTGAGATTTTAAAAGAACAAAAGAGAGCTATCGAAAAGATCGATAACCTTTTTGAAGAAGAACAGAGAACGTTATACCATTGGTTATCGACATCGAGAGGAAGAACTAAGCGTAGAAAGCTATCGAGAATAAGATGAGTTCGCAAGAAGAATGAGTTGACCATTATAAGTTGACTGCGAACGATAGTGTAGAGTAATCAATCCCTTGAAAAGGTGTTTCTCAAAGCCTCGTAGAAGTAGAACGATCACAGGCTTTGAAGTAGATAGACCAGCCAATAAACACTGAGTGTGTGAGCGTGTGTAGACGTTCGTATAGATGCGTAGCGAGAAACAAAGGAAAGAAGAAGAGAAAAAGAGAAAGAAATAGAAAAAAAATATGTATATTTAGATTCCCTTCAAATGGGAATACCTTCAACTCAATCACAGTGCCATTTTCTGCCTTTTGAGGCATTTTTGGCTCCCTCGGAACCGGTTTAAGCTGGATAGATTGAAAGTTCTCAGCTTTAATTTCATGTTTCGGTGGTTTACGCAGTCCGAATTTCTGCTCGTTCGTCTTCGGTGCCACTGGCTGCATTTAATATATCGTTTATTCGACAGAATTATCAACGAGGAGTTACGAATACCGATTCGAGTACCATAACATTGGAAGTGCCGCGAGAAGTGCGAATTTTACTAATTAACACATTGCACGTGTTACGTGCAGTATTTTGCCGTATTTGACTTTCTAACTGTGCGATGGTCAGTTGTCCTTGATTTTGAAAAATGTTTATAACATCTGAAATATTAGGTAGATAATAAATAATAAAAATCATACAGATCCTGGCGACGGTGGCTGCGTATATACAAGTGTATCATTTTGAAGTAACATTTTCCAATTTCTATGACGTTATAATGTATTTTGTAACTTATGAATTTCAAATGAAAAAAGTTCGTCAAAAACCCGTAAAAAATAATTTATCAATTCGTAAGTTTTTTTTTTAGAAACTCTGGGTTTCCATTATTGGTACGGCAAGTATACGAGTCGTAATGCACGGGAATTAAGTTTAATTTTTGCACTAACGCGGGCAATGTGTTAATTGCACATCATTTTCTCAGAGAAAGAGTACTCACCTTAAGCTCAACTTTGTTCAAAGCCTTCATCGCTTCCTCTTCGACCTGTAATCAAAAATGGTGACCACGTATAAGTTAGTGAACAAGCAGTCAACCAGTTAACACCAGAACTACCGACGATTAACTACCGAATTGATTCTATTTGCTTTTGTTATTAGTTAGTCTTAAACCAGTACTGTTCATAAATTCTCCAAAGTACAATTTTTAATAAATTCAACACTAGCTCAGGACCAATTAATAACAAAAGTAAATAGAATGAATCGCACCGATTTGTTAAGAAAAAAATGGAAGACCTCTCCGTTCGGTCGGCTAAGTGTTAAGTGAAAAAACCTGCGAATGAAATGTTGCGTTCATTAAACGTTGGTCCTTGACACTAGAACTACCAGAGCAGACGAAATGACGGATCGATGATTATTCATAGCAATCTTACAAATTTACTTTACCACGCTTCCAATATTTACTATGATTTTCTGCAGAAGGTAAAAATAAAGATTTGTTTTTTTGCGTTTTCCATATTTTATCATGTAATTTTCAATTTGATCTGTTCCTTGCAAATAAGTACACTGTAACCGTCGATAGTTCTAGTGTTAGTGGGTTAAGATATATTAAAGTATTTAATATTCAGAAAGTATTTATTTACCTTCGTTGTAGGTTTAAGACTGACTCTCCTGAACTCCTCGTCCGTCTGCAAAAACAGAAGAAAAGCATTAAGAAAGAACGTTCGTAAAAGAATCGCTGCCAACCGAATGAGTTGTGAAGAATGTAATTTGATGAGTTTGTCTGCTGATGATTATGACTCGTGAGAAGCTGTAATTTAATGAATTGTTACACTCCTTGTTATAATGATACGATTGTGCTGAAACTGAAACAGATGTTGTTGCATCATATGTTACGATATGGTTCGATTTAGTCGTCGCTGAAAAAAAAAGGATTTCGTCGACTTGTTAAATGAGAAGTTGAAGTGAACGAGTTACGTGACGTACAGGCTTGTGAAATTGCAATACGATGTAATAGATCGTGATGTGTGCAATAATTAAGGATGTGATGTGTGCTTGTAAAATATGCAAATTCGTGTCGTACACGAAAGAGATCGATTTTGTGTACCTTTGGCAACTGAGGTTTACCGAGAATGGATTTAGGTTTTGGAGCGGGTTCTTCCTTCTAGAAAAAAGGCAATCAAGTCACTATTCATGTTTATGTTTCGAACGTGCATAAAAATCGTCGCATGTGAAAAAAAGGAAAAAATAAGCACGTTTGGATGTATTATGTACCTTAGGCTCCTCGGGTTTACCAAGTGTGGCCTTGGGTTTCATAGGAGTCTCATCCTTCTAAAAAAAAGTAGACACGTGAACGGGAAGTGTTCGAGTTCGTTGAAAAAATGTATGCGCGAAAAAGAGTCGGGTGAAGAGGAAGAATAGAATGTATATAATACTGATGTGTACCTTCACCTCTTCGGGTTTACCAAGTGTGGCTTTGGGTTTCATAGGAGTCTCATCCTTCTAGAAAAAGGAAGTGTTCGAATTCGTTAAGAATGTACGCGCGAAAGAAACGTGTGTAATGTGAAAAGGAAATATTGAGTGTGTGTATGTACAGTAGCGAATAAAAGTTTAAGACGAGAGGACATACTTTTACTATGTAGAACGTAGGTTCATGGTCTGCAATGGTCTGCAAATATTGCCTGTACATTCATTTTTATTGTTATCACGATAGAACACTAATTACTGATTAGCACAGAATGCAAATTTTGTTTACCATGCTGGTTCTTATAAATTAGTTAATTTAATTTCGTTGACCCTTTAGTCTTAAACTTTTGTCCGCTATTGTATACAGTGAAGTGTACCTTCGTCTCTTCAGGTTTACCAAGTGTGGTCTTGGGTTTCAGAGGAGTCTCATCCTTCTAAAAAAAAGGAAGCACGTGAACAGGAAGTGCTCGAATACGTCAAAAATGTACTCGCAAAAAAGGTTGTGTAATATGGAGAGGAAGTATTGAGTGTATGTATGTATATAGTGAAGTGTACCTTCGCCTCTTCGGGTTTACCAAGTGTGGTCTTGAGTTTCAGAGGAGTTTCATCCTTCTAAAAAGAGGAAGCACATGAACAGGAAGTGCTTTAATTTGTCAAAAATATACTCGCAAAAAAGATTGTATAATGTAAAAAGGAAACATTGAGTGTATGTGTGTATATGTGTACCTTCGCCTCTTCGGGTTTACCAAGTGTGGTCTTGGGTTTCAGAGGAGTCTCATCCTTCTAAAAAAGTAGATACGTTAACAGGAAGTGCTCGAATTCGTGAAGAATGTATGCACGAAAAAACTTGTGTAATATAAAAAGGAAACATTGAGTGTATGTGTGTATATGTGTACCTTCGCCTCTTCGGATTTACCAAGTGTGGTCTTGGGTTTCAGAGGAGTTTCATCCTTCTAAAAAGAGGAAGCACATGAACAGGAAGTACTTTAATTTGTCAAAAATATACTCGCAAAAAAATTGTGTAATATAAAAAGAAAATATTAAGTGTATGTGTGTATATGTGTACCTTCGCCTCTTCGGGTTTACCAAGTGTGGTCTTGGGTTTCAGAGGAGTTTCATTCTTCTAAAAAGAGGAAGCACATGAACAGGAAGTGTTTTAATTTGTCAAAAATATACTTGCAAAAAAATTGTATAATATAAAAAGAAAATATTGAGTGTATGTGTGTATATGTGTACCTTCGCCTCTTCGGGTTTACCAAGTGTGGTCTTGGGTTTCAGAGGAGTCTCATCCTTCTAAAAAAGTAGATACGTTAACAGGAAGTGCTCGAATTCGTGAAGAATGTATGCACGAAAAAACTTGTGTAATATAAAAAGGAAACATTGAGTGTATGTGTGTATATGTGTACCTTCGCCTCTTCGGATTTACCAAGTGTGGTCTTGGGTTTCAGAGGAGTTTCATCCTTCTAAAAAGAGGAAGCACATGAACAGGAAGTACTTTAATTTGTCAAAAATATACTCGCAAAAAAATTGTGTAATATAAAAAGAAAATATTAAGTGTATGTGTGTATATGTGTACCTTCGCCTCTTCGGGTTTACCAAGTGTGGTCTTGGGTTTCAGAGGAGTTTCATTCTTCTAAAAAGAGGAAGCACATGAACAGGAAGTGTTTTAATTTGTCAAAAATATACTTGCAAAAAAATTGTATAATATAAAAAGAAAATATTGAGTGTATGTGTGTATATGTGTACCTTCGCCTCTTCGGGTTTACCAAGTGTGGTCTTGGGTTTAAGAGGAGTTTCATCCTTCTAAAAAAAGTAGATACGTGAACAGGAAGTGTTCGAATTCGTTGAAAAATGTATGCGCGAAAAAAGCGTGTAATGTCAAAATGAAGTATCGAGTGTGTGTATGTATATAGTGTGTGTACCTTGACCTCTTCAGGTTTACCGATAGGGGTCTTGAGTTTCGCGGCAGGTTCCTCTTTCTAAAAGTTAATGATCTCGTGTATTTGGTTTGAGGGTAGTGAGACTGATAAAAGAAGTGTTTTGTATCATATGTTCAGTTTAAATGTATACAAGCTGTTGTTTTGCCAACCATACAAAATGTAACAAAATTTTTCACATCAGAATTGCTCAAATTGACAGAGGAAACGTAATGGAATATTTGAAATCTCTTTTCAATCGTTATTTACAATTATTCAATTGCAAAGTTTAAGGATTCAACTATTTAAAATGTAACAAAATTTGTCACATCAGGATTAGTCAAATTGATAGTGGAAACTTAATGGAATATTTGAAATCTCTTTTCAATCGTTATTTACAATTATTCAATTTCAAAGTTTAAGGATTCAACCGTTTAAAATGTAACAAAATTTTACACATCAGAATTAGTCAAATTGATAGAGGAAACTTAATGGAATATTTGAAATCTCTTTTCAATCGTTATTTACAATTATTCAATCGCAAAGTTTAAGGATTCAACTATTTAAAATATAATAGAATTTTTCATTCCAGAATTAGTCAAATCGATAAAGGAAACGTAATGGAATATTTGAAATCTCTTTTCAATCGTTATTTACAATTATTCAATCGCAAAGTTTAAGGATTCAACTATTTAAAATATAATAGAATTTTTCATATCAGAATTAGTTAAATTGATAGTGGAAACTTAATGGAATATTTGAAATCTCTTTTCAATCGTTATTTACAATTATTCAATTGGAAAGCTTAAGGATTCGCTTGTCTTTTTTTCATCAAAGTAAACAAGTTTCATACAAAACACTTTCTCCGTATTTTCAATAGTTGAAGAAACAATAACATGTATACGCTTGAACTGAACGTATTGTAAATACAAAAGATGTGTAACTCGTGTACCTTATTTTCCTCGGGTTTACTAAGTGTGGTCTTTGGTTTGGAAGGTTCTTTCTCCTAAAAATCAGTCATGTCGTGTGAGCATGTTCAAACTTAACATTAACGAATAGTATATTGTCTACATGTGTGTATTCTATCTACCTTGGGTTCCTCTACTTTGGGTTTAGGTTTTAATTCCTCCTAAAATTAATGCGAGTGAAATAATTCGTTCATAATGATTTGTACGTAAAAGTATGAAGGGAGTAATGAAATTGCATGTTCACTGTATACCTTCTTCTCTTCCTTTCCGACGGTCTTCGTTTTAGTGACGACTTGCTCCTTCTAAAAAAGTATAGAGACCATAAAGTTCGTTTCCTTCAATTATCTAAGCCTTCTTGTTAATACAAACAACATTTAACACACAAAAAATTCTGGATGTTTTCGAAAAGAATGCTTTTTGCATAAGGAATTCGTTTTTATACCTTCGGTTCGTTGGAAATATTATCCTTTTGCGTCGATTGTAACGTAGGTTCGTCGTCCTGAATAATATTCACATGAGTCAATAAGAAGTACAATAGGTGAAAAATAAAATATAAACAATTGGAAAAATTGTGACAAATTCGTGAGATGTTATAAACAATTGTGTTCTCTGTTCCCTGTACCTTAGACCCATCTGTTGATTTTGTCGATGACCTACGTCTTGTGATTGGTTCTTTCTTCTACAATTGCAAATAAAAAAAAAAAAAAATTGTTTAAATGCATTTCGTGTGCTCGACGAGCTGAGTTGTCGAAAATGGAATAATAACAACAACAACAACAAAAATAAATAAATAAATAATACCTTGCTCGCATCGTCAAGTTTGCGAGAGGTAGACTTCGGTTTTCCTTCCTCTTTCTAAAATGATCAAAATGATTGATTTTTTTTTTTTCATTATACTGTACTGTGTTACGATAGTGTCATGTGTTTTACGTATATGTTTTAGATTGTGTCAAGTACCTTATCCGTTAGAATTTTTTTGCGAGTGGTCTTTAATTTTGGTTTAGTCTTCTCCTAAAAGAATGTATTTTTTTTTTTTATTTCAATACTTATGCTTCAAATAAACATATGCTCAGGACCGTCTTAACACATGAGCATTCCTAAACAATTGTCAGGTATTCCTCAAACTTGAAAGCCCTAAGTAACGAGTTTATACAGTAGTGAACAAAAGTTTAAGAGGAGAAGATAGTTTTAGTAGATAGTGTAACAAATATCGTCTATACATTCATTTTTATCGTCATTATGGTAGAACACTATTTATTGATTAGCATAAAATACGAATTTTGTTTCTGGTGTTATTTCTTATAAATTAATTCATTTATTTTCGACGACTCTTTGGTCTCAAACTTTTGTCCGTCACTGTAAATGAAAAAACCGCGAGTTTAGTTTTTATACATAGTTTCAAAAGATGCATCTCATTGAAAAACGATTAAATGTATTTTGCTTTACTGTTTGTACCTGAATTCTCTAATTTATATAATAACATATGTTTAATTCTATCGACCTTCTACATTCAGTATTTTTATTTCTATGAACGTCTCTGTAGATTAAGATGGCCCTGGATATATTCATGTATATCTCTGATATTCTACCTCTACTTTATCAGGTGACTTAATCGAAGGTGATTCCGATTTATGTTTCAGTGAATCAGGTTTGTCGCTCGATTCGTTCAGATTTGATTTCCAAGTAACCTAAAAGGTGTTCGAATAATGTAAAAAAAAAAAAATAATAATATGCATACACGACATATACCGAACTTATGAAACATGTATGTACACCACCGAACAAAAGTTTGGAATCATCAATTTATTTTGTGTAATCGACAAATTTAAAAAGAACATGAATTTATGATTTAAGACGTTACTTTAAGTTTCGGTCAAAAGTACAATAAAAATATAGCAAAACCTGATGCTAACACGATACTATTCTTAATTTTTAATAAAAGTTGATAAGAGTTAATCAAAAAAATTAACAGAGTATTTGATGTAGGTATACGTTGAAAAATGATACAAAAATTTTGGACGGTAGTTATGTACCTTGGGCGTTGTGTGCTGTGTTTGTGATAAATCTGTGACAGTTTTTTGCGGCGCCTAAAATAATTTCATATTTGCTCGTTAATAAAGAGCGCTTGTCTTTCGTGACTGAAAGGGTTAAAAAAAAACGAAAAAATCGCGTACCTCTCTCCAAATTAATTTAATCTCCGGTTCCTGCGGCCTGTCTGCCCAAATGTCCTATGAATTATACATTCGAACATGTTTATTCATTCGTAAGAATTTTGAACACGATTCTATTCGAGTTGATAAACAAATCTACCTGTATTTCATCGTTCGTCTCTTGTGTAAAAGGTTTAGGTGCAATCTTTGAAATATCCTGCAAATGTCGTGTGTAAAAAAAAAAAAAATAACACATAAATAAAATATAAATTAACGATAGAGCACGGATTGTAATAACGTATTTGATCTACACGTGTACCTCAATTCTCTTAATGGGTCTAATTACATAATCCTGCGGTCGATCTGCCCAAATATCCTAAAATTTGTTCATGTTTTTGTTTGTTTCTTTTTTTTGTAATACATTTCTACGCAATGTTGATATTTTTATTGTACAAAAATAATCTACCTCTATTTCGTCGTCCGATTCGTGTGATCGCGGATTCAATTTAGATTCCGGTTTTTCCTACGATAACGAAACAAAGGTTGTATTAAAAGTAATAGTCGTTGTTAAGGTGTTGTAAAATAATAGTAAATGAGTAGTGTGTACCTCGCCATTTCCAATTAATTTCCTTTCGCGTATACTAACCCGTGGTTCAATGGAAACCTAAAATTACTCTCGTTTAAATACATTGATACGTAACTATTTTATCGAGATACAAATGGAAATATAAGTGTATCGTGTACTGTATACCTTGATGTCTTTATCAGGACTACGTGTACGTGGTGTATATCTGTGTAACGAAGCGGATGTATCATCCTAAAATTACACCTCTATAAGTAAGCAAAAATTAAGTGAAAAAAAGGCGTATTGAAAGTCGTTGTGTACCTTCTGCTTATCAACCGGTAATTTATCGTATTTAGGATGATCTGGTTCTGGTTTCTTCTATAAAGAATTTTGTGCGTTAAAAAGAAAGTATACGAAAATATTTTTGGCGCGATGATTGCGGAAAAAAAAATACGTATCTACCTTAGAGTATCGTTCAACGTGAAATTTATGTGTAAAAGGTAAGTGTTTTATGCTTGATGTAGCCTACAAGTAATATTAAAATGTGATTAATGAGTCATTATATTAAATAATATGAATGAACTAATATCGTATACTGTTTGTGTATACCTATGCAACTGTTTGTGTATAGATTATGTGACTATAATATTCACGAAAAATACCAAATTGAAACACATCAGTTTCTATGAAACTTTGCAGGCGGTTATAAAATTTTGTTTTACCGACATAAAACCACATTGAAGATTGCAAAGCTATTAATTTAAATAATTCAAGAAAAAAGTTTTAAGATTAATTTTCCTATAATTAATTGCAAGTGTTTTAGTGGTGTCTGCTATGGATTATACTGAAAATTATTTATAAAAAACCACTATACTGTCTAAAAGATACTTCGATAATATGAATTTTTTGAATATATAAACGTCATTTAAAAGATTTTGTTTTATCGACATAAAATCGTATTGAAGATTGCAAAGTTATTAATTTAAATAATTCAAGAAGTAAGTTATAAGAAAACTAATTGCAAGTATCTTAGTGGTGTCTATTATAGATAATACTCAAAATGAATGTTAAAAAACTACTATATTGCATAAAAAATACTTCAATAATATGAATGTTTTGAGTATAAAAACGCCATTTATGCTATTAGTCGTTATAAAAGGATGAGCAGTTTGAGTTAATAGTTTTACTGAAATAATGAAATACGCATTTCTAGCTGTGTGCAAAATTTCATCAAACTTTGCAATCTCAATTCTTTGATAACTCTTGCAATACAAATACTTTTTTAATCAATTATTTACCTCGATTTCATCGTCAAGTTTAGATTTAAATTTCGGCGAAATTTGTAACGACAGTATGTATATGTGTCTTAATTTGCAACAAGTTTTATATTTTATACGACTATTGCAAATATATTGTATCGTGTGGGTTTCATGTTCTTAAGTGTACCTTTGTGTATTGTGTTGATGTTGTTGTGGGTCTAAACTTCAGGGTCCCTTTATCTATCTAAAAGATAAAAATAATAGAAAAGAAAATTACATGGGAAGTTCCTTTCCGAGGAAATAAAATAATTTAACTGTAAAAATCTATCTTTTGATTGTCAGATTGTTCGGTGTGCATTAAAAATATATAACTCTAGGATGGAAAAAAAAGTACATTGGAAGTGTAACGCATCACAGTAAGGCTACTTGGTGATGTGTCAGTGGAACAGGTCTACGATATATGCGACTCTTGACGTTTAGGTCAAGCGTTAATTAATAATTAGCACAAATTGCTAATTACCTATGAATTCTCATCAAACATAGTTTCTTGTTTAATTCAACGGTGATCGAAATATATATACGTCACAAGAACATTTAGGTTTAAAACAATTATTATTAAGTTTGTTATTTAAGCCTTCTTGCGTCGTTTTCAAGAAGGTCAGACACGTCACACATTGTACTTACTGTTTGTGTTCGAAATAATAAAATTTGTAAATTTACATAAAACACACGTCGATATACAACATTAATCATAATGTTAATAACAAGAATTTTATTAAACAGATAATTAAAATCTTTCGTTTAACGAAAACTACGAAAGAAGGGGAAGAAAATATGTTTACCTTTTCAGCTGCTGTCTTCGTTTCGACAATGGAAGATCGTCGGCTTTCTGTTTTGACTTCCTCTTCGGTCTGTGTACACGTAGAATAGAATTATTACCAGAGAAGTGATAAAATTTTCAAGATTCATTTAGAAATGGCATCTACGCGTGCAGATTCACAAATGGAAAAAGTCACATTCCTTTTCTGACTGCAGTTGGAAAAATATATTGAAGGAGAAAAATAAATGATTCAAAAAGAAATTATACTTTTTAGACTGTATTTTATCATACGTGCAACGTTAAATGAAAAAGGTTGCAAATGCATTATTTTTTAAAGTAATCGAAAAATAATTAGCCTGTAAGATTCAAATAGCGGACAAAAGTTGAAGACCAAAGGGTCAAAGAAAATAACTGGGTCAATTAATAAGAAATAGCACAATAAATAAAAATCGTATTCTATGATAATTAATAAATAGTGTTCTATCACAATCACAATAAAAATAAGTATATGACCAATATTTACATTGCCCTGTCGTTTTAAACTATTGTCCACTACTGTATATTAAGTAAATCTAGTTCTCTTTAAACTAAAAATTCATCTTTCCCTTCTAATATTTCATTGCAATAGCAATGAATATGTATTAACATATTTCAAGCATTATTCATTTTTGCTTTAACACTAGAATTATCAGAGCAGTCAAAATGTTCAATTGATAATTATTCACAACAACCTTATAAATTCACTGTGATAAAGCTTCCAAAATTTGCTACGATTTTCTACAGAAGGTGTAAATAAAAATTTGTTTCTTATGTACTCGATATTTTTTCATCTAATTTTCAATTTGACCTCTTCCATGTAAATAAGAACACTTTAATCGTCGATAATTCTAGTGTTAATTGGTTGGTGCTCGTGTACCTTTTGAAAAGAAAAGCGTCGGGGTGTCGCGTAACCGTCTTCAAGCATCTACATGTTTAAAAAAAAAAGGATAAAAAAATAAATAAACGATCTATTTTCTATAGCCAAGCATTTTAACACGTGAATACAAAACAGCGTTAAACCTTTTCCTCTGTCGACACCAGAGAACTTCTTCGGCTTTCCGTTCGTAATTCTTCTACCTGTTACGAAATCAACAAAAGGAATAAATTAGTAACAGTCCCGTTGCAAACGTTTGAATAGAAACTTTTAGGAATAATTGTTGTATACTCACTCTACTAATAGACTGCTTGCGAGTGACCATTTTCTCAGCTTTAACTTTAGCTTCCTGAAATAATTAAGATCGAATAACGATAGAAATAAAAGCGCAGGAATTTGAATAAATATTGCGTGAACGAACTAAAAGTACACTCACTTCTTTCTTTTCCTCTTCTTTCTTCACAATCTATTGCCATGAAAATAAATCTCATTAGTTTCAATTCATACGTTTTGTTACATTAAACGATCATTCTCAAATTAATTACCTTTTCAATTTCTTTCTTTTCCTCGGGCTTCTTCTACGCAAAGGTAAACAGATTTCAGTACACTTGTAAAGGGTTACAGATTAACACGTTGATTGCCAATTCTTCTTTCTTACTTTAATTATTTCATTCAACTGTTTCTTAATACCAGATTATAAACATTTTTGCGTGTGTATTATCGACAGTCAACGTATTAAAATTATTAATATTCTCTGATTTTAACGTACACCAAACATTTTTGTAAATAAAATGAGACGCATGACAATAAAACAAAATAGATATATATATATATTTCAAAACCAAACTGCATAGCAAAAGTACATGCAAATAATAAATGAAAAGAATAAATGGGAGAGCAAGGAGAAAGGATTAAAGTTTGGGGGACAATTTTAAAAAGCCCAGCTTCTAAAGTAAGAATAATAAACGTTTCCTTAAAATCTAAGCGTTACATTTTATACGAAACAAGCTGTATTTCATGACTGATAAATGACTGAAACAGAAACAATTTTAAAGCCACAACAAATACATAAAGATAACAATTCCTGAAATATATGAAGGTTTGTTAACGAATACTGTGTGTTAATGAAGCTGCAAAGAAAAGATAATACATTTAGTAAAAGCTGAAAGTAATTGCTGTCGTTTAAGACATAATCGGTAATGAACAATTGAATAATTATTTGAAACAATGCAATGAATGATTCGCGTAAAAGCCGTGTATCGCTAACTGTTCGCAACGCAACCGAAAAGCCGATCCGATAATTCGAGCGCATACTTCATCCAGACTGAACGTGTAACATTTATCACTCACCTGTAACACTTCCAATTTCTGAAACAGAAAAAGAAGTAAACGATTACATATTATCATCATCTGTCACGTAACCAATCTAACTTGCATTATACCTTCGCTATAATTTTTAAGCGAACAGATTTCTAACGTATTTTGTTTGTCTATATAAC
Source organism: Tetrapedia diversipes (assembly GCA_033822845.1). Lineage (NCBI taxonomy): Eukaryota > Metazoa > Arthropoda > Insecta > Hymenoptera > Apidae > Tetrapedia > Tetrapedia diversipes. Next base: position 159,315 of record JAOPTO010000924.1, read on the forward strand.
GAATTTATGGTTAAAACAAGGGGTTGGAGGGGGGGGGGGCACAAAGCAAAGGTAACAATCGTGACAGGGAACTACAAGGGTGCGCAAAGAAATGGTAATGTAGTTCTGTACATTTGTATTTTTAAACGTACGCTGTGTAAAGTGACAAAAAATGTTCGATCTTCTTTTTGAAAAAACATAACTTCCATAGTTTAAGGGAAAAAAAATTATTCGTACCTTCTTCGGAGCAGGTTTGTCGATACCGTTCGGTCTGTTGTCGAGTATATCCTTAAAAATAATTGAAAAAAGCCATGATCAAATTTTCAGCACCACAAAAAGATTTGCCCTTGATAAAAAAAATATGAAAGACAGGGCGAATTCACGCCTGCTTTTGTAGCCAATTGAGAGAAAAAGCTGACCAAAAATAGTGAACAGCGGGGTCAAGAAGTATACGTATGTTCGTGTAAATATGTGTATCGTGTATTCGTGTACCTCTACTTGTGAAATTGTTTCTGAGTCTGGTTCTTCGATAATCGGCTCGTTGATGGACTCGATTACACTCACCACTTCCTCCTCCTCCTCCTCCTCGTCTTCCTCTTCCTCAGAAACATTGTCTTCGTCGGCGCTCCAGAATGGTTCTTTCACCTTTTACATCGCAACATCGAAATGCATTTCAAAAGAGCCGAATTATCGTTTGGAAAAATCGACGAAAATAATATAAAGCCTCGTTCTCATAAACGAACGTAGTTCCGTGTGATTATGTTCTTGGTGTGTAAATGAAGGGTGCGTGTAATAAACATTAGTTAGGGGTGGGCAGAAAAGGGTGAACAAATGGCAAAAGGAGAAAATTGTTTAGATTAGAGAACAATAGGACGATTAGAACAGTGTTTACTACCTTCTCTTCTTTCTTTTCTTCCTTCTTCTCTTCCTTCTTTTCTATCTTCTTTTCCTCCTTCTTCTCTTCCTTCTTCTCTTCTTTCTTCTCTTCTTTCTTTTCCTCCTCCTTCTTCTCTACCTTCTTCTTCTTCTTCTCTTCCTCTTCCTCCTCTTTCTTCTCTTCTTTTTTCTATAATACGGACAAGGAATTGCATGCAACATTCAAGGTAACATACATAATATCTTTGGACGACCGTGAATTCAATTTAGAAACGAGCAACGATCTCGAAGGGGAGGATTTAATAGAATAAAAAAAATTTGAACGGGGATCTGTTTAAGTTTTAACATGTAACGTGACATTCAAACGAGGGGAAACACGATGTAGAGTTGTGGATTTAACGATTATCTTTAAAGGCGTTTCTTACCTTGACGACTAATCGTGCAGACGATTCATCCTGGCCAAATTCGTTACTGACGACAACTTTGTATGTTCCGGAGAACGAGGTGGAAGTGGATGTGATGGTTAATTTCATGTCTATACCATTGAATGATATCATGATATCTTTCGAAGACTTGACCACAGTCGAATCTCTATAAAAGTCAAAAAGAACCGTTGAATTTAGGTAAGTTTCATGCAAAAATAATGGTCCTAAATTGCATTGTAAATATAAATAATGCTGAAATAATATTAAATTAATGATTAGACAGGAATGTTAGTAAAATTGAAATAAAAAATAACTCAATGTTAAGTTAACAATAATTGATGACCGAATAATTCACTGAACCACAATAATTTTAAGTTAACAATAATTGATCACCGAATAATTTACTGAACAACAATAATTCTAAATTAACAGTAATTGATCACCGAATAATTTACTGAACAACAATAATTCTAAGTTAACAATAATTGATCATCGAATAATTTACTGAACAACAATAATTCTAGGTTAACAATAATGGATGACCGAATAATTCACTAAACGACAATAGTTTTAAGTTAATAGTCGATGACCGAATAATTCAATGATCTGGACAACAATAATATTTCCATCAATAATTCAATGGACAATAGTTAATAATTTAAATAATTCGATATCAAAATAACTATACTAAGTTAACAAAGAAATGATAATATTAAAACTAAAAATAGAATAAAATAATGTTAAGATATTTACCTGTACCACGTGATAGTAACTTTGCGGTCCTGTTTCGAGAGGCTAGCTACAAACTCAGTAGATTTACCCTCTTCGATTGTCTAAAACACAATAAAAATGTTGGTTCGAAATGAAAGCGGTTACACAAGTTTAAAGTTGGACAAATTTTACATCGCATCACTTACCACAGACTTCAAGCCGGATTTTATCTTAGGTTTCTCTCCTTCCTCCATGATCTCGGTCACTTCCACAACCTGGGACGTTGCCTCTCCTTTCTCGTTACGAGCCACCAATTTGTACACACCCTTGTCAGCAGCCGACACTTGTTCAATCTCTAATTTAACAGCGAATTCTCCCTAAAAGCGAAAACAATTCTTCGAGTCAGCAACAATGATGTTTAAGGCATTGATCATTAAACTAGAGACTTTTATATAAATTTCTATTTTAATAAGTACTGTTATGGAAATTTTATCGTCCGAATCAGTGAAATATATTAAGATATCCTCTTGATTTTATTAAAAAGCTTTTTCTAGAGGGTTGCAGCTCATTTGGCTACTGTAAAATGGAGTTGGATTTAAAAAAAAAAAAGAATGGTTGGGAAACGTAAATTATAAAAAGTTATCATATCAATTTTGTTTTGAATATTTTGTGCAGTTTTCACATTAAATTATTCGACAACGTTCTGTTTCACGATGGGAGGAATCAAACTGATTCAAGAACTGAGTTCTAAGTAAAATTCTAAGCTTAAACTTCAATTATCAACTAATATTACTATATTACCCCGTGATCAATCTATCTTATCTTTTCTAAAAAATTGTAATATTAATATATAAACTGAATGTGTCTACTACTATCCAAAAGTTTGAAATCACTTTTCAGTTTATACCTAGCTATTAGTTAGTATATTAGTTAGTATAAACTAACTCGCACTATACAGTAAATAAATTTCATTTCATTTGCAATTTTTAAATCAAAGAAATCTTTATCTATAAGAGGAATACGGTTACATATCTTACATGTGTAACTAGCACTGTATAATAAATAAATCTCATTTCATTTGCAATTTTTAATTCAAAGAAATCTCTATTTATAAGAGGAATGTGGTTGTATACCTCTTTCACTTGCTCAACGTGCACTTTGTGTCTGGTGTCTTCTTTAACAGCCTGCGTTTCCTTGAACCAAGTGCAGTCCGGTGTGAATTTGGAAAGGACATGACACTCAACCACGACAGTCTTCTTCTTCACGATCTTGATCACCTTCGGCTTCTCCTTGATCACTGGTATAACTGAAACGACGACGAAAGCGACGCGTGAAAGAACTCGCGATTAAATGATAGATTAACCCTTTTTGACGAAAAGTCATTTATAAAAATTGAAATACCAATTGCTTTTTATATTTGGTTCCTTTAAAGCCTTTTCATAACAACATTTTGTCGCTTTTTGTTGCTTTTCAGTATACTTATGGTGACTTATAGAAGCATTTAGCTCACACTAAAGCAACAAACAACGACCTTTTCAAGAATCATGAGACATTAACCAAATTGTACCCTGATGTCAGTTCAATGTTCAAAGTTTAAGATCGAAAGGTTTGCAAAGATAAAGTACAATACCTCCACTTATATTTAATACCTGAAAAATTCCTCAAGTCTAAATATACATATATATATTGAAACTTGAAAGAAAAATATTTCACCTTTTCCCCCCAAAAAATTTCAAAGAACTCTAAAAATTCTAATACTCTAGAACTAAATAAATTCTAGAGTGGAATACTCCTTTGAAGGAAACCAATACGAAGTTCGGTACTCACTTTCAACGTTAAGCGTCAAATTAGCATTTAATTCGCCGAGAGCATTCTTGATGTTGCATTTGTACAAGCCCGAGTCGTCGGGGCCAGGATCGCTCAAGGTCAATTTGATGTAATAGATGTCTTCTTTCTCTTGAACGATGCTGATTGAGATCTTCGAGGACTCAGTCACCACTTTACCGGCGTGGGTCCACACGATTTCCGGTTTCGGATTCGCTTTCACCTTACAGTCCATGATCACGAGTTTGCCTTGATTCTCGGATTGAATTCGTGGTTTCTGGACGAAGGTCGGGCCGTCGCCTTCGGGTTCTGGCTCGGCCTCGATGTTCAGGTTCAAATTGGCGTTGCTCTCACCGTATTCATTTTTCACATGGCATCTGTAAGTACCGCCGTCAGGTGCCGAAGGATCCTGTAATCATTTTTGTTCGACGTTTTAACATCTGAAGCTTCCATTTAGTAACAAAAAAGGAGTTAGACGATGCAAGAATATTCAAATTACATTTAACCGTTTGAGTCCCAGGGTGATATTGAAAAAACACTGTCGAAGAATCCCAAACGGCGCAGCCGCGCTTTCTCTAAACGAGTACGAAACAACCCAAGCGGCGCGATAGCGCTTATATTCAAATTTTTTTTTGTAATGTATCATTGCATTATTATAGCATTATTCTACCTATTGTAAAACGTACTATTTACATTAAAAGGAGCTGTGAGACGTACTTGCTTCAGTAAATCTGAGCGCGCTTCGACAATCGTTAACGCACCGTCAGTTGTCCATAACGTTCGAAACGTGCTGGGTTTTCTCGACGTAAAATCTCAACAGCGCGATCGCGCTGCTTGGGACTCAAACGGTTGATACCTCAAAGTTAACACATTACATTTAACCCTTTCGCTACGGGCGGGTTCTCCGATCGTCAGAGGGAGTACCGCGACGGAGAACCCAAACTGCTTGAATGTTTTCGAACGAAAAGATTTTTCTCCAAAGATCCGATGATGCAAAATAAAATACTATCGGTGCATGTCCAGAGTGAGATACTTATGCAGAACGGCTAGTTGCCCAAAATACCTCGGTGGCATCTTATGGAGAGCCACCATAGTGGCCTAATCATATGGTATTCATTTCATGTGCCGCTGTAGACTTTGACGAGTCTGACTCGTCAAAAGCTGTTTTCAGCGAACCCCGTACAATATATAATTAAATTACTTAGTTGTTTCACTCGTGCTTTGATTTTTTCTTTTTTTTTTTTTATCTTTAATCGATGGCTTAACGTCGCATCGACAACGAGGTCATTAACGTCACGAACCATTAGGTGTTGGTGCTGGATGTATTCATACAGTTGTTTGTTGCTTTGTGTTCTATTTAAAATATTCAAGTTACTCCCCCAACCCCCTTTTCGAAAAGAATTTCAAAATAAAATGTTCTGTTTCCAAGTTTGCACATAACCGTTCAGTTAAGCCAAATTAAATAGTATTTTTCAGATGCATCAAATTCTATTTTATTTGTACGCCAAAGGGTTAAACTTATGTCCACTACTTTAACCGATAACGTACGACATTTTCAGTCGTCCAGTTTTCCCACCGAACTTCTTAAAATATTACCTTAATTTCCATAATCAACTCGTAAACGTCCTCCTCCACGGTCTTCGTCTTGATCGAAATCTTCGAGGACTCCTTGACGACGCTGGTCCCGCGGAACCACGTGACTTCCGGCTTCGGATTCGCCTTGCACTTGCACTTCATCGTGATTAAGGTACCGGTTTCGTTCGGAATGATGCGAGGTTTCTCGACGAACGTCGGCGCGAAACCAGGTCCTTCTTCTGCATCTTGGAAAGATCCACGGTTAAGCACGGCCGCGAATATCGCCGATTTCCGGTTGATGCGCGCCGGAAACGGCATGGCCGCGATTCGCGATCCCCGTCGAGACGACTCGACTCGACGAAGATCACGATCGGGCTGCAAGGGGGGATTCAGTTTGCTTGTCGCGTTAGTGACACACTCGACGAGATTAATCGTTATCTGCTTGCCGATCCGTCTCTGAATTCTCCGGTTTCGTTCCACCGCGAGGTTCAGGTCAGGATTCGCGAGTTAAGAAGCGATGAGAGAAAGACTTTGTGATTAATCGGCGATAGCGCAACATACGCTTACCTTGCCTCGGAAACGGTGATAGAAGCCTATCGCGTTTTCACGTACTTCGATAAGAGTGACGCGGACGGTACTCTTCTGAGGAATTATTTTCGAGCTTGACTTCGATAAGAAAAACGTGCTAGGAGAAGTGAAAGGTGTACGGGTCTCGGGGGAAACGTCTCGCTCGGGCTCTCTGCCGGTTATCAACAAAAAGCAAAAGTGCAACGTTTTCGCAAAAATAAGGGGGGGGGGGTGAGTTGTCTACATCGCAACGGTTTCCGGAAATCGTACCTCGTCTATTGAAACAACATTTGATAGTAAAAGTATAAATGGAACGGAAATCTTTCAGATTACCCTCTATTTTGTGCAAACAATGAGTATTTAACACTAGAACTACCGACGATTAACCCCTTGCACTATTCGGAACCTCGGAAAAAGTCAGGCCAAACGCGGCTGCCGCAATTGTCGCGGTGAAGGACGAACGGTGGAGCACGCGTGCCGAAACTTGAGACCCATCTTATCCACGCGATGGAACTCTTGTGAAATTCAAATGAATTTGAATCAAAAACTTTTATATACACTTTAATTATCACATAAGATTAAAACAAATTCTGAATAAGTAATAATAATATAATTAATTAATAACGAAATAAAAATATGTAAAAGCAAATCCGCGGTAGTAGTATTTGAACTCAAATAAGTTTCCTGATTATCTCACTAATATCAAACCTAAAACTGAAAGACACAATATAAATAAACAATTAAATATCAATTTTGCCCGAAATTAAGACCACGAGTCAGACTCGTGATATTCATGTTCGGCCTGAAATGTCGAGTACGAGTCAAGCTCGTGATATTCATGTTTGGTCTGGAACTGAACAACGAGTCCGACTCGTGGCATCCATGTTTGGCCTAAAATTTTCATCACGAGTCAGACTCGTCAAAATAGTGCAAGGGGTTAAAGGGTATTTATTTTGCATGGAACAAATCAAATTGAAAATTACATGAAAAGATATTGAATACATAGAAAACAAATTTTTATTTATACCTTGTGAAGAAAATCATAGTAAATTTTGGAAACTTTACCACGATGAATTTATAAGGCTGCTATAAATAATCACCAATCGATCGTTTTTACTGCTCTGGTAGTTCTAGTGTTAACGGATTTCGTTAGCCAACCGAATGGGGAAATCACCCATTCTTTCCTCTGCCATTGATTCCATTTACTTTTGTTCATAGTTAGTCTCAAACTAGTGTTGTTCACAGTTCTTCAAACGCATTTTCTGCTCCTTTAGAAATTCAAACTTTTAAATTCAACACTAGTTCAAAAGTAACTAATAACAAAAGTGAATTGAATCAATGGTAAAGGAAGAAATGGGAGATCTCTCCATCCGGTTGGTTAAGTGTTAATTATTGACCCAGTTTGTGACCAATTATCATATAGTAATTATAACCTAACAATATAATTTTATTTATTTCTTTACGCGATGTTAAAAGTAGAATATTCTATATTTGTTTATATATGATATGTTTATTAAAATATAATTCAGATAATCAGATAATATAATTATCCTTGTAATAAATGCTTGTCTATACCTTCGTTACCATTTTCATTTACAAATTTAGTTCTTTCAGAGAAGGTACGATTTTAAAAACTGAGAAACGACAATATATTGAGTTGTCCGGAAAGTTCGTGCTGATTTTGAAAAAGGATTGAAGCACGATTGAAGGAATTTTAAATTTTAGTATACATTTATTAAACTATACAGGTGCCATTCCTTTATACAACCTTTCTCCATCTTTCAGGCAACTTGAAAATTCCATCCTTTCAGTATCTCTCAAATTTTTCAGCGAAAAACTTTTCTACGTGATGTTTTATCTCATCGAAGGAGCTGAAATTTTTTCCATTAACACGTTCGTCGCCCAGCACGATTCGACTGAGTTTCTTGCTGGACCCATAAAACTGGGGTAAACAAATATAAAATCATCAAAAGTTTTAATTTTTTATCTTTATTTTATGTATTTTATATTTATATATATATTATACTTCAATGCTTATTCCATTGAATTCCTTTTAAAATTCCAATTTAAAATCCTATTTAATTTTAAGAAAAAGAGCGTCACCCAAATATGGTGTTAAACATGTTAAAGGAATTTTGTAATAATCGAAAAAGGTACCAGAAAGCGCATATCTCGTTTGCCTCTTTTGTGGCATTTTTGCCTTTCCGGTGAATGAAAAGTATTAAATGCCTAAAATGCACTTTGTTTTCTTCCTCACTTAAAGGCATATAAAACTGACAAAAATTAACGTATCCTACCCAAATTTGGTTTCAAATATGCCTGAAGTATTGTCTTTTACGATACGTACACATATTATTTGTTCTCAATCGTTCTAATATATTTAAACCGGTCCTTGTGTCACCTATCACAAATCGGCACGAACTTTCCGGACAACCCAACAAAAAAAACCGTACAACATACGAATTCATTCTTCAAAGAGGATCACCTATTGTACATTGCAATAGGATCTCCAATATCAGGCTACGATATCTACTATTTATTCGCTTACGAACAGATTAACGCCGAGTAGAAAATACCAAAATCATACTACCCGCCACGATCTAGACAACAAACCTGAGGATGCACTTTCTCGCAAAAAGTGCAAGAAAAAGACAGGGTGAAAGGGAAGGAAGTTCGAGAGAAAGAGAGGCAGGTGCCGCGGCGAGAACCGTGCTTGTTTTGTTGCATCGAGAGGGACTTGCCTTGGAAGTTGAGGGAGATGTTGGCGTTACTCTCGCCAAAGTTGTTAAATGCGTTGCACCGATAATTTCCGCCGTCGGCCTTGGTCGGATTCGAGATCTCGAGCGTGAGCAAATAACTATCCTTTCCGGTCGCCTTGCGTAACATCTTCACGCGTTTGCTGTCGGTGATCGCTTTCTGGCCCTGGTACCAGGTTATGTCCGGTACCGGATGCGCTTCCAACACGCACTCCATGATCAACACGTCCCCTTCCTGTCGAATCGTCGGCTTCTTTGGGAAACGCGGTGGCTTACCGTCCGGTATTCTGCATAAATCGACACGTCAGATACTCGGCCCGTGTCTCGGGGCCGAGATGTGTGCTCGACTGCGTGTGCACAGCGGGGGACAAGAAAGTGTCGGTACCATTGAAACCGTAGAAATCAACACAGCAACATTCTCTGTGCTATTAAACACATTCGTGTGGATTAACTTGGCTCAATTACCGTGCTCTTCCACAATCATTGGGCATATAAATAGGTTTCTTGTGGATTAACCCCTTGACATACGAATTAAATGGAACTTGATGCGACCGAAAAATACCATTTAATTTCGCTCAACTGAACGGTTACGTGAAGGTTGAGAAAGAGTATGTTTTATTTTGAAATTTGGACTTTTCATTCAGATTGATGTTAATAAAGAACATCTAAATAATATTAAAAAATAATAATCGACGCACGAGTGAAGCAACTATGTAATCTAATTGTATACTGCACGGCGTCCGCCGAAAAAAGCGCTTCACGAGTCTGACTCGTCAAAGTCTACAGTGGCCCGTAAAATGAATGACGAGTCAGACTCGTCATTGTATGTCAAGGGGTTAAACAAGGAGTAATCGAACAAGATGCGGTAATTAACCCATTAACTGCCAAATTTTTTTTTAATTTTTGACGAGAAAAGTTATGCATATGAACGGAAAGTTGTGTAACAACATAATTGTATTCAAATTTTGTT
>JAOPTO010000924.1:172176-193424 GCA_033822845.1 Tetrapedia diversipes
GTAGTATAGACATCACATGTTTCTACACTTCTATATTACACATACATTACTTCAATCACTGCGTGTTTCTTATTTAATTTTTTAAGAAAAAAGGTAGTTGATACGATAATTGAGTACAGTAGCGGACAAAAGCTGAAGACTTACAAGACAACAAAAATAAAGTAATTCGGATATACGGAGTAGCACAATAGACGAATTTCGTGTTTTGTACTAATCAGCAAGTATTATCCTATCGATAATACAAATAGACGTATATGTTAGTGATTATGTTTCAAATTCGTTGTTTAACCGTGATTCGGATTCCGATACATAATACTTATCATCCATGGTACTCTATTTTATAACGTCTTTCCGTCTTAACTGTTTAAGTTCCACGCGCCGCTTTCGCGCTCTTCAGATTTCATGTCGAAAAAACCCAGAGATACGGACAACTGACGATCCCATTGTTTAGTATCAGCAAACACAAATTAAGACAATCGATATCACGTTACTCAGCTTTTTTAGACATGAAATAAATGAAGCGCTGTCGCGAAGCTTGGATCTTTTAGACAACGAATAAAAGAATCGCTTTTCGACCGGATTTTTGTCAAGACTTCTGGGACTCGAACGGTTAATCCTTTGTCCACAGGTGTATCCGCTTATTTTCCGACAGCAACCAAAAAACAAAGAGGCCAGACGTACAATCGTGCGGCTAAACGTTGCTCGTTTAAAACGTAGGGCCTAAAAAACGGGTGAAATAGGAGGAATCTGACTGAAGTTTTTCAGGTAGAAACTGCTGCAGCCTCGACGTACTTCCATGGCATGAACACGTGCACGCAATCTTACCACTTAACACTCGGTTTCGGGTCGCCAACTAATCGGCATTCAAAGGTGATGGTGTTACCGTCTTCGGATTGCCTTATCACCGGTCGTTCGGTGAACGTCGGTTTAATACCGTCTTCAGGTACGGGCGCCTCGTCGCCTATGTTCATACAAACGATCTGCGTGTCGGGAACCCCTTTTACAATGTCTTTGCTATCGCTTAACCCCTTCGCACCCTTAATCGCATCCAATTCAGCGATCGATCAACGGTTCGACACTCGACCGTCACACCTCGACCTGGTTGCGGAAGGTTTAAGCCCTTCGATCCAAGGTCAGAGCTACGTATCGATTTGTGTTTCGCACATCCTCCGCTTTCTCTGTACGCATTGTAGTATTTTTATATTATGTATGTTATGTACACCTACTGTATATGCTGCTTCGTGATTGCTCGTCGCTTTCCGTTGGGAATACACGATACGCCTGACAGTCAAACCGACGCATCTCCTAACTTAGGTTGCTTCTTACATTGTCTTACTGGTTGTTCGATTGTTGCGTCTTATTTTACCTTTTGTTTAACGGTGATACGGTGATGCTGTCGTCGTACTCGAAGATTCAGCGCTGTTTCAGCGGGAAACAGTCGAACGCGCGTCTAACGTTACGTTTTCTCGGTTTCTTTTTAACCCATTCACTACCATACAAATTCAAAATGTCTTGCTGCGGGTGCCAAGATTTTATTTTGAAGAAAACATGGAATTTAGCAAAATCTGATAATATTAAGTTACAGATACTAGTATTGAAATGGCATTTACTGTAATTTGAGGATGAAAAGAATTGTGACTGGTGTCGCTGAATAAAATTCTTGTGCTGAGTGCCATTTTTAATCGATCTAAATTGTAGCGCACACTATGAGATATCTTGTAGTTGGCAGTTTTGGTACGCTTATTATGAGATACCTCGTAGTTGGCGGTGAATGGGTTAATTTGTACGTAGGTACGTGTTACGATTGTTTGCTCTGTTATTCACAGTTCGTTGTTGCGACAACAAGAAGCTTACGTACGCTTAACACTCCATAAAATCCTTAGTAAATTGCGATGATTGATCAAGCGAGTTAAAAAGACGTGTAATCAAGTGTATTAAAGAGGGCACAGCGTGACGGGTGGTATAGTTCCCGTAGAAATACACCGTGGTCCTAGAATCGGTAGAACGGTTAATGGACACGTGTTTCGAGCGTCGGAGAACAGCTATTTAAAGAGGCAAAGTATTCGAATGTCGATCAGTGCTGTACAACGTCGATACGGAATCGGTTCTTCCGCTGATTTCCGTTTTAACATTGCCGATTGTACGCGAGAAAATGGAATTCTTTTCGGATATTTCAAGGATTTCAAACGAAACTTATCGTTACAGTTATCCTGACAGTCAGTTAATTACAGATAATTAACGATCTATTGCGATTTTACCAATTGAGTTGTCGGCAATTTAATTTGGATCGATCCATTCGAATTTTCACGAGCAAGATAGAGTTTCGAGACACAGGAATTGTTCCTCGAATAACTAGATAAAACGAAAAACATATGTCGATATTTTTCCAACTATCGTTCGTTTTACAATTATAATTTGCATGAGAAAGACAAGAATTTCAAATTTTGATGGGTATCAATTCAGTTTATTAAGTAAAATTGGATAGATTTTTGAAAAATTGATGATATTTCTTACGTTTGTTTACAAGAAAACTTAAATAGAATAAAAATGCAATTCCCCGATGGATGGTTACCATATACATGTAAAAATCAATAAAATTTGTGGTTATACTACTCCAACAGTTATAACAACAAATTTCATAGTAAATCCCATCACTTTGTATTTCCAATTTATTTATCTTTTTTAATAAATAAATCTAAGAAACGTTGTTATATATTCATAATTTGTCTAATTTAACTGATAAATAGATTAACATCCATAAAATGCCCAAAATCCTGGTCTCCTTTTAACATCTGCAATTTGATCAGTGTATGGAGACCTTCGTGACTGACTATAACTATACAAACTCAAACAGTATATTGCATAATGTAAAATTGCAAATAAAAGAAAATGATTTTATATTATAAGAAACATGTATGCATAATTTTAAGGTTAAAGATTATTTTTAAAAGAGCTAGCCAAAAATAGTTCGTTCCATACAACATTTAGACTCGTTTTCATTGGAAATATCGTTGGGATAAAAATAAAAGAAATTGGAACTTTCGTTATAGCATACGTATTCCTGTCTCGTTCGCTCTTCCTTGACTCATTCCACTTTCAATTTATTAATTTATTCGCTTCCTTTGACAACTGTTTGATCTTCGCCGAGGTCGACAGATTTACAGGAAGATTCAGAACAAACAGTATTTGAAATTCAACTGATCAGACCTCATTCAAATTAAAGCAAATAATTTTGGCCCAAAGGAACTAAAGTTGCAGCTATTCCTATGGAAACCATACGATCGAGCCGAGAAATCGCCTCCGTCCCGCCATGCCCTGCGTATGTTTGTTTGTTCGGTTACTGTCAAGTATGTTTTAGTGAAGTCGCGTTAGTCGCTAATTTCGTAAACCACATCTAATTGTACGGCATCAGTACATACACGCACGTAAGTAACACGTCTACTGTTTATTTCGCGCAACGAATTACTACGTAAAGTGATTAAACACGGCAAACGTGCCGACGAAAAGACAAATGTGTAGGTACGGTGACATTGTAGCAACCTAACGAAGCGTCAGCATGAGGCGATCCGCGTTCCATGCACCGATCTCATTTTCTTCGATCATCGTCTCATCCAATGACGTAGCTACAGCGATACTTTTCACGTGAAACACAATTTTATCTTTCGACGAGGACCGTTTTAACACGAGGACACGCTTAAACAGTCGTCGAAGAGCCTCGCGAGTTTAGGGGCCTCGAATTTAGTTATACTGCCCAACGGCAAAAAGTTTTCGATCAAACGAAACAACGTGAAATTATCTAGAAATACTGGTTTTGAGGTTGTAAAATGACGCAGAATGAATATAAATCTTTTTTACAATGGAGGAAAAGATAATAATTAGAGAAGGCTAGTAATGGGAAAGATCAACCCTGAATTATGCGATTATGTAAGAGAATTCGAAAGCATTTGAAAGAAAAAGGACAGACCAGAAAACAGAGTGGAGGTAGAAGACGAGTGACACCAAAGAATAGGACTAAACGTATATGTATATTCAAGTAATTAAGTACATTAGGACTACGTGTAATTTGGAATGTTGAGAAGAAAATTTAGTGATATTAATTCTTAAACTCTATCCAGTAAAATATAAATATAACATATCCAAAAAAAAAAAAAAAAGAAAGAAATATCGATATATTCTTTCCACATAAGATTATCAATGGTGTCATAAATAATCCTACTAGCATAGGGTTGGTAAAGTCGATTATAGTATTTCGAGACTATTAATAAAATCTTTTTTAAGATCTCCACTAAATGTCCGATCTCGAGATTTACTAACACGAACCCTATGAATTGAATTCTATCTGTAGCAAATTATCATACTGCTGTGATATTAATCTTTTCACTCGCGATCCAACTACCTTTAAACGTTCATTACTCATTATCCTATTATCATAATCTATCTACGTTCATAATTCTGTTCAATAATTTGTAATTGTAATTTTTAGGCTTCTTGTGGCATTGTCGTGCTATAATATAATCTATTATTTAAAATTTTATATACTCCAAGAACCTTGACCCGTTCTTTGTTGAAAGAATTTATTTCATAAATAAATAAATAAATAGAATTTAATTGTCTGATATGAATTAAAATAAGAAAAAAAATGTTCACGTAAACGTAGTAGATTCGATACAACTTTGTTTCCATGTTTCCACGACCTTCTTATCTGCTATGCAAATACTGTTCTATAACCTGTTTTAATCTTAGCCTGCATTTAATAATTTCCATTAAAATAATTGAATAATAGGTATAATACAAGAAATGGCTCTAACTTGGAAACAAGATGATATGTATCAGATACATGTTTATATGAATTAATTTTCTTATTTTACCATATCGAACCTATCAATGAAATTATATCCACATATTTTGAAACATCCTCCACATTGGTCTGAAAAATGCTATTGTCCATTATGAGAAATTTGCAAATTATTTAAATATTTATTTAACTATCTAACTCGTTCAAACTACCTATCAATGAAGTTATATCCACATATTTTGAAACATCCTCCATATTGGTCTGAAAAATGCTATTGTCCGTTATGAGAAATTTGCAAATTATTTAAATATTTATTTAACTATCTAACTCGTTCAAACTACATATGTACATTTAATTTTATCAATCTCTTATTTTTAGTATTTTTATTCCTTTACCATTTTTTATTGCTCTACCCAGGTATCTACAATGCTAATAAATCAGCCCTGTTTTCGACAATTCTCTTGTATTCGTATTAACTTAATAATTAGACCGTCGCCCACTTAACCCATTAAGGATCAATGTTGAATTAACTCAACAATTCATTTACGGTATCTTCTCGATCAATGTGCACTCTTCAATTTTATCTTCTATCGCTGTCATGTTAAAATTGTTTATATTTTAAAATAATTATACCGTAAAATTATTTTCAACATGACAACCGTAAAAGACAAAGTTCGAAGATGTAAATTGACCGAGAACAAATCGCAGATAAAGTATCGCGTCGACTCAACCGTTGGTCTTTAACAGATTAACGATGTAACACACGTATGGTACAGAAGAAGGTCAACGTTTCCAGTTTCTGTGGCATTTCCGGCGTCTACCAAGAGAGCCGGCGAATTTTCTGTAGCTACGTCAATGATCCTGTCGACGAAAGCGTGAATTCCAATAACGTAATCGTGAGCCTAACAGATCGGGCACGTGGAACGCCAATCGAAATTAATATGTGATTGAAGCACCTTTTTGTTACGGATTAACCCTTTCACAGTTTAATGCTGCAGAGATTCGAGCGAATCATCATCAATCACAGCATCGTAAGTTTCCTGTCTTAAACTGTTTCACATTAATACAATTAATAGAACTTATCACCGAGAAACAGTTGAAGTTACGCGTGTATGTTTCTGATCTGGTGCAAAAAGTTCTGATAAGAAAGTAATTACTCTTCAAACTGTTTTTCGCGTATTGTTCGCCATTTTAATTACACTGTGAAAGGGTTAATCAAATCGTGAACTGCGATCTACGATCTCGCGAGCTCCTGATAATACTTGTTCTTCGTTTAGTCGATTATGTAGAATCGTTTGGGCTGTATATCGTCGCTCCGTCGAGCTGACAATCGATACGTGCTCATTGCTCGACCGAGATAAATCATTAAAAAATAAATTGTCACACGCATGTACGGAGACAGAATATAATGGAAATGAAAAAAAAAAAGACGAGAACAACAGGCTGGACGAACAGAAAAAATAAAGAATAAAAGAGAGAGAGAGAGAGAAAGAGAGTAGGTAGAAGAAAGACAAGATGGATAAATACAAGAAACGGGACATAGACTGTAAAAGAAGTGCAAAGATATAGAATCGAAGATAGAGAATCACCGATATACACCCCGAATGAATAGAGGCAGATAAATGGAAAGGTGAGTAACGACGATCGATCGGTTCACATTTATTTTTGTGTTACGAACAAGTCGCTGGAATTTCTTGAAAATAAACTAGCAATTAGAGGATCGCATACTTTAATCGTCGTTGGACGATCTAAGAAAGCCATCTAAGTATCCCTTTGTTTTCAAGGACATGAAAAATGCTCGTAGCGTAACTTGAATGGTTCCAAACAGAGAAAACCATGGAACGTAAATTGTTTTTGTAAACCCAACAATTTTTTGTGAACATTTTTACGTCAGCAAGAGAGATATTTAGATAGACTTCTTCAGCTAAATATGATTCATCTTTTTGTAAATGTAGAATTTAGTGTTAGAAGCACGTGTTCATGTAAACAACCTTTAATCCACGCACGGCGAACACTTTAAAAAGTAATCGTGTACAAATTGTTTGAAAGTTCAATTAGACATGAGAAATATACGTACAACCAACTATATTTGCATATCAATATAAATGAATGAAAGTTATATTGGTACAAAAGTATTTATGACTGGGTCAAAATGGACCTGGAGTCCGCCATTCGAGGATTAAACTCAATCTTTCTCATGGTATCGTACAAATGAAGTACAATACTTGTTACACATTTGCGATCTTCTAATTATCCGTACTAATAATTATAAAGTTATTAACCGTACAGTGACACATTGTATTTCCGGTTCACTAAATATCACAGTGGGATCTACCAAGTTCACGGTGATTTTTCACGTATTTAGAATATACAAAAAATTCAATGAGATACTTCGAGATGTACTATAGTTTAAGGCACCACAGCTTAAGAGTATAAAATTCAAACATAGTAAAACTTTTCGTTTGTTAACTAAGAGGGCGACAAAATTGTTCAAATAAAAGAATTTTCAAAGATTGTCATTTCTTCTACTGAACTTCATTTATTTAAATGGACTTTTAGAAAGTGAACAATTTATTCAAACGTTTGTGTATCCCATACCTTTTTCACTATTTAATTTTGTAAAACATAGCAGAAACTTTGTTCGGATAACTGGGTACAATTATTCAGATATCGGATGTTCTACTGTATTCAAAAGAAGTTAAAGAAGTCTCACGTTTACTATTACTTTGAAATACGATCATAAAAATCAGTTGGGCTCGAGGAATACCGAGCGTGCCACTGCAGGATTAATCTTTCTAAGAAACGAAGAACAAAATAAAACAGACACGTGAAACGAGTAGACGTCAACATACAGTAGCGAACAAAAGTTTAACGATCCAAGAGTGGATGAAAACAAATAAATCAATTTATAAGAAATAGCACGACAAACAAAATTCGCAATTCTATGCTAATCAATAAATAGTGTTCTACCGTAACAACAATCAAAATGAATATATAAACAATATTTGCAAACCATAAAACTATACTACACATTATCCTCTCGTCTTAAACTTTTGTCCGGCACTGTACGCGTTGGACAGCCGTATATTATAAAAAATTAAGCAGCAAATAAATGAATGTGAACCGATACCGTCGACGATGATTGAACACGTGGACAACGACAGATTCTTGATAAACGTTCGTATATATGGTACTTACTGTCGAAGTTTAAGGAAATAGTGGCGTTAGATTCGCCGAGCTCGTTCTTCGCGGTGACCTTATATTTGCCAGCATCCTCGACGGTCACATTTTTGATCTCCAAAGTCGCGAAGTACGAGTGGCCATCTTTATCGACGGTGAGCTGAAACGTGTGATCGTCGATTAGCGTACGACTACTATTTAACCCTTTCGTTATGACAGTCTAGTCCGCCGAAGTACCGTTAACTGAATGGAAATTCGTGTCAGAAATATGCAACACGGTAGGTAACGTTAACACTATTCCTACCGACACTTCACGTATACCTGTTCCTACCGCGACATTCCCACGTAAGACAGACTACAAATTTTTCTCAGAAAATAAACAATGAAAAAAGAAGTGAATATTCAAAAATATATTATACGTATATTTGATAAAAAGTCTAAAGTTTGAAGGCTATTCAATTACGTTGTATCAATGAAATTCTAATCGAAATTTTAAAAACGGTCATTTGACCGGTTATGGTAGGAATAGTGTTAACCCTTTTTAAGGCAGAGGCGATATATTTACCACCAACAAAAACTTTGTGTATCTTTTTATGTAAGTTATCAAAGGAGTCCTAATTTGTTGCAGTGGGAATATTTTTACCACCTATTTTTCCAAAACTTCCGAAATAATTAGTGTTTTTCTTTTAAGTTTATTTTTGTTATATAAATAAAAACATGCCAAAAATATAAGCGCAAGTTATTTTATTACTCCGAATCCTTCTGCCTTATAAAGGGTTAATGACTACGCAGTGATGCTTAGTCGTAACTACGTGCTGAATATAGCTTACCTCTGAACAACTACAAAAATGCACGTATTTCCTATTGAGTATCACTACGTAGTCATTGACGTTACTTACCGTGTTGCCCCGTTTGCCTACTTTCAGGCGCAAAATAGCCCGTTTTTTAATTGCTCACAACTAATAAACAAAGCGTCAAACGCAATATTGTTACTCTTAATTTTCGTCTTAGAATGTTGCATAGAGTCACCCCTTCAATTTTCTCCCAGCTTTATCTCAACACCCTGTATGCGGCGTTCGAAGCGAAAGGGTTGAACGACAGATTCCGGTACTAACCTTGTGCCTCGGTGAATCTTTGACCATACTTCCATCGTGAAACCACGTTACCTTTGGCGTGGGATCGGCTGTGATACGACATTCGAAAAGTAATCGTTTACCATCGTCTTCCTGTCTGATAGCGGGCTTCTTCGCAAAAGTTGGCGCGATTCCATCGATTTGTCTGTGAAGTTTGAATCGAAGTTTATAACGAGCTCGGTTAAAGGTGATAATTTCATTCGTGAAGTATCACACGGCAAACGCTAGTACAATTTGAAAGATTAGTTTTGTTATCTTGTTGTGTAGGTAAACGTTATTGTCTTGCAGTATCGGAGGTAAAAATTTTCACTTCATTTGAGGGGACAATTTGAAACATATTTGTTGAGGAAACTGTGAACTGATAGTTCTTTAAATTTCATGCACGAGTTTAGATTTGTATCTATCTTCTGACTATAGTTTAGAATTTCTGTAACAAGACTCTATGCATCAGTGTAATTTGAAATCATGTTTGATTATTTTGAGAAACGATTTAAAACCACAAGAATACACTGGAGGTCGAAAGTTTAGGATCAATATCCATTCTGTAAATACTCAGGAATTCAATGAAAGAATTTGGGACCTCAAAGTGTTACCTTAGAAAATTTTCCAACAAAAAATTCATCAGAATATAGAAAATGGTTACCAACACAATATTAATTTAAGATTGGTAAGAAAATTATCAAAAGATTCAATCTAAATTTAAGAAACAATAAATTCTGATTAACAGTTGATTTAATAGAAATGTAGCTCAGATTATTTAATAAAATTTAATAAAAATCTAGTTAACAGTTTTCTGAAAAAGAGGAATTCTCAAATTTGATTTATTTTATGAGACGTTAAAGTAGGAAGATCTCACAACACACCACACCAAATCCATATTGTGTAATTAGTACAGCTAGGATTATCCGAACATCCGGATAATAATAACACACGAAATATTCAAAATCAGAATTTAAAATATGCAAATTTCTCCTTCGCAAAAATTTTAATAACTAAATAGCGATTACAAGAATGTCAAAACCATAAAAAATCGCACAAGCGCTTACAATGCACAAATATCTTTGTTCTTTTTGCTCTATTTGTTACATTATCTGCATTATTCGAATACTTTTAGCTTTTATTTTTTCTTTACTGTTTAGAATATTCGAATATTCGGATTACCCGATCATCTGCACAGCCATAGTAGTTAATAAGTGCGTTGTCTGATTATTAGTAGAATAGGTCAGTATTTGGTCAGCCGACAAAAAATTTCGAAATTCGGCAGGGCGAAACTCTCTAGAGCAAAGACATTTCTTTGCTATTAAATATTATTCGTTTCAATAAACAAACAATTATGATACTACATATCTCATATTTTTCAAATAACAGATTTAGAGTAACAAAAATTGAAATTACATACAGTCTCGTTTAAATTTCACTGAAAAATCATTGAAACATTTTCAGAATTATTACACAATCTGATACTTTAAAGGATAAAGGATTCATATATTAGACGTGACAATACAATTTCATCAAAAATAACTATAATGTGAATTTCGATACACTTATGGGAAATTAGAGTGTGCAAGAAAGTGTAGAATACACAGAATATGAAAAAATCTACTAATTATCCTAAGTAAATCAAATCTTACAATATTTTGAAGATCAAAATTAATTTTTACATAGATCCCATTAGTTTAATTATGTCTGTATGAATTGAAATTTGCATAAAAATCTACAATCTAATTAAAATTATGTAAGCTATTCCAAGGCTTGGAATAGATCTGTTTGATCAAACTTGTTTGATAAAAAAAAAGAAGGCACACGTTTGGATTCGCATTCTAATAATAAATCGTCATCTTTTTTCTGAAACCATTTCTAAATATCGGTTTGATTATACTTTTCAAACGTTTCGTGCCAAATATTAAACTTTGTTATGATTCAGGTTTCCATTTGGCTTACACTACGGTTTGAACTTAATCAGGATATTAAATTTGGACATGAAGTCACAAAGGATAAATGTTTCAAAGTAGAAACACTGTAACGATGATGTATAGTGCCATAAAAATACACCACCGGTCAAAAATATTACAGTAGCGGACAAAAGTTTAAGAATAAAGAGTCAAAGGAAACGAATTCATTAATTAATAAGAAATAGTACGATAAATAAACTTTGTATTCCATGCTAATCAATAAATGACGATAAGAATAAGTTTATGAACAGTATTTGCATATCATAAAACTATGTTTTGCATTGTCCTGTCGTCTTAAACTTT
The DNA here is from genome assembly GCA_033822845.1 of Tetrapedia diversipes. Taxonomy (NCBI): domain Eukaryota; kingdom Metazoa; phylum Arthropoda; class Insecta; order Hymenoptera; family Apidae; genus Tetrapedia; species Tetrapedia diversipes. Next base: position 183,540 of record JAOPTO010000924.1, read on the forward strand.
TGTCCGCTATTATAGATCACTACTTGTTCTATGAAACTCAGGAATTTAACAGAAAAAAAGAAATTTAACCTGTTTGTTATCTTATAAAAATCTTTAGTCAAAACTACCAAAGTATTCAGAAAATCATTATTAACGTCGTACTAATTTCAAGTCAATAAGAAAATTAACAGCAGATTCAATCGAATCGTAAGCAGAAACTGAAAACCAATAAAATTTCTTAATAAATACTTGTGTTATAATCTATTTAGTAAATTTGGTATTAGAAGGCTGTATTAAGGTATATAAATTTATACATTAATATTAATAAATTTACAAATATCTTAGTATTTCTTCTGTCTCTATATTAATTATTAAATCTCATATTGATCAATAAAATTTCCTAATAAATATTTATAATATTATAATCTATTTAGTAAATTTGGTATTAGAAGGCTGCATTAAGGTATATAAATTTATACAATTAATATTAATAAATTTAAAAATATCTAAGCATTTCGTCTGTTTCCATATTAACTATTAAATTTTATAACATAGTAGTATGTAAGATTATTATTATACTGGAATTTTTATTTGTATACTTATTGTTAATTTTAATTCAATTTAATTTAATTTTTAAATAAGGAATAAGAGGTGAGAAAATAAGGAGGATGTAAAGGAACGGAACTCTCTTGTAATCCCATAGGGAAAACGATAAAGGTATCTGTTAAATTTAATATTAATCAATAAAATTTCCTAATAAATACCTATGATATTATAGTCTGTTTAGTAAATGTTGGATTAAAAGGTTTATATTAAGGTATACAAGTTAAAAACTTTTGGACGGTGGTGTACACGCGATTTTGTGTTTTGCAACCGATTCTAACCGGGATTCACATGGTTTCAGTTGTACGACGTTCGGTCGGCCGACGTTCTATTACACGCACAAGCGTGCGCTAGCTAAATTTGCTACAAGATTCGGTGTAACTCTGTCGAATTAATGGCAGCAGTAACTTTTGTTTTATTTAGATAGTAGTAGTCTACGAATGACCGGTCTCATACTACGGCCTCGTTGTTACCCAACAGGAATAGAACCCTCTAATGGCTCGTTTTAGAGATGCTTCGATTGCTAAGAACCTCTTTAAAACGCAAGTTCAACGTTCTGTTTTCATTCAAGCTGCGTTTGATTTACAGGAGGGGCTTCCCTCTTAAATATTACACCGCTTCCACGCAGCTCCACGCCTCGTATCCGTTCTAACGTATGAATACGTCGAAAACGTTTGCAGTTTATCCGACAGAATTTCAGGGCTTTCAAAACTTCACGAGCAAAAAATGAATTAGATCAGAAAGAAATTTCTCACGATCTTGGTAACAAGATCTGTGTAAAATCTTTGTCTATACGAACGTTTCTAACGATATTCTACTACAACCCATTTTTTTTTTCCTAATACACAATCTGTATAGATACACGTATTTTATGTAAAACGCAACGTTTTACTTCATTAGAACTGCAAAAAGTTCATATAAAGGAGTGCTAGCTGTAGCCCGCGGCTTTGCCCGCGCGGAAGTGCTTCGATTTCAATTTTAACTATTTTCAAGAGATGTCCAATTTTGCAAGCCCTTAACTTTAATTTTAACCAGAAAGTTAACCCTTTGCACTCGGCGGTCCCCTCTCATGGGACATCGTAATCATAGATACAACGTAATTGAATCGCCTTTAAACTTTAGACTTTTCCTCAAATATTCGTATAATACATTTTTCAATATTACATTCTTTTTTCATTGTTTATTTTTTGAGAAAAATTTGTAGTCTCCCTTACGTGGGAATGTCGCGGTAGGAATAAGTACACGTGAAGTGTCGGTAGGAATAGTGTTAAAAGGGTTATTATTAACGGTTTAACCCTTTGCATTCGGTTGTCCCGTCTCATGGGACATCGTAATCCTAGCATATGATAGTTTCGCAAATTTTCAGACGTTAGTTCAGACCCGAGGACGTTAAATAGTCATATATGTAAATTTTAATATACCACTTAACTAAACTAAATGAAGTTTAATATACGTGAATCATAGTAAATATTACGAATTTGAAAATTGTTGAAGTTAGCATCATTAAACGACTAACGGTCACCTCTCGAGTGCAAAGGGTTAAATGTTTACCAATTTTCATAGTGCCCTGCTTCAAAACTGGCGGATTTTCAAACAAACTTTCATCCCTTATTTTATCCCCTTGGGGGTTGAGTTTCCGAAAACGTTGAAACACGTATTTCTTTATTTCTAACCGAAAAGCTAAATACCAGTTTTCATAGTGCCCTACTTCAAAATTGGCGGATTTTCAAATAACCTTTCAAACCCTATTTAACCACCTTACGGGTGAAATATAAAAAAATCCTTCCTTAGTGGATGCCTACGGCATGAAAGGAACCCATCGTTCGAATTTCATGTTTTTAGCTTCAGTAATTTAGGCTCTGCGATGATGACTTTCTATATGTATAGATGAACCACTATATGCACGAAATTATTCGAATTTATTAACAGTTTATTGTAATAAAAACAAAAACATCGGGGATTGGTAGACCGCAGATTTTATGCGAATACCTGTTTTCCAAAATACAATAAAAAAAAGTAGAACCTATACAGAAATTTTGTATACCCTTAAAATCTTGGAATCTATAATTTATTTTATGCTTTAACACTAGAACTACGAAGGTTGTTAAAACGAGCAACTCGTACTTTTTAATTCTTTTGCTTCTATGAATTTACTACGCTAAATTTTCAGAACTTGGCATGTCTTTTTTTATTTGACACGAGTAAACATCGATTTGTCTTATATTAGGTGTTTTTTTTTAGATAATTTTCAATTTGACTTCAATTAATAAATGCAAATAAGTGTACTTAATCATCGATAGTTCTGATATCAATTGTTATATAAGTGGCTATAAAAAGTGCAGGTACACACCCAAACACATCAAATTCAGTATTTAATTTTTATAAAGTACTATCTAATGGTAATCAATTTAACGCACTTAATCGTCATTAATTTACAGATATATGTGATAATAAAAATTGTAGTGTACAAATACTTTTGTTATCCACTATACACTCCGATTCAAAAGACAGTGAACACTTGTAAACTTAAGAGGAAACGTTTATCACGATAGACGTTCAGCAAAACCTTTAAAACAGAGTATGGCTTATCATTCATAGTGAAACCAATAATTGTCAACCGGTAGCTACATTTATTTGAATGCTTTATTTAAACCTTTTTGATGTCAGATAAATTATAAACAGGAAGGTACGCGTACAGGTACACGTTTCTGCAAATTCAAATTTCCTATAGATGCACGAAAATTCGTGATCCATTCGTAATTCATTGTGATCACGATTTTCGAACTCATTTACCTCAAAAGTAAGGAATTAACAAGACGAAACGAAGCGAAACGATTGTTCCGAAGCGTAAGTAAAACCAATAAGAAGACGCGAGAGGGAAGAGCGGCAGCAAACGGGAGGAACGTCGAAACTAACTTTAGCGAAGAAGTAGGCTGCAGCTGTTTCCTCCGGTTTTCACGCTATACTCGATTTGCTGATTTGCCTCGCGAATTACAGCTCGTCCCCTTTCTCAACTCCACGAAAATTGACGCTGCCAGATTCTTTGAAAATTCAGAAGAAAAAGAAACACGGTTCGATTTGAATCGCAGCTTGTCCTGTTTCTCAACTCCACGAAAATTGACGCTGTCGGATTCTTTGAAGATTCAGAAGAAAAAGAAAAAAAAAAACGTGGTTCGATACGAATCGAGGTAACGCGAATTGCAGCTTGTCCAGTTTCTCAGCTCCACGAAAATCAAAGCTGCGTAATTCTTCAAAAATTGCGAGCAAACGAAGTAAAAGAAACGTGGTTCAATTTGAATCCAGATAACACGAATTGCAGCTTGCCCAGTTTCTTGGTTCCACGAAAATCGACACTGTGGGATTCTTCGAGAATTGTGAGAAAAAGAAGGAAAAGAAACGCGGTTCGATTTGAATCGCAGCTTGTCCTGTTTCTCAGCTCCACGAAAATTGACGCCGCGATATTCTTCGAAAATTTAGGAAAAAAGAAGTAAAAGAAACGTGGTTCGATTTGAATCCAGATAACACGAATTGCAGCTTGTCCAGTTTCTCAGCTCCACGAAAATCAAAGCTGTGTAATTCTTCAAAAATTGCGAGCAAACGAAGTAAAAGAAACGCGATTCGATTTGAATCGAGATAACGCGAATTGCAGCTTGTCCAGTTTCTTGGTTCCACGAAAATCGACGCTGTGGGAATCTTCGAGAATTGTGAGAAAAAGAAGGAAAAGAAACGTGGTTCGATACGAATCGAGGTAACGCGATAGTCGGAAATGCGTGAGCGTCGAAGGTTTGCGTTACTTTTAGAAATTCGCGGGAATCGCGTCTGTCGAACGGATCCGAAAATACAACGCCTCATCGATGTTGCGTCTGTCATATTCCCGGAGAGCCGACTTTCGACCCAATTTCTATCCGCCCTCAAAATTCAACAAACTTCGAATCCCTAGTCGACTAGATGTACAGCAAAGCAAAGTGGCGAGCAATCTTTCAGGTCATTGGAGCGGAAATGTTTTCACGGAAAGAAGTCGTTAAAAACTTATAAATAATTATTTGAAACTCATATATTTGTAATACACCTTCAAAAAATAAATAATTTCTAACAAAAATGTTATTCTTATAATACTGAAGAGTTTTCACAAATTTACCAAAACCAGCTACAACCTAGTGATGACTGTGAAAAGCTAGCGACCGATAATGAGAACCTCGTATCAGACACGTAATGACTTTTTCTGGCCAAAACCGGAAGCTCGTGTCGGACACATAGTTCCGTCCTACGGAACAACAGCATCTAAAATACCAGGGAGTTATTGGCAACAAAATCGAAAAATAATTCGGAGTGCAAACTGTTAAGGAAACAGTTTATAAAGACCAGTTTTAAATTTAGTAGCACTGAATGCAAATACAGTGGCTCCAAAAAGTATTCGTACACTGTATTATAAGGAAATTCATCTACTTCTGAAATTCTGATTTCAACGAAACTTTATGTGTGTACAGAGCATGATATGTCCTACGTGAAGCAATTTTTTTGGCGACAAAATATCTATTAAAGGGGCTAATAACGAATCTCAAAATTTCAGCGATTTTTCACGCTTTGAATACAAGCTTTTCTGTGTTATTTTTCTATGGCAGGGTGATCGGGTATTAAAGATTAAACATTTTCTATTCGAAAGGTTTTGCTTCATCAAGTACCATTACAAAGTTATATTTAAAAAATGGCAGAAAACTCAGAAACTTCAACGCTGATTTCACCCCTTTAAAATGGCATTTAGATGAAACGAAGAGATTAATTCATACGTATGCTATTACGATCTACATACCCTCAAAATATTATCAAATACTTATGTCAGACTCAAAATTTCAGGGTTAAACGAATTTATTTGTGACACAGTGTACGAACACTTTTTGGAGCCACTGTACATCAATATTATTAGTATCATTTCGTGTGTGTACACGTTCCGTAAAAGTTATTATCGACGGAGTTGCTAATTCCGTTGCGATTACTAATCCCCGCGTTTTCAGCGATACTTTTCGCCCCGCGAATTTGTGGTTAGTGACGTTAGCAGCCGGAATTCTGGCAATCGCGGGCGTTCGCGGAAAACAAGCAAACCACTCACCCCTCTCTATCCAGCTCTTCGGCAGCTAAAACCATACAAAAGAAAAGAAGGCGTAATAAGCGTGGCAAAATAAAAGGGAAAAGCGTAGCGTGAACGAAAGATGATAAAAAGGTGAGAAGCGTTAAAAATGAAAACAAAGCGATGTGGATTAAGAGAGAAAAAAAAATAAGAGGAGCCTGGAGAAGCGGCAAACGTTTATCTTTCGAAACGCAACATCGTCTGAACTTACTTCTCCCTAGGCTCATCGACAGCTGGAAAATAACGAAATTTTAGTTGGAATCGTACGTTCGTTCGAACGAAAGGTGGAGAGGATTGACCGGTCATTATACACGATAAAAGGGAAATGCTATTTCGGTTATAAGGACGGGGACAGTCCGAGACCGAAAACGAAAGGGTCAAGAACGTTTCTATTAAAAGACCAATCTTTCGAAGGTTAGCGAACGTTAAGACGCGATGCACACGACCATGTTTTGTCGCACGCTTGTCGTGTGCGTATTACATTTGTCACGCGTTTCAGAAGTACGTACGTAAACTACCATTCAAAAACTTGGAAGCACCTTTCGTTCCTCTTATATCGCTGCTTTTCTTTTCTATTAACACGTTAAGCGCCTAGTCAATTCTGGTTGTCATTTCATTTAGGCCTAGACTACATGAAGAGAAAAGGTACAGAAAATTTTGTAACCTTTGTTTACCTTGTTTTAATAAATTACATTGACTATTTTATATTACATTCTTTTATTTAAAGTATTGACTGAACAAAAACCGATATCCTCTAAGCGAAATTTTTAGTTTCACTATCAGTATCTAAGGGCAGACACGCGTGCTGCTATAACATGAACTTAAAATCTGTGGCTGGTCCTTATGAACCGTCATGGCACTTAACGTGTTAAATGCTGTATAACCCTATACAGGATTATTAGCAACTCACCTATGTGCACAATATATTTGACACATACAACAAAATTAAAATTCGTACAAAAATTGTATAGAACTATGTACATTATAAGTAATAGAAATAAATAACAGTAATTAGTATACAAATAGACAATATGAGTTGAATTAAGGATTAGAGATATAGACAGTGCTGGTTTAAAAATTGAAAAATAATCATCAGCGATTTCGCTTCTTTACTGACTTTCTTATAAGGTAAGAAATAATAGAGCACAGATTGATAAAAGTTTCATAAACTGTTGAGAGCTGAAAAGAAAGAAAAGTCATCTGGGATGATATCAGAAACTTCATTTGTACAACTCGATTCTTTTCGTATTACACCAATAACGAAAATACTTGTGCCCTGTTTTTATAATTGTGTTAAGAAAGGTAGATCTACAGAGACTATAAACGATTCGACTCACGTTTCTCCCAAGTGACTTATTTTCAGCTCCCAACAATACTTCCGTGAAGAAATTTCTAAAGTAACAGCATTTTAAAGCTCCTTTTTTTCAATTCCTACAATATTTAGAATGTACGATGCTTCCAAACTTTTGATCAGTAGTTTACATTAAATTGAAGTGTACTTCAGTGACTTTGAATTGATGATCAAGCGATAACGTTCGAGTAAAATACTGCTCCTGTACATTAGGCTTAACCCTTTGAGTGCTAAATACTTCCGTTGGAAATGCTCCTCGTGGACGGCACTCTATTAGCAATTGTGTTGCTCTAAATGAGAGCGAGGAAAAACTGACAAACGCATATATCCGTCTGTAATCCCAAAGATTACAAAAACGTCAAAGACGCATATATGCGTCCATAGTTCACACAAGTAGTTTTCGTCAAAGACGCATATATGCGTTCATAATCTACGCGAATAAGTTTCACCAAAGACGCATATACGCGTCCATAGTTCACACGAGTAGCTTTCGTCAGACGCATATATGCATTTATAACAGTCAAAGGGTTAAAGTACCGTGCAACGCAGGCATGGACAATGATATTCGTATCGGTAGCATTTTACAGCAAGTTCGATGTCGGGAACACTACAACAACATTACAGAACAGTGACTAACTAATTTAAATTGTGCATGGATCCAAGTACTTACTATCAAAGAATTTTGCTCTGTGCTCAAATATTTTTTCTTAATAAAAAATAGAAAGTTTAGAAAATCGTAATGTCTTAAAATATTTATATTTGAAATTTTACAAAAATGACATAACTTGCTTTATAATTTTAAGTAACTAGTATTTGTGCGTAATGTAAATCGGTTGAAGTATAAGAATACCGTTAAATATCTTTTGAACGTTTCTTATAATTTTACTAACTTTTACTTTATTTAACTTTTACTTTATTTAACTTTTACTTTTATTTATTTCATATTAACAGGCGAAATCCTTTGTTTGTAAATCGAAAAATATACATGACGTAGATTACGACTAGTAGCTAAAAACTGAAGAGTTAAGAAATATGAAAATGCTTTAACCCTACTGTTCACCTCATTTACACTTAACACTTGTATTATTTAAATCTTGATGTCGTAATATTCAAATTATGATGCTTTAGAAATACTATAGTATTCATGTACAGTAGCGGACAAAAGTTTAAAACAAGACAATGCAAAGTATTGTAAATATATTTAGTATTGTTTTCTTTAACCCTTTGGTCTTAAACTTATGTCCGCTACTTTAGCTAATATTGTTCATTATGCACAAGAAAACGAATGTTTATTTATTGAGTTTATGCGATACCCATTGAAAGAGTAATTCCAATTTCAGGTCATATGGGCCCAAGGTGAACAATAAAGTTAAACAATCTAACCTGAACCGAGAAAGTGATGCAAAATTGATATAAGAATGTCTACCTTCACCACTTTTGTACTACTTTCCATCGACAAAACCAGAGGTCTAACAAGTTTCCGCCGACATGTACAAATGAAGCAATCAATTTTATGTGTTTTCTTCCTTAATAAAAAGAAAAAAAAATTTTGCAACTGAACTCAATCAAAACAATTCTTTAAATTAAAAAAAAAATTGATCACGCCGTCAACAAAATCTATTCAATTCATTATATTAAAAACATATGAATGTTAGAGCCGTCAGATGCCGAGAACTACAAATAAGACCGTCGGCGGGAACGCGTTGAAGTCGATGCTCGTCCATGCCCGTTGCGAACGCGTCGCACAACGTGGTGCAGTGTGTAATCATAATAAAGAGAAATAAGTAGCAACAAATTTGAAAGGTACTCACGACTGAAATTCAAATTGATCGAGGCCGCGACCTCCCCCATCTTGTTCTTAGCCTTCACCTTGTACAGGCCCGCGTCGGTCTCGATAACGTCGTCGAGCTCGAGGACGACCAGGAACTTGTTCGTGCCGATGCTCTGCATCTTGAAGTTCGTCCTGGAATCGGGACTGAGCTCGGTCTCGCCACGGTACCATGATATATCAGGCTTGGGCGATCCGGTTAGCTGACACTCGAAGATCAATCGGTTCCCGTCGTCCTCCTGCCTGAGTTGCGGCTTCTGGGTGAAGCTCGGCGCGAAATCGTCGGCGACCCCCATCTTGCTGGGTCGCCTTCGCTCCTCCCTTTACCGCGAATTTCTCGGGTGGCGCGCCACCCTCTCGTTTTCAAGATCGACGGACCTCTCCGCTGGTTTCGTTCTCACTGTTCCTGTGAAGAAAATTCCACCGATCTGCTGAGGATCGGTTTAAACGGCGCCGACCCGCGGCACCATCCAACCGACGCTGCTCTTCCTCCCCCACTTGGTGATCCTCGTCAGACCTGTCGTTCAGAAATATTGTTTGCTTTAGGATTCATGTGTACATGCACTTCTGCTTATGAATTATTTAACGTTAGAAATGATTAAGAAATTAAATCGAAGATTATATGATAAAATATTTAATGTAAGAGGAACAAATCCTTGTTTATAGGTACTGTGTATAGAAAACTATGGTAAGATCCGAAAGGTGTAATACAATAAGTTTACAAAACTTTCATGAAATATTAAAAATATTACTTTCCTTAATACAAAAAATATTACTTTCTATAGAGTTCATGTGTACATGTAGTTCTGCTTATGAATTATTTAACGTTAGAAATGATTAAGAAATTAAATAAAAAATTATATGATAAAATATTTAATATAAGAGGAACAAATCCTTGTTTATAGGTACTGTGTGTAGAAAACTATAGTAAGGTCCGAAAGGTGCAATACAATAAGTTTACAAAACTTTCACGAAATATTAAAAATATTTCTTTCTTTA